>JBBBDQ010000632.1:3420000-3635000 GCA_037127315.1 Ascarosepion bandense
ATTTTTCTACAAACTGGTTTTCGTTGTATTTTCCAGTGTGAAAATATTTTAATTTTTACCAAAATATTTCGAAAAAAGTGTTTAAATTTTTTTTTATTTACAGATTAGAAGATGAAAAAAATGAAAGTCTTTTTCTCAACAAGGAGTAAAAAAAAAAAAAAAGAAAAGAAAAACGGACAAAAAGGAAAAAAGAAAGAGTAAAAGAAAAAGAAAGAACGAAGAAAGAAAAATAAGAATAGGAAAAAACAGAAAAGAAAAATACTTATTTTTTTACACTTTCATCAAAAACAAAGACAAAGATTTTTTTCTTTTTGTCTTAGCTGTGCATTTCACCTTCCATAGAACAAATCAAATTCTTTAATTCAATCACAGACTTTTTTCAGCATTTATTTATTTATGAATATATTTGAATTTACAGCTTGATTATCTTGAATCACTTGCAATTCAAGGAAAACAATTAGATTTGATGATAACAGCTTCTACTTGCCTCCTACAAAACGTGGACAACTCTCTTCTTAATCAACATTTTCTTATTCAGAATTTTTATTTATTTGCATATGTCATTTTTCTTCTCCTTCTTCTCCCCCCCCCCCCCAGCTTATCCATGCTTCTTCACGTGTAACAACTTCGTTTTTATTACACCTTTGATTTTTCTTTTATTCATCTTAACTCAGTCATCTATACCAGTGCTTCTCAAACTATCTGATGTGGCGGACCGGTAGTTTTTTTTTCAATGTACCAGGGACCGGCAAGCAAAGCAAGACAATCCAGCTGAGTAAGAGGGTGGGGGGACTGTGAACCCCGGAATTTTTTTTTTTTTAGATATGTCAGGGCGGAGGTGCGTTGTGGTGCCGTGGATATTGGCTCAGAACGAGAAATCGGGGATCCGAGTTCAAATTCCAGTTGAATTCATTGCATTCACTTACGCGCAAATGCCCTTGGGAAAGGTATTAATCCGTCTCTTCCTTCCAGTTATGGGTTAAATAACAGGACAGATTGGGTTCTATAGCCTTGGCTGGCAACCAATCTACCGCAGAAAGCAATGGCAACCTACTGCGGGATAATCTTCTGCCCAGTCAGTCATATCTCTTTCGAGACATGATCGCCCAAGCGTGTTTCACGTATGGCACTTAACTAACTGACTATTTCAGGGACATTTTGAGACTATCTATAATAAACATGAGGACATGATATCTTGTTCATTCTAAGGGCAGTCATCATTGACGTAACAAGTCTTCCCGGCGTGCCATTGACCGGTACCATATTTGTGCTATATAAGTTATGGCCACTGGTTTCGAGGGTATATATTTTTAAAAATCCAGAAAAAAATATTAAAATTAATAATATTAATACTTCGTAAGCAATTTGAATTTAATAAAAGACATTAATCTTCTAAAAAATAGAAAAACAGTAAAACAAAATATTAATTTTAATTAATTTAAGACGTATTTAAAAAATATATGTATATATCATGGATATATGAATGGAACAAAGTCTGATGCGTATTTAGTTCACTGTTTTGCTGTCCATTATATCGCATTCGTTTGGATAGCAATAACTTTTAACATGAGTGAATAAATGAACAATGTAGCCATAATAATATAAAACTAAAACAAAAAAAAAAAAAAACGAGTCAAATATCTTGGCAGTCTCTCGTGGCATAGAGTATTACTATTATTTCTTTCTTTTCTGGAAAATCTCCGCGTACCGGCAGACAATGGTTCGCGTACCGGCGACGGTTCGCGTACCACACTTTGAGTAGCACTGATCTATATTGTTATTCTGTCTGCATTTACATTGATTATAATTTTCTGTCAAAGATCACAGTGCGGTATCTGTCCAATACATAGCCCTTCTGAACTGAAAGCAGTTATGCTTTTTGATCAAGAAATGTAGGAAGGTAAGGTTCGCTCGGCTTATTTAACGACATATCGAACCTAGTTGGGTTATCGGTCAGTCCGTTTAGTGTTATACGTGATACACACTTGGGCGATCATGTCTTTCGACACATGACTAACTAGGCAGAAAATTTTCCTTTTATTACAGTAAATCGGTTGCCAACAAAGGCTACAGAACCTAATCTGTCTTGCTATTCAATCCATAGCTGGAGGGAGAAAAGATGGATTAATACCTTTTCCAAGGGTATTTGCACGTAAGTTGGTTGGTTGGTTGTTTTGTTTTATGGCATATCAACCTCGGCGGGTCATTTATTGCCAACTAAATTTTATTTATTTATTGCCAGTAATACCTTTTTTCTTTCAACAATTTATTGTTGTTTTTTTTATATAAGTTTTGTGTCTAGTAATACTTTTTTCTTTTCGAGTGTCAAGATTCATTAAGATTTGTTTTTTTAAGGGCAGAGTCCCCAAGTCCTACCCTGTTATTTAACCTATAACTGGAGGGAAGGGACGGATTAATACCTTTCTCCGAAACGGCTGAACCGATTTTCTTGAAAATTTACACAGTTGTACTATAAGCGTCTGCGAGTGTTCTTAGCTAGGTTTTGTGTGGTTGTACCACCCGATAAATATCGAAAATCGATAATTGAAAAAATCGGGTTATAGAAGGAGTGGTGCGATTTTAATCAAATTTGATACACTCATAGACAGAAACATAAGAAACGATATTCAGAAGTTTCAAGGTTGCAGTTCTTACAATAGTGCAGAAAATCGATAATATATATATATTTTAATCATTTCACCCCGGGCAAGGCGGAAATGCCACCGATGTGCAGGGGGCTACATAAATGTAAAAAGATTAATTAGAAAAGAGTGAGGAGTACAAACTGGTTAGAAAGGAGCAATAGAAAGCTGAAAAAGCAGGTGCAATGACAGATGCATAGGTGGAGAGAAAGGGAAGGTTATACGGGGGTGGGGAGAGAGCTAGGGTCCAATGGTTAGTAGATGACTATTGACTTTGCATTTAAATTTCTGGAGGTTGTAGCCGTCAGGAAAGCAAGAATATGGGAGCGAGTTCCACAGGCGGGAAGTGCGAGAGAAGAAGCTGCAGGAGTAGAATTATCGTCTACATTTGGCTAACCTGACTGTGAATGGGTGGGACCCAGTTGCCAGTCTGGTTGCACGAGTAAACACCTGTTGAGGAGGCACCAGTGACTTAAGTTCGTCCGAGCAGAAGCCATGAAAGTATTTATAGAATAGACAAAGGGAGGCCACATTTCGACGATGAGGAAGTAGCTGCAGTCGAACCGCCAGATCAGTACCTATCACATTACAGACTCTCCTTTGGAGCTTGTCAAGAACACTGAGGAGAATGGCAGGGGCGCCTGACCATAAATGGCAGCAGTAATCCATGCACGGACGGATGGTTGACTTGTATATATGCAGGATGGATTCAGGTGGAATAAACATCCTGGATCAACATAGTGACCCAACCTTCTTAGCAGTAGATTTTGGTATGGATTCAATATAGTGGTTCCATTATATATATATATATATATATATATATATATAAGGCAAGATAATTGTGTGTGTGTCTGTTTATCTGCCTGTATATCTGTATTTTTTTCAGCCCTTTTATTTTAGTTTTTGCTTCGGCTTTAGCTCAAAGTAGGTATAATTGTAGTTTTTAGTCTCAGCCATGATACCATTTAGCCTTCAAAATTCAGTTTACGACGAAAAAAACTTATTTGATATCGATACCTGGAAATCAAAATTTGACTTACATTCATTTTTCTTTCAGTCTACGGTTTCGCTTTAACTGGAAACAACCATTGCTTTTTAGTCTTTCGTGCCAATGTCCAAAGAGTCTGAGCTCCAGGACCATGGATTAGTTTTAAAGCTTTCATTATACACCCGTGCAACGCCGGGCTATACTGCTAGTATAATATATTCTTAATTCTAAAATACTATATTTACCGTGGTGTCTATTTTACCGGGACCGGCAGAATAGCCTATTTGATTTTTAATAATTCAAACGTCATTTTTAGTTTTAAACAGTGTGCATGACATCTATCAGCCAACGCATTCGAGAAAGTTTTTCCCGGTAGGGTTTGAATATGCATTCTTTATGGTAGAACCACCGTTTGAGGTGGGGGATGCTAAAATCAAGCAGCTACAAAAATTTAAATACCTGAGAAGTGTTCTAACAGAAGACGGAAAGTGTAACACAGAGATCCGAAGGCGAATTGGTATGGCAAAGGACGCGTTCCAAAAGTTGAGTAAAGTATTAAGAGACTGGAAAATTTTACTAGAAACAAAGAAGAGAGTACTGGGTTGTTATGTGATGTCAGTTCTTCAATATGGCAGTGGATGCTGGACAATATCATCAAAGATCAAGGAGAGACTTGAAGTAACTGAAATGTGGTTCTACAGAAGGATGCTGTGGATATTATGGACCGAGCATGTAAGCAATGATGAGGTTTTGGAAATGATGGAAACAAAAAGGAAATTAATACTGAGCATCAGGAAGAGTCAGCTGAAGTTCCTGGGACATGCATTGAGGAAGGAAGGCTTGGAGAACCTGATACTAACAGGCCAGATAGAGGGAAAAAGAGACAGGAGAAAGCAGCGTATAACATATTTAAAGGGCTTGAGTAGGTGGAATTACAAAACGGGGGTTTTGTGGTGTTACTGTAGAAAGCATGCTAAGAGCCACCAGGGATAGGGAGACGTGGAAAGCCATGATCGCCTACGTCCTGAAAGAACAAGGCACATAGAAGAAGAAGAAGACTGTTTGATCCAGCGTGCCTTAGCCTGTTCGGCCACAGAGGGCGAAATGCATATTTTCTCTTTTATGGAAACACATTTCAGATTATGTGATTTTCTTAAAAGGAAAAATGGAAAGAAAAAGAATACTCATATTTATCAGAATGACGTAGTTGAAATTTCTAATGAGGAAAGAAGGCTTGGAAAATTTGTCTCACACAGGACAGATTAAAGGTAAGAGGAACCACGGGAAAACAGTAAGCAACCTACCTAACGAGCTTGTGTCAATGGATGGTAGAACAGAGCTTGTTGGATGGTGAAAAGATAAACACTGCTAAGAGCCGCAGGGAATAAGAAGTCGTGGAGAGTTATTATCACCAAGGACATGAAGGACAGGAAGTATGGAAGAAGAAGAACATAATCATATTTTTATTTCATTTTTTTCATTTTTCTTTTCTTTTTTTTTTTTTTTTTCATTCTCTCTTTCCTCTTTATTTTCTACTTTTCTTTTATTCTTATTTCATTCTAATCTCTAAAGTCTGGACCGGTGGAACCGAGAGATACAGGCACAAATAAAACGGTAGAGAAGTGAGAAGCCTGTAATGTTTTGTTTGTGAGAAAAGGGTTGTCAGGTGGAAAACAGCCCCTCGGTCAAGGCTAGAGAGTGAGGATTGAGCAGTTCCGGCTATGGTGTGGGTAGTTATACAACATTTTGAGTCTGAGCTGGTTCTTGTCGAGATAGTGGGTTTCAGGAGGTGTCAGTGGTACGGGGAGCTGACCATTTCCGATCGTCATTGTAGAGGTTTATTTATGGACAGTGTTGCTGATAGCAAGGCACTAAAAATGTGTCCTAATATAAACATCTGGAAACGCTACCCAAGTGGAAAGTCGACCTCCTAGTTCAAAATAAAATTAACGACTAATATATATATATATATATATATATATATATATATATATATATATATAAACAACCGACAAAGATTCTAGTAATTTTTTTATTTTAATTCATTAATTTTTTAATTTTTTTTTTAAAAGTCCATTTCCAATGTTAAATAATGTAAGGTTGATGGTAGGACTAAATTGTTTGATATATAGTGCCTCTCTTATAGCGGAATGGTTTTGGTATTGTGATTTAAATAGTATTTTCATATTTCTAACCAATCTTAAAGTTTCTTGTAAATTATGAGTTAATAAATGGTTTTTTTTATTGCACTGTTGTTACATAGGTAGCATATAAGGCGTCTATTCAAAGAAGTGGTAGTATGTCCAATATAGAAAATTGATTTATGACAAGAAACACAGTCTGATACGGGGTATTCTAATTCGTACACTATATTAGTCATCGCTAGTTTAGATTTAATGGAGTTATTTTGATTAGAAACAACAAGCTTTGTAGTCTTTCATTTTCTATAATACATTATAAATTTCATATGTTTTTGAGGAATTACCGCAGAAATATGGTGTTTAATAATTTTTCGTATAGCAAATTCGTCTTGTTTATAATTATTGTGCATTTAGTTGCAGTAAAATGGCATCTTTGTGTGCAATTTTTAATAATGGTTTCGTATAGTTTTTGTAAGAATAATTTTATTTGTTTATCAATTATGAAACAATTTTAGATTCCTTATCTTCAGCAAAAAGAAAACATTTAAGAATACTGGAAAGATTAAATAAAAATTAATAAAATCTTATTGTCGGTCGTTTTTACTGAAACATGCTTAAAAGAAAGATTGCTGCTCAAATATACAAATATATATATGTATAATTTCAGAAATACTGTTCTTGATATGTAAAAATACAGCGTGCGATGGATAAATTATTGTCTAAATTACGCAAAAATTAAAATAACACTAATTTTAGCAGATGTATTTACCAAAGTTTCGTAAAAATACTTTGAAATACTAAAGAGATAATTTATTCAATAAAATCGTCATTGGCCCCCGGATGACTTCGGAATCTCCTGCAACTTTTATGGACTGTCTCTTTGTTTAAGTTAATGAATTCCGTCATAATGCTTGCCTTCAGTTCAGTGTAACAAATAATTTATTGGTCTCGCTCTCAACTGCACCCCACACACAATAGTCATGGGGGTTGAAGTCTGGGGAGTTAGGTGGCCAGATGTAAGGGGTGATGGGTTGCAGCCATGACAGGTTTTCCTGCTTGTGCGACATGTTGAAGAGTCCTGTTGGTTCTTCGGGCAGCCACCCGTTTGACCCAGAGCAGCACTACCTTCTCACGGCACTTGATGTAGGCCCCTATGTTGAGTCTGAGGTCCTGTGGGAAGATGTATGGAGGCATAATATCAAAGCACACTGAAATGTCCGTCTTGGAACTTCCGGCGCGAGTACCAAGCAGTACAGCATGCTGTTTACAAATTCTTGACGAAGTGAATTGCGTCATGATGCTCTTTTTCTCACAGATAGTGCTCAACCCAACTGACCCAACTATACTGTGCAGTCGACAAAATAAATAGCAAACAGTGTGCATGCACGAAATTTAAAATATTAAAAGATGGCAATTTAGCCATGTCACCAAATGTATATCATTATCACACACACACACACACACACACACACACACACACACACACACATATATATATATAATGTTACGGAAAATCCCGAAGATTACCGAAATGCTTTTAACAACCGACATATTGAAATTATTTGTTCTAACATTATGTTTAGTACAAAATTATCGTAAAGAATCAAGCCGGTAAAAATAAATATATAAAAATATACTGTTTGAGTAAAAACACAATATCTCCTGAAATACGAGTATCGACTAAAAACAATGTTTAAACAAATAATTTCACACACACACACACACACACACACACACACACACACACACACACACACACACATTTTTTTTTTTAATCGTATCACCCCGATCAAGGCGGTAACGCCACTGATGTGCAGGGGGCTACGTAATAGTGAAAAGTTTGGAAAAGAGAAAGCCGGAAGCCACATCCTAAACAGGGAACAAGGGATGAGCATCTTAACCTGTTCAATAGACGTGGGTGGAGTGTGAACCGGGCAATAGATAGATCTATCTACTCCAATTGAAAAAAAAAACAAAAGAAACTAAAGTGAGAAGATTGGAAAAGAGAAAGCCGGAAACCACATCCTAAACAGGGAACAAGGGATGAGCCTCTTAACCTGTTCAATAGACGTGGGTGGATTGTGAACCGGGCGATGAGATAATGATATACATGCATACATATCCATGATTATATATATATATATATATAATACAAGTAAAAGATTTGTCACTTAAGGCTTGTCCCTTGATGTTATCTTCAGCATACCGACTCCCGGGTTTCGTAGACGGACACTCCCTGAATTACTCTGTCCACTCGTCATTGGTATCAGTCATTAACTGATTATGCTTCTCTCATTTTCTTTTTTATAAGCACTTTTTATTGGCGCAAGTTTTTTTTTTTCATAGTGTATGTCTGTATGCGTGCGTGTATCTGCGTGTGTGCCCGTCTGCGCGTGTGTTGAATATCTTGGTTATTTGCCCTTTTCGTCCGTTTTATTTTTTTTACTTTACACTTACTCCTTAACCTTTCCTCTCTTCTTTCAATTTTGACTCTCGGTTTTCTAGACTTGTACTGATCTTGTTAATTTTTGAGCGTTCTAGTACTTTCTTGGGTTAGGAAAATTGTTTTAAAATTTTTATATAAATGTTGTGGTGCAGAAGATAGCGGTTCGGAACGAGAAATCTGAGAGCCGAGATCGAATTCCAGTTGAATTCGTTGCATTCACTTTCGAGCAAATACCACTGGGAAAAGTATTAATTCGTTGCTTCTTCCTCCAACTATGGGTTAAATAGTAGAACAGATTAGGTTCTATAGCCTTTGTTGCTACCAGCCTACCGCAGAATGTAATGGCAACCTACTGCGGAAAAATCCTCTGCCTAGTCAGTCATGTCTCTCGAGACATGATCGGTCGAAACGTGTATCATTTACGGCACTTAACTTGCTAAATACCTAAATAATAAAGTAAATATTTATATATGCCTTCACTTGGCCATTATATCATTTTATTGTCTGATTTGGACGTATCTTAAGTACGATCAGGATATTAATTATAGGAGGTTAGATTTAGAAATGATTTATTTATTATTGTTTCAATTTGTATACATCTAAACTTATTTATAAATGGAACTTTGTGTGTGTGTGTGTGTGTGTGTGTGTGTATCCGTTACCTATAGACTCCAAAACGGCTGAACCGATTTTCTTGAAAATTTACACAGTTGTACTATAAGCGTCAGCGAGTGTTCTTAGCTAGGTTTTGTGTCGAGGTACCACCCGATAAATATCGAAAATCGATAATCGAAAACATCGGGTTATAGAAGGAGTGGTCCGATTTTAATCAAATTTGATACACTCATAGACAAAGACATAAGAAACGATGTTCAGAACTTTCAAGGTTGCAGTTCTTACAATAGTGCAGAAAATCGATAATATGTATTTATGTAAAAGTCAAGATGTTCGTGTGTGTGTCTGTTTATCTGTTTGTATGTCCTTTATACAAATGCACAATTTTTATCCGATTTTCACCAAACTTCACACAAATATTCTTTAGGCTGAGTCTGAGCTCCAGGACCATGGATTAGTTTTAAAGCTTTTATTACACCCGAGCAACGCCGGGCTATACTGTTAGTATGCTTATATACATACGTTTACGCACACGTACACAGACACATACATATACATGCATATACATCTATAGATGCACTTACCTGCAACTTTTTGTGGTGGGTGGGGATCCAATTCATCTCTTAGTTGCGTTTCTGTCCTCGAAGACATAGTGCGGCTCAGTTGTATCTCTGTCCGAGGACAGGCATGCAATCGAGAAAAATTATACCGAGAAATGCCTGGTCCCGGGGAACAGTGTCCCGTGGCCAAGCTACCCCATTGCACCAGAGAGGTGTACGGGTGCACCTCATCGGGGCCAGCGCGACCGACAGTTTCGGGAACTGGGCACTTTTTATGCCCTACCCACTCGTACGCGTTTGGGCTCCCCACATTAGGCCTTGACCTTGTGTGGCATCCACTTTCTGGTGTGGGCGGGGGGAGGTAAATATAAATAACTATACACTATAACTATACACGCCTTCTTAAGCTTACACACACACATATATATACAGGCATTTTCTTTCTTATTTAATTCATTTGTTTTTCAATTTTTTTTCTCATTCATCTAATTATTTTCTTCTTTTTTTCTCATGCATTTAATGTTTTTTTATTTTTCTTCTTCCTTCTCATTCATTTGATTTTCGTTTTCCATTTTCATTCATTTAATTTTTCTTCTCTTTCTTCATCATTCATTTAATGTTCCTTTTTTTTCTTTTTCATTCATTTAATTTTCTCCTGTCCTTTTTTCTTCTCGTATATTTATTTATTTCTTATCTTCTTTCTTATTCATTTGAACTTTGTCTTTCCTTCTCATTCATTTATTTTTCTTTCCCTTTCATTCATTTAATATTCTTCTCTCTTTTTTCTTTCCAAACATTCAGTTTTTTCTTTCCTTTGTTTTCCTTTCATTTATTTGATTTTCTTCTTTCCTTCTTTTCATTTCTAATTCATTTATTTCTTTCCTTTATTTTCCTTCTCGTTCATTTGATTTTCTCCTCTCCTTCTTTTCCCTTCTCAACAGCTTTTTTCTTCCCCTTCTTCATTCTCTTCATCATTTTTATTGTTTTCATTTTCATTTCGCATCATGAAATTGCCTTCGCCAAAGGGGTTTTTCCCTCGCAAGTTTTATTTCCCTTTTAATCCCTGCATGCACCCCACTATTTGCTTTTACTTGGATTAATATAATCTTGTTACCATTTTTCCCTGCTTAGAAGAAAAATGCAGGTGTTGCAACGTGAAAATTCCTCTAATTGCACATAGCATGCAGACAGCAGACCTGTCATCTTGCTGGAAAGAACCTGATCAGAAATATCAATGAAATACACTCAAACAATCCAATATTAAAACAAAAGTATTTCCAGAAAGTATTTTTAAAATGTATTTAAAATGTTCATCATAAACACTTTCTCAGAACAATTGGCACCTAGAGATTAAACTAATGGAAGTATTTTTTAATAGTAATAATAATAAAAATAATAATAATGGTATTAATAATGTGATGTATCTTTGAAAATCTTTAAAATAAAACTCCTATCAAAATACAAGGATCTTGAAGTGCAAATCTAAAATTTGTGGCACGTGTCAGTTAAGTGCCATACGTGATACACGCTTGGACGATCATGTCTCGAAAGAGGCATGAATGACTAAGCAGAAGATTATCCCACAGTAGGTTGCCATTACTTTCTGTGGTAGACTGGTCGCAAGCCAAGGCCCAGTCTGTCCTGCTATTTAACCCATAACTGGAGAGAAGAGATGGATTAATACCTTTCTTAGGGTATTTGCGAGTAAGTGAATGCAAGGAATTCAACTGGAATTCGAACTTGGCTCCCCGATTTCTCGTTCCGAGCCGATATCCACTGCACCACAACGCACATCTCGGGACACGTGTAGACATCAGTAATTCCAGTTGTAGTTGAAATTCTTAGATTGATTGGAAACGGTTTCGATAGACTAAAATGAAGGGATTCCTAGCAACCGACGCGTTAAAGAAATAAAAAATATCGTACCCATAAGTACAACTCGCACATTACGAACAGCTTTATCTATGTAAAATATGTGGTCTTAGTTTTTTTCTTTTTACAAAAATGATCAGTGGGAAATGTAAAGCCATTTCTGATCTGAGGTCTCTGGTTGGGGCCCGGATGTACATTCAACAAAAACCTAAGGAAGTAATAAAAACAGCAACAACGTTAATAATTATCCATTAACCAAAATTTCTTAACACGATAAAGAAAAAGAGTTTATAATCTTTATGGATTTGTTCCAAACATAGATTCGGATAATGCCATATAAACAATTTTAAAATGATTTTGATAAATATTGGGCTTAGGTTTTCTTGTGGGAAGAAGAAACTATTTTTTGTTGAGTTTTTGGAGGGCATCTTTAGCATTTCTAGAGAAATATTTGAAAATATGAAACGGGGAGAAGTTTGATATCAACACTGATCATTCATAAAAATACTTGAGAGAACTTGCATTTACGACGCGCGCGCGCACACACACACACACACACACACACACACACACATCTATAATTTGTTCATGTATTGAATACTGCTTCCATATCTTGTCTGGAATACTTGATGTATATCTCAAGATTCTGGAAAATTTAAAACGAGTGTCTTTATGGTAATCGATCCTAACCTGGATTCTCGACATTTTTTTAATCTTTTCATCCCACGCAAGGTGTGCAGGGGGTTACAAAAGAGAGTTGAAATATTAGGCAGGAGGAGAGTGAAGACAAAGACGAATAAGCTACAGGGGGTGAAAGAGAAAGGGCAAGAAAAGGATGTGAACACAGGAGTGAAGACAGTTGCGAAGGTAGAGAGAAAGGAAAAGAACACGATACAAGGGGGGATGTAGAAAGGGCTGGAGTGAATTGCATTTGGTTGATCTAACTGTAAAAAGGTGAGACCTTGCTGCCAGTCTTCAGTCTCTTTCACATCGACGTGAAGTGGCTTCCTTCCGTCTTTTCAGCAAATTTTCATGGCAATTTGTTCTGACGGGCTGTTCCCCTTAGTGCATGAATTAGAGCGTGGTACTAGATTGGCAGTTAGGTTTCATCGTTTTACCGTTAAACTGGCTCGATGCAACCATCAGTTCTATTTAAGCAGTTTCTCGTACTTGTCTCCTTTGGATCTCACTTCCAGATTCTAACTTCTCGGCCACATACAAATCTTTAGAAATTGCAACGCTAATCGCCATTTTTTGTTTTCCTGATTCCTGTTTCTTTTCCTTGATTCTCCTCACTTAAGTCTTTTCATTTTCTTTCATTTCCTGTAACCGCTCGCATCTTAGTGGCATTATAATCTTAGTTGGGCTGAAGTTATATATATATATATATATTGTAACGAGGAAGTTAGAAGTGTTTTTTCGCCTCAAAAGCCTTGGGTCATGAATAAAATACTCACTTTAGTAACAGTAGTAGTAACTGGTCATTTGGTCAGGGTTCTGCCACTCCAGAAAGGAGAGTAGTATGAATTAGGTCATTCGGTCAGATTCTACTCTTCCGAAAAAGAGATTAAATAGCCTGTTAACTATGGTTACGGTGAAAAGAAGGAAAAGACCAGAGAAAGAAAGGGCCAATGAATATAAGCCCCTGTTTCTATATAAAAGAGAAGAAACGGTAGAAAAACCAGAGAGATTTTGGGCTACGGCCAGGCGTAGACCTCTCTCCGGCTATTCGTTCAAGACGTCGAAAGAACTTTCCACAAAGCTACCAGCTGAAATTCTCCACCCGAAGACCTTCCTAAACATCTAGTGAATACACCGCGTGCTGCCGTGAAAGGTAAAGATTGTTTTGTTAATCACTCTGACCAAACCCTAGCTGTGCATAGTTATATATATATATATATATATATATATATATATATATATATATATATATATATAGCCGATTTGAATGACCTTTTTCCATTCCGCCTAAACTTCCTCCAAATATCTTCCTCGTTAGACTCACCTCTTATTTTCCAGTGAATATTGTGTGAAACTAGTACGAAGTAGAACCCGTTCTAGTGTCTGGTATATTATAGTTCTGTCACCTTATTCCTGTGTGTACTGAATATTTTTGTGTGTTATAATAAATTTCCTTTCTGTATAAAATTATCTTGCGTTATAGTTTAATACACTCCCTTCAGCATTATTACAACTAAAATTGTATTTTTATGTATTGCTGCCCCAAACGGGTTCGTAACAATATATATATATATATATAATTTCATCCCAAATGAGATTATAAATAAAATTATATATATATATATATATATATATATATATATATATATATAGTTATGAATTAATTGTACATTGCGACACGGAAATTTCTATGTTTTGAGATAGATTTTCATCATCAGGCAATGTTTGATGTCGGTTGTGCAGATGATTTACATTTAAATAACAAAAACCTTTGGTTTGCTGTGTATATATGTGGGAAGATATAAAATTTACATGTGCGATTCTTTTGACTAATCAGAGCGAAGATTCATTCTGGGATTTAGCGCCAAAGAATACATACTAACCAACTTTTTCTCATTTTAATGTAAATGTAGGTAAATTTAACATAATGTTTAATGTAAATATTTGTAAATTTAACATAAACTTGTTTATTTCCTAATATCGCAAAATGATTTTAATGAGTGAATTTGTTATTTAACCTGACAAAATCATTTTAATTTATAATGTCTTAGAGCTAACCATATTCACAGATAAAGAGCCCGCGATGTACTGTAAAGATCGCCAAATTGTAAACATCTACATTTACAAGTATGTCTGTACATGTATTCATAAATTTAGATGACTTTTTTTCTGTACTCTATTTAAAATTAATTTTATTTTGTAAGCTCAAAATAGATTCTTATTGACCATATATTATTAAAAATGCATTTATAATTAAAATACAGAACTGGGAATGGTTATTTGTGGTTTAGCTTAGTGACAAGTAAATTCAGAGACAGGTAAATTCGACTTAAGACGTTTTTCGACATAAGTCGCCTCTCCTGGAACGAATTACGGACGTAAGATGAGGTATACATGTAATAATAGTCAAGACTGGTCTTGACTTAGTCGACGTTATTTCTGATAATTTTTTTTATATAATCACTAGCAGTATAGTCCGGCGTTGCTCGGGTGCAATGAAAGCTTTAAAATTAATCCACGGTCCTGGAGCTCAGACTCTTTGGACGTTGGCACGAAAAACTAAAAAGCAATAGTCATTTCCAGTTAAAGCGAAACTGTAGACTGAAAGAAAAATGAATGGATGTAAGTCAAATTTTGATTTCCTTGTATCGATATCAAATAAGTTTTTTTTCGTCGTAAACTGAATTTTGAAGGCTAAATAAGTCCTCTGAGTAAATGTTTATGGCTGGGACTAAGAAGTATAATTATACCTTCTTAGAGCCAAAACCGAAGCAAAAACTAAAATAAAAAGGCTGAAAAAAATACAGACATACAGGCAAATAAACAGACACACACGCAAACATCTTGACTTATATATATATATATATATATATTATCGATTTTCTGCACTATTGTAAGAACTGCAACCTTGAAACTTCTGAATATCGTTTCTTATGTCTTTGTCTATGAGTGTATCAAATTTGATTAAAATCGGACCACTCCTATAACCCGATTTTTTCGATTTTCGATATTTATCGGGGGTATCTCGACACAAAACCTAGCCAAGCAGACGCTTATAGTACAACTGTGTAAATTTTCAAGAAAATCGGTTCAGCCGTTTCGGAGTCTATAGGTAACGGACACACACACACACACACACACACACACACACACACACACACACACAGTTCCATTTATAAATAAGTTTAGATATCGCCCGAAGCAAGGTATTTTACTGCCACTGTTGTGCAGGGGGTTACATAGGAGGAAAGTTAGGAGGAAGAGTGACAGCTTTTTGTAATTTTTTTTTATAATAGATAATTGATTCGATATTTTAGTTTAATCAATAGGAATGGTAAATTTTGTTAGAATGTCCCTTAAAGCGTGAAATTAAGAATATGTCGACTTTTATACCGTCTGTAGCAGGAAATGGACAATGTAGGGATGCGAAAGGTGATTATTTCTTTTTAATCGAGATGAAGTTCCAAGGGCCAAATGACGGCTAGTGAATAACACCATTTAATAGAGTGACGAAAGTTTTTAGCTCTCCTCGAGTCAAGACGTGACTGTCCACACGAGTTGCTACGTAAGCTGCAAAGAAGGCGTAACAAGTTTACAGCTGTGTAGCATATAGAAAAAATACAAACACAAGTTCTCACCATGTACGTAAATGACACCACCGACCTGTATACTTCTCGTGGGAAAATATTACAAGCAAGACCCTATCTCTTTTTACTCTTTTCACACTACTTGTTGTATACATAAGTTATAGTTTCTATGTGTGGTGCAAATTAATGATAAGTATGTATATGTTACTATATTGCTTCTTCAATGATGAGATTTTGGAAAGGATGGAAACGAAAAGGAAATTAATACTGAGCATCAGGAAGAGACAGCTGAAGTTCCTGGGACACGCAATGAGGAAGGAAGGATTGGAGAACCTGATACTAACAGGCCAGATAGAGAGAAAAAAGAGACAGAGGAAAGCAATGGATAACATATTTGAAGGACCTAATCAGGTGGATGATGGAACGAGGGTTGCATGGGGCAACAGGAGAAGGCGTGCTAAGAGCCACCAGGGATAGGGAGATGTGGAAGGCCATGATCGCTTTGAAAGGACAAGGCGCATAAAAGAAGAAGAAAATTATGGTCTTGTAAAAAATAATAATCTTTGAAAATAGCTAACAATTATAGCAGAATGTGTTTGAAACCAACAAACCTGTGGACAATTTTTACATTCGTTAATCCGGAAAAGAAGATACTGGTACCTACACTCCTGATCAAAAATTTAAGACAACTTAAAAATCTTTAAAGGGAAATTTTTTTTATGGATAGATTTTAAACTCCTCCCACTTAAAGTTACCAATACTACAATCTAAAAGGTTATGGAAACAAAAAGCTACATTCCAAACATTTTATTTAGAAATTTACATTTTTATAAAATGAGGCGATTTACACATGATCAAAATTATAAGACCAGGGGTATAAATTGTTAGATCTATGGCAATTCCAATGTTTTTAGTTCAGTTAGAGATTAGCAATCTCTGCGTAAAGGTGTTACCATGCCTAAAACAAGCGAACTTACCAAAGTTGAGCGTTCTCGAATTCTAGAATTCCATAAGCAAGGTTTGTCACAGCGGGCGATCGCAGCTAAGGTAAATCGCAGTAAAACTGTGATTTGCAACTTTCTAAAGAACAGTGAGAATTATGGAAAAGCAAAATCCTCTGGTAGGCCCCCAAAAATTTCTCCTGCATTGAGTAGGAGAATAAGACGGGTTGTTATGAAAGATGGGGGACTTTCTTCTAGTCAAATTAAGGCAGTCACAGATGCTGATTGCAGTCCCGTAACCATCAGACGACACTTAAGACAAAAAGGCATGGTGAATAAAAAGCGTAAACAAATTCCTCGGCTGCTTCCACGTCACAAGTTGGACCGCTTAAAATTTGGTCGTGAATATCAAACATGGGACGTTGAGAAGTGGAAGAAAGTCCTGTTTTCTGATGAGAAAAAATTCAATCTCGATGGTCCTGATGGCTTCCAACGATATTGGTATAACAAAAACATGCCTCCTGAAATTTTCTCCGCACGTCATAGTGGTGGAGGGTCCCTAATGGTATGGGATGCCTTTTCTTACAGAGGGACGATGGAGCTCCAGGTGATGCAGGGTCGTCAGAGAGCGGCTGGTTGTGTTAACATGCTACAAAAAGCATCTTTGATGACGGAGGGCCATCGTTTGTGTGGGGATGGATGGTTATTCCAACAGGATAATGCTGCAATCCATGCTGCAAGACGGACCTTGACCTTTCTACAAGAAAATGGGGTCCATCTCTTGGGACATCCTGCATGCTCACCGGACTTGAATCCAATTGAAAATGTTTGGGGATGGATGACAAGAGATGCTTATCGAAATGGCAAACAATATTCAACAAAAAATGAACTTTGTGAAGCCATCCTCAGAAGCTGCAGTAACATCCACTGCACGTTAATGGAAACGCTTATTTCTAGCATACCCGACAGAATATTTGAAGTCATCAAAAGCAGTGGAGGTAGACTTCATTATTAAATTTGGTTGTTAAATATTTTCATACACTTTTTGTACAATTTCGTAGAATTTTTGTCTCTGGTCTTATAATTTTGATCATGTGTAAATCGCCTCATTTTATAAAAATGTAAATTTCTAAATAAAATGTTTGGAATGTAGCTTTTTGTTTCCATAACCTTTTAGATTGTAGTATTGGTAACCTTAAGTGGGAGGAGTTTAAAATCTATCTGTAAAAGAAATTTCTTTTTAAAGATTTTTAAGTTGTCTTAAATTTTTGATCGGGAGTGTATATGAGAAAACAAAAAAACAAAAAACAAACAAAAATCAGAAACAAAACAGGAAACAACAACAACAAAAAACAAACAAACAAACAAGCAAAAGAAAACAAAAACAAAAAAAAAACGAAAAAAAAAACAACAAAAAAAGAATATCTAAACGAAAGTTTCACACTCCACCCATGTCTATTTTCACACTCCCCCCATGTCTATTGAACAGGTGAAGAGGCTCATCCCTTGTTTAATGTTTAGGATGCGGTTTCCGGTTTTCTCTTTTCAAATCTTTTCACTCTTTTCTCTGTGTATTTTTTTTTTCAATTGGACTAGAAAGACTAAACTATCGCCCGGTTCACACTCCACCCACGTCTATTGAACAGGTGAAGAGGCCCATCTCTTGTTCCCTGTTTAGGATGTGGTTTCCCGCTTTCTCTTTTCCATTCTTTTTACCCTTACGTAGCCCCCTGCGCATCAGTGGCGTTATCGCCTTGCTTGAGGTGATATGATTAAAAAAAAAAACCTAGTCAGTTTTGTTCAATGAAACTTGCCAGCTAGAAAAATAAAGTACTTATACTACAGGACTATAAAAAGCAATTAAAACCATAATTCACCGGCACATAACACCGAAAGATCCAGTAAACACCTAAAATTTATCATCTATTATAAGTCAGTCAGTTTAGTGCCATACGTGATACACGCTTTGGGCGATCATGTCTCGAAAGAGACATCACTGACTGGGCAGAAGATTATCTCGCACTACGTTGCCATTGCTTTCTGCGGTAGACTGTTTCCCAGCCAAGGCTATAGAACTCAATCTGTCCTATTATTTAACCCATAACTGGAGAGAAGAGACGGATTAAGATCTTTCGTAAGGGTATTTATGCGTAAGTGAATGCAAGGAATTCAACTGGAATTCGAACCCGGCACCCCAATTTCTCGTTCCGAGTTGATATCCACTGCACCACAACGCACATCACGATCATCTACTATAAAAAGTTTAAAACATCTAATATAATTTTTTAGTAACAGCATTCAGCTTCATACCCGCCACTAGTGTAAAAATAATGCTTTTTACGAATTATCATTCTCCCCACCCCACGGAACACTGCATCTCCAACCCTAATAAACATGCATCACACTATCTCGCAGATTGACCTAGCACCTGCGAAAACATCGACAAACACACTATGGATGAACAAAATGTAACCACCTACAAATATTAAGAGATTACACAAAGATACCCTTCCAACACTCAAGGAGAAAAAAAGGCTCCAAAGCCTAAAATATATTGTATAAAATAAACAAACCACATTAAATAAAATATGATTCACCACAGAAAACGTTATCCTGAAGATTATATATCTAATGAGCTCACGTTAGTATTAAATATTTTAGTTAGTATTAAATATTTAAGTATTTAATACTGCTGCCACATCTGGTCGGGTGCCCCTGCTATTCATCTCGGGGTTCTAGACAGAATCCAACGGAGAATCTGTAATGTGATCGATCCAGACTTAGCAGCTAGGCTGCAGTCGCTACCTCACCGGTGTGATGTGGCTTCCCTGAGTCTCTTCTAAAAATAATTTCACGGCTTCTGTGCCGATGAACTTAGATCACTAGTGCCCCTTATTTATAAATTTACTCGAGCTATTAGACTAGCAGCGAGGTTCCACCCTTTTACAGTGAAACAGATAAAATGTAACCGCATTTTCTACTCTAATAGCTTCTTTTCTCGAACTTCCCGCTTGTGAAATTTTCTTCCGTATACTTGCTTCCCCGACAGCTAAAATCTCCAAGAATTTAAATATAAGGTCAATAGTCATCCCCTATCTCACTAACTCGCATCCTTTCTCTCAAGCTTTTTTCTCCATCCACCCCACTCCCATCACACCAGTATTCTCATCCTTCTATTACCCTCCTCCTGACACCCTCTTTAACCTACCCCTCTTTTTCATAACTTCGCCCTATGTAACCCCCTGCGCAAGAGTGGCAGTAAAACTGCCTTGCTTGGGGTGAAATGATTAAAAAAAAGAACAACCCTTGACAAAAATTCACAATTACGTGTGAAATCCTAAGTTTGACAAATAGGAAAAAGATTGACCCCATACTTAAAGAAAAAGACGAAACCAGATTTCGCTATCTGATGTTAAATTAATTTTCTAACCCATGGAAGTGATTTGCAAAACTGAGAGAAAAATTAACAAGCCTATGTAAAATTGTCTTTGGCTATAAAAACAGATGGAAAGTTGAAGCCGTCAGATAGGAGCAGAAATTAAAGTTGACACGCTAAAATGTGATAAATAAACTTCAAGCTTCTGATCCGAACATATAAGTTCCCGTCACACAATTGTTTTTTTCTTAAAAATCAGTAGTACGGGCTGTTTTTTAATGAATTTTAAACGTTTCCTTCTGTCTGTGTATATGTCTGTGGTGACATTCACCCAGGGCATTTTGAGCCAGTTTCTTTCCAAGAAAATGAGACTTTTTTTTTTGGCTCCACAAACGGTCCCCACACCACATGTGGTGTGGAGATTTTCCCGCAGTAGCTTGCCAAGTCTTACTTCGGTAGATTGGTTGCCAACTCAAACCCAGTCTGGCCTGCAATTTATCAAGCCGCTATCTGCAGAACAATTCTGTTGTTAAGATTAGCACTAAGTTGTGGAACAATCTAAGACCATAATGAATCCGCCTTGAGAAAGATCTATTTTTTATGGTGCCCTGGAACATCTCATTGTTCTCAAGTGGGATAGTCCATTGCTTGGGCTGTGATTGGCTGCTGGTAAATGAGTGGAAGCATTTCTGTATAAATACTTGCTTAATTCCAGTCATAGTTTGCAGAGATTGCATTGGAGCAGTCGTCTTCGGATGACTGCTCTGTAACTCTATAACACTGTCAGCTCTCTGCTTCCGAGCAGAGAGCACAAACCCTGTCGTGGTTCCGCCGAAGGGTAGAACCACGACTCGGTAAAAATAGACAGACATATTTTTGGCCCGGCTATATGGCTGGGAATTCCCACATTAAAATGACCATGTGTCACATCCGGGCTTGCGTGGGAAGCCTAGTAAATACAGCAGAGTTTGCATTGAAGCAGTCGTCTTCGGATGACTGCTCTGTAACTCTATAACACTGTCAGCTCTCTACTTCCGAGCAGAGAGCACAAACCCAGTCGTGGTTCCGCCGAAGGGTAGAACCACGACTCGGTAAAAATAGACAGACATATTTTTGGCCCGGCTATATGGCTGGGAATTCCCACATTAAAATGACCATGTGTCACATCCGGGCTTGCGTGGGAAGCCTAGTAAATACAGCAGAGTTTGCATTGAGGCAGTTGTCTTAGGATGACTGCTCTGTAACTCTATAACACTGTCAGCTCTCTGCTTCCGAGCAGAGAGCAATAACCCAGTCGTGGTTCCGCCGAAGGGTAGAACCACGACTCGGTAAAAATAGACAGACATATTTTTGGCCCGGCTATATGGCTGGGAATTCCCACATTAAAATGACCATGTGTCACATCCGGCCTTGCGTGGGAAGGCTAGTAAATACAGCAGAGTTTGCATTGGAGCAGTCGTCTTCGGATGACTGCTCTGTAACCCTATAACACTGTCAGCTCTCTGCTTCCGAGCAGAGAGCACAAACCCAGTCGTGGTTCCGCCGAAGGGTAGAACCACGACTCGGTAAAAATAGACAGACATATTTTTGGCCCGGCTATGTGGCCGGGAATTCCCACATTAAAATGACCATGTGTCACATCCGGGCTTGCGCGGGAAGCCTAGTAAATACAGCAGAGTTTGCATTGGAGCAGCTCGTCTTCGGATGGCTGCTCTGTAACTCTATAACACTGTCAGCTCTCTGCTTCCGGAGATCCAGAGAGCATAAACCCAGTCGCGGTTCCGCCGAAGGGTAGAACCACGACCTGGTAAAAACAGACAGACATATTTTTGGCCCGGCTATATGGCTGGGAATTCCCACATTAAAATGACCATGTGTCACATCCGGGCTTGCGGGAAGCTCAGTAAATACAGCAGAGTTTGCATTGGAGCGGTCGTCTTAGGATGACTGCTCTGTAACTCTATAACATTGTCAGCTCTCTGCTCGAGCAGAGCACAAACCCAGTCGTGGTTCCGCCGAAGGGTAGAACCACGACTCGGTAAAAATAGACAGACATATTTTTGGCCCGGCTATATGGCTGGGAATTCCCACATTAAAATGACCATGGCTGCATCCGGGCTTGCGTGGGAAGCTCAGTAAATACAGCAGAGTTTGCATTGGAGCGGTCGTCTTAGGATGACTGCTCTGTAACTCTATAACATTGTCAGCTCTCTGCTTCCGAGCAGAGAGCACAAACCCAGTCGTGGTTCCGCCGAAGGGTAGAACCACGACCTCGGTAAAATAGGACAGACATATTTTTGGCCCGGCTATATGGCTGGGAATTCCTCTACATTACCGACCATGTGTCATCCGGGTTTGCGTGGGAAGCCTAGTAAATACAGCAGAGTTGCATTGGAGCACGCCGGGATGACTGCTCTATAACTTGCGACATTGTCAGCTCTCTGTTTGAGCAGAGAGCAGAAACCCAGTCGTGGTTCCGCCGAAGGGTAGAACCAATGACTCGGTAAAAAATAGACAGACATATTTTTGGCCCGGCTATATGGCTGGGACTACCCACATTAAAATGACCATGTGTCACATCCGGGCTTGTGTAGCCTAGTAAATACAGCAGAGTTTGCATTGGAGCGGTCGTCTTAGGATGACTGCTCTGTAACTCTATAACACTGTCAGCTCTCTGCTTCCGAGCAGAGAGTTAGAACCCAGTCGGTTCCGCCGAAGGGTAGAACCACGACTCGGTAAAAATAGACAGACATATTTTTGGCCTCGGTTGCGTGGCTGGGACTACCCACATTGAAATGGACTATGTGTCACATCCGGGCTTGCGTGGGAAGCCTAATAAATACAGCAGAGTTTGCATTGCCGGCCGTCTTAGGATGACTGCTCTGTAACCTTATAACACGCTGGAGTCAGCTCTCTGCTTCCGAGCAGAGCACAAACCCAGTCGTGGTTCCGCCGAAGGTGTGAACCACGACTCGGTAAAAATAGACATATTTTTGGCTCCGGCTATATGGCTGGAATTCCCACATTAAAATGACCATGTGTCACATCCGGGCTTGCGTGGAAGCTCTAAATACAGCAGAGCTTGCATTGGAGCAGTCGTCTTCGGATGACTGCTCTATAACTCATAACACTGTCAGCTCTCTGCTTCCGTTATCAGTTCCAGTCGTGGTTCCGCCGAAGGGTAGAACCACGACTCGGTAAAAAATAGACAGACATATTTTTGGCCCGGCTATATGGCTGGGACTACCCACATTAAAATGACCATGTGTCACATCCGGTTTGCGTGGGAAGCCCAGTAAATACAGCAGAGTTTGCATTGGAGCGGTCGTCTTAGGATGACTGCTCTGTAACTCTATAACATTGTCAGCTCTCTGCTTCCGAGCAGATATTGTTAGAACCAGTCGTGGTTCCGCCGAAGGGTGAACCACGACTCGCAAAATAGACAGAGCAGACACAGCTCTGCTATATGGCTGGGGCTACCCACATTAAAATGACCATGTGTCACATCCGGGCTTGCGTGGGAAGCCTAATAAATACAGCAGAGTTTGTATTGGAGCGGTCGTCTTAGGATGACTGCCTGTAACTCTATAACACTGTCAGCTCTCTGCTTCCGAGCAGAGAGCACAAAACCCAGTCGTGGTTCCGCCGAAGGGTAGAACCACGACTCGGTAAAAATAGACAGACATATTTTTGGCCCGGCTATATGGCTGGGAATTCCCCACATTAAAATGACCATGTGTCACATCCGGGCTTGCGTGGGAAGCCTCTAGTAAATACAGCAGGTTTCGCATTGAGCGGTCAGCGTCTTAGGACGACTGCTCTGTAACTCTATACCACTGTCAGCTCTCTGCTTCCGAGCAGAGAGCAGCGAACCCAGTCGTGGTTCCGCCGAAGGGTAGAACCACGACTCGGTAAAAATAGACAGACATATTTTTGGCCCGGCTATATGGCTGGGACTACCCACATTAAAATGACCATGTGTCACATCCGGGCTTGCGTGGGAAGCCTAATAAATACAGCAGAGTTTGCATTGGAGCGGTCGTCTTAGGATGACTGCTCTGTAACTCTATAACATTGTCAGTTTCGTTTCCGAGCAGAGAGCATAAACCCAGTCGTGGTTCCGCCGAAGGGTAGAACCACGACTCGGTAAAAATAGACAGACATATTTTTGGCCCGGCTATATGGCTGGGAATTCCCACATTAAAATGACCATGTGTCACATCCGCTTGCGTGGGAAGCCTAGTAAATACAGCAGAGTTTGCATTGAGCAGTCGTCTTCGGATGACTGCTCTATAACTCTATAACACTGTCAGCTCTCTGCTATTTCCGAGCAGAGAGCACAAACCCAGTCGTGGTTCCGCCGAAGGGTAGAAACCACGACTCGGTAAAAATAGACAGACATATTTTTGGCCCGGCTATATGGCTGGGACTACCCACATTAAAAGGACCATGTGTCACATCCGGGCTTGCGTGGAAGCCTAGTAAATACAGCAGAGTTTGCATTGGAGCGGTCGTCTTAGGATGACTGCTCTGTAACTCTATAACACTGTCAGCTCTCTGCTTCCGAGCAGAGAGCACAAACCCAGTCGTGGTTCCGCCGAAGGGTAGAACCACGACTCGGTAAAAATAGACAGACATATTTTTGGCCCGCCATATGGCTGGGACTACCCACATTAAAATGACCATGTGTCACATCCGGGCTTGCGTGGGAAGCCTAATAAATACAGAGTTTGCATTGGAGCGGTCGTCTTAGGATGACTGCTCTGTAACTCTATAACACTGTCAGCTCTCTGCTTCCGAGCAGAGAGCACAAACCCAGTCGTGGTTCCGCCGAAGGGTAGAACCACGACTCGGTAAAATAGACAGACATATTTTTGGCCCGGCTATATGGCTGGGAATTCCCACATTAAAATGACCATGTGTCACATCCGGGCTTGCGGGAAGCCTAGTAAATACAGCAGAGTTTGCATTGGAGCAGTCGTCTTCGGATGACTGCTCTATAACTCTATGCTAACACTGTCAGCTCTCTGCTTCCGAGCAGAGAGCACAACCCAGTCGTGGTTCCGCCGAAGGGTAGAACCACGACTCGGTAAAAATAGACAGACATATTTTTGGCCCGGCTATATGGCTGGGACTACCCACATTAAAATGACCATGTGTCACATCCGGGCTTGCGTGGGAAGCCTAGTAAATACAGCAGAGTTTGCATTGGAGCGGTCGTCTTAGGACATCTGCTCTGTAACTCTATAACACTGTCAGCTCTCTGCTTCCGAGCAGAGAGCACAAACCAGTCGTGGTTCCGCCGAAGGGTAGAACCACGACTGTAAAATAGACAGACATATTTTTGGCCCGGCTATATGGCTGGGAATTCCCACATTAAAATGACCATGTGTCACATCCGGGCTTGCGTGGGAAGCCTAGTAAATACAGCAGAGTTTGCATTGGAGCAGTCGTCTTCGGATGACTGCTGTTTCATAACTCTATAACACTGGGTCAGCTCTCTGTTTCCGAGCAGAGAGCACAAACCCAGTCGTGGTTCCGCCGAAGGGTAGAACTACTGACTCGGTAAAAATAGACAGACATATTTTTGGCCTGGCTATATGGCTGGGACTACCCACATTAAAATGACCATGTGTCACATCCGGGTTGCGTGGGAAGCCTAGTAAATACAGCAGAGTTTGCATTGAAGGTCGTCTTAGGATGACTGCTCTGTAACTCTATAACACTGTCAGCTCTCTGCTTCCGAGCAGAGAGCACAAACCCAGTCGTGGTTCCGCCGAAGGGTAGAACCACGACTCGGTAAAAATAGACAGACATATTTTTGGCCCGGCTATATGGCTGGGACTACCCACATTAAAATGACCATGTGTCACATCCGGGCTTGCGTGGGAAGCCTAATAAATACAGAAACAGAGTTTGCATTGGAGCGGTCGTCTTAGGATGACTGCTCTTGTAACTCTATAACACTGTCAGCTCTCTGCTTCCGAGCAGAGAGCACAAACCCAGTCGTGGTTCCGCCGAAGGGTAGAACCACGACTCGGTAAAAATAGACAGACATATTTTTGGCCCGGCTATATGGCTGGAATTCCCACATTAAAATGACCATGTGTCACATCCGGGCTTGCGTGGGAAGCCTAGTAAATACAGCAGAGTTTGCATTGGAGCAGTCGTCTTCGGATGACTGCTCTATAACTCTATAACACTGTCAGCTCTCTGCTTCCGAGCAGAGAGCACAAAAACCCAGTCGTGGTTCCGCCGAAGGGTAGAACCACGACTCGGTAAAAATAGACAGACATATTTTTGGCCCGGTTATATGGTTGGGACTACCCACATTAAAATGACCATGTGTTCATATCCTGGGCTTGCGTGGGAAGCCTAGTAAATACAGCAGAGTTTGCATTGGAGCGGTCGTCTTAGGATGACTGCTCTGTAACTCTATAACACTGTCAGCTCTCTGCTTCCGAGCAGAGAGTTAGAGCCAAAACCCAGTCGTGGTTCCGCCGAAGGGTAGAACCACGACTCGGTAAAATAGACAGACATATTTTTGGCCCGGCTATATGGCTGGGACTACCCACATTAAAATGACCATGTGTCACATCCGGGCTTGCGTGGGAAGCCTAATAAATACAGCAGAGTTTGCATTGGAGCGGTCGTCTTAGTGACGACTGCTCTGTAACTCTATAACACTGTCAGCTCTCTGCTTCCGAGCAGAGAGCACAAACCCAGTCGTGGTTCCGCCGAAGGGTAGAACCACGACTCGGTAAAAATAGACAGACATATTTTTGGCCCGGCTATATGGCTGGGAATTTCATTGAAATGACCATGTGTCACATCCGGGCTTGCGTGGGAAGCCTAGTAAATACAGCAGAGCGCAATGGGAGCAGTCGTCTTCGGATGACTGCTCTATAACTCTATAACACTGTCAGCTCTCTGCTTCCGAGTGAGAGAGCACAAACCCAGTCGTGGTTCCGCCGAAGGTAGAACCACGACTCGGTAAAAATAGACAGACATTTGGCCCGGCTATATGGCTGGGACTACCCACATTAAAATGACCATGTGTCACATCCGGGCTTGCGTGGGAAGCCTAGTAAATACAGCAGAGTTTTGCATTGGAGCGGTCGTCTTAGAGCGACTGCTCTGTAACTCTATGCTAACACTGTCATTTCCCGCTTCCGAGCAGAGAGCACAAACCCAGTCGTGGTTCCGCCGAAGGGTAGAACCACGACTCGGTAAAAATAGACAGACATATTTTTGGCCCGGCTATATGGCTGGGAATTCCCACATTAAAATGACCATGTGTCACATCCGCTTGCGTGGGAATAGTAAATACAGCAGAGTTTGCATTGGAGCAGTCGTCTTCGGATGACTGCTCTATAACTCTATAACACTGTCAGCTCTCTGCTTCCGAGCAGAGGAGCACAACCCAGTCGTGGTTCCGCCGAAGTGTGAACCACGACTCGGTAAAAATAGACAGACATATTTTTGGCCCGGCTATATGGCTGGGACTACCCACATTAAAATGACCATGTGTCACATCCGGGCTTTGCGGGAAGCCTAGTAAATACAGCAGAGTTTGCATTGGAGCGGTCGTCTTAGGATGACTGCTCTGTAACTCTATAACATTTCGTCAGCCTCTGCTTCCGAGCAGAGAGCACAAACCCAGTCGTGGTTCCGCCGAAGGGTAGAACCACGACTCGGTAAAAATAGACAGACATATTTTTGGCCCGGCTATATGGCTGGGACTACCCACATTAAAATGACCATGTACATCCGGGCTTGCGTGGGAAGCCTAATAAATACAGCAGAGTTTGCATTGGAGCGGCTCGTCTTAGGATGACTGCCTGTAACTCTATAACATTGTCAGCTCTCTGCTTCCGAGCAGAGAGCACAAACCCAGTCGTGGTTCCGCCGAAGGGTAGAACCACGACTCGGTAAAAATAGACAGACATATTTTTAAATCTACATATGGGCCGTGGGAATTCCCACATTAAAATGACCATGTGTCACATCCGGGCTTGCGTGGGAAGCCTAGTAAATACAGCAGAGTTTGCATTGGAGCAGTCGTCTCCTGATGACTGTTGCTCTATAACTCTATAACACTGTCAGCTCTCTGCTTCCGAGCAGAGAGCACAACCCAGTCGTGGTTCCGCCGAAGGGTAGAACCACGACTCGGTAAAAATAGACAGACATATTTTTGGCCCGGCTATATGGCTGGGAATTCCCACATTAAAATGACCATGTGTCACATCCGGGCTTGCGTGGGAAGCCTAGTAAATACAGCAGGGCTTGAATACGAGGGCTCCGGCCTTCGGGCTAGGGTCCAGAATGACCAAAATAAGACCAATTTAGACCGGTTCTGAACCTACCCACCACGGTGGATAGGTAATATTTTGACCAGTACCTGGGCGTACGCGCTCAGGTTCCCCACGTTAAAAAAGACCTTGTGTCACATCTCTCTCAAGTGGGGGAGAAGGGTAAATAATGCAGGGTTTATATTGAGTTACAAGCTGCTTTATTTTTGTCTCCGGTAAATGTTGTTATTATTGTGTCTCTTTATAAGGTTAATATTACCAGTACTCTTTACTATCTCTTCTAATGTCCCTGCTCTGTTATCCATTTGAACACACCCATTAACTAAGCTGCTTGGCATTTTCAACTCTACCTTCCTTCAATACGTCTTGTGAGTATTACATTTTCCAAGCATTCTTTTCTCGTAATGTCTCACAGTAATTTTAAGTACGTGTCTTTCTAGTTCGAACTTTTATTAGAACTTCCTTATTGTTCATGTGTCCAGTCCACGGTATTCTCAACATCCGTTTGCAGTTCCACCTTTTGCCCACATCAAGATTTTTCTTCATCTTTAAGGAAATTATTTACACGATCTACACTCGGACTATTGTCTTCGTCTTCCTTATTGCTTTCACAACGTTTCGGATTTTGTACTCCCCGGCCTTCATCAGGTGTATATCGATTCGGGTATTCAACAGTAAAATTCCAAACTGAACCCTGTATTTAATCTCTGGGGGATAGACCGTTTTCGTTCCTATGCTCGTACCTAGAGATATATCATCTAATTTTTATTTTCTAAGGAAATTGTCCAGTATTTAAGGAGGATAAAGATAAAATATCAGTTCAGCGCTATTTCATTTTTTTTTCCTGTTTCTTAATTCTTTACTGGGATTCTGGAAGGCATCGTTTAGCTATTCCAATGCGCCTTCGGATTTCCCTATCACCTTTTCTACCGGTATTTTCTACCCAGATAGTTAACTTTCTGTACGTGTTTCAGATGTTTCGAATTCAACGCACACGCCTTTGGTTGCCGTCTAGCTGACGACCCTGGATTATGTCTTCTTTATAGTTAGTCTTTTCTTCTCGCTTTCCTTTACTACCTCCGAAAGGAATTTTTGGAGTTTTCCTTCTGAGTCCGCTATCAGCTGCCTATCTAAAGGCATTTGAAATTTCTCTGATGGGTAATGAGGAAGTAAAACTTCAAAAATCTGATACTCACAGGGCGGATAGTGGGGGTGGGGGAAGAAGAACAGGAGAAAGCAGCTCGCAAAATACTTAATATTTAGATTTTGGCATTAAATAACCCATAGAGGTTGATATGCGGCTAAACAAAGACAACTAACGAACAACCAAGTCGGAAAGTGTTATGGGGAAACACGCCTATTCCTCAGATAATGGACTCTCCCTCCTATATTAATAAGAGTTCTTGGGAAGTTCATGGGAGTTCTTTAGAGTTCTATTAAAGTTCAGTAGAACTACTAAGCAGTTGATATTAGTCGGCAATTAGCCGAATACCAAGGAATCAGCTTTCAGTGGAAGATAACCAAGTTCCTAACATTTTTGGGTGCATTAAATCAATTAGCAACCGACATAGCACGATTATAACCTTCAGTGCGAAAACTACTCCACAAAAGAAAGCTCATTAGAACAATCGCCATGAAAATGTTTGTAGAAAAAAACTGAGGGAAGACACGTCACGGAGATGGGAAAGTGATTGAACTTTTTTTTTTTTTTAATCATATCACCCCGAGCAAGGTGTTAAGGCCACTGAAGCGCAGGGGGCTACGTAAGAGTGAAAAGATTGGAAGAGAGAAATCCGGAAACCACATCCTAAACAGGGAACAAGGGATGAGCCTCTTCATCTGTTTAATAGACGTGGGTGGAGTGTGAACTGGGTGAGAGTTTAGTCTATCTATTCCAATTGTAACCAAATCAGGACTGATAACATTATAGACCTTTCTTTGGATTTTGTCAGGAATATCGAGACATATAGCAGGAACACCAGACCAGATCTGGCAGCAATATTCAATGCACAGACAAATGGATGACTGGGGAGTCGGAAACATACTGTAGACGGAGAATGTAGAGTCCACATATTGCATAACAAAGACTAACTGACGGAGTCAATAAAATGTTATCCATTCAAGTCTCGTTTTATCATTCAGTCAGCCTACCCACTTCATTACATTGCTAAGAAAAGCGTTACTGAATTGTAAATTTTCAACAGTTTATTTATCCCTTACATAACAAGCAAAAAAAAGGTTATTATTCATGCAAAAAACGCGTATAATACGATGACACTTTCGAAATACATATTTGAACGTTATTTTGTTGTGGAAGGTACACACCTGCTTCCGCGGTAATCAGGCAGGTGGAAGGCAGCTGCTCTTCTAAAGTCCCTGGTCTTATCAAACAGAACTCTTAATATGAAATGCCTACTACAGCTGTAGATAAGCAAAACACACAAGCCTATTTCTTTTGTGTGTGTGTGTGTGTGTGTGTGTGTGTGTATACACGCCTATATATATATATATATATATATATATATACACACGCCTATATATATATATATATATATATATGCAAATAAATAAATAAATATATATATATATATATATATATATATATATATATATATATATATATATATATATATACATATATATATATATATATATATATATATATATATATATATATATATATATATATATATATATATATATATATATATATATATATATATATATATATATATCCTTCCTGTTACACTCATGGAGAAAAAAAGTAGTAGCAAGGCAGCGTCAGCTGAGTTAATCTCTACTTTCAGTTATGAAAGCTTTCGCCCCTTGTTTGCTCTTTAACAGTGCCTTATTTTTCTGTAATAATTATGTCATCGAGTTGTGAAGAATATATATATATATATATATATATATATTCTAAACATATACTGTTAAATGTAATATATATATATATATATATATATATATTCTAAACATATACTGTTAAATGTATATATATATATATATATATATATATATATATATATATATATTCTAAACATATACTGTTAAATGTAACAGACAATGGATGTCTATTGTGTTTAATCATGAGCCGTTCTGAACATCGTATTTTGACTTTAATTTCAGGTGAAAATTATAATGAAGACCGTTGTGCCTTTACATATATATATATAACATGTGCATCAAATGAATTTATAAATATTTAATAATTACCTCTATTGCAGTTTCATCAATGAAAGAATGAATAATATTTAGGATGATTCACAGGAGTTCATCTTTGCTTCCTTGTCTTGTAAAATTTTGCAAATTAGTAATAACAAAAGGGCCATTCTATTTTCATTTAAAATTATCCACTTAAAAATAGTATGAAATACAAAATTTCTTTTAAAAACTGGGGTGTCCTAATAATTATGCTCGGTAGTGCATATATATATATATATATATATTTAGTATATCGAGGCAGCAAGTAATTTTCTAAACATATGCTGTTAAATATAAGAGACAATGAATATCTATTATGTTTAACCATGAGCCGTTCTAAACATCGTATTTGGGCTTTAATTTCAGTTGAAAACAAAGACAAAAATTCTCCAACATTTGGATAATTATTTATTAGTTTTCTTCTAAGCTTTCGGCTCACATGAGCCATCTTCAGAGAGGTCGTTCAAACTGAAATATTATAAAATCCACCATCACCGACGATTTTATTTTGTGTTGACATAAAACTCCGCTTGGCAACGGCAATAGTTACCAAAAATAATAAACGCAGTTCTTAAGTTTGCGATGCGGTTTTATGACGTCACACTGAGGGATAACGCGAAATGACAACAAAACCATGTAGTCAAATGCAATGTAATATGTTATTCCCTGTTTTAAAGTTGATTTTATTGAGTGTTGGTTGTTTAGATTTGATGTACATGGCCTCCAATATCTGCAGGTTCCTCTTACTGTGTGTATGAGTAAGGATCACCGTATTGTTGACCAAAACCTGTCTGATATTACCGACATGTTTATGTTTTTCAGAGAAATGTTGTTTAATAGTACTCTGATCAGAAAGATGATATGTAAGTCTACGGGAGAGCGTGGTTGTAGTAAATTTACTACTTCTCTATATAGGAAACCAACTAGCAGAAATTCGTGTCTTCTTAATTATAATAGTGAATGCCCCCAACGATATAAGTTAGCTGTTATAAAAAACTTACTTCAACGCACACAAATGATATCTTCTTCCAAATCTATATTTATTTGGAGTAGATAGATCTATCTATCGCCCGGTTCACACTCCACCCATGTCTATTGAACAGGTTAAGAGGCTCATCCCTTGTTCTCTGTTTAAGATATGGTTTCTGGCTTTCTCTTTTCCAATCTTTTCACTATTACGTAGCCCCCTACTCATCAGTGGCGTTACCGCCTTGCTCGGGGTGATACGATTAAAATAAAAAATAAAAAATAAAGAATTACACAACATTAAGCAAACACTAGTCAATAATGGATTTCCTAACTCCGTTATTGATCAACAAATTAAAATGTATCTCACCAAAATTAACAATAGCTCAAAAATAATGATAATATTAATAATAATGGTTTACATCAAAATAAACATAACACTATTAACTTATACTATTGCAACCAAATACATAATAATTATAAACAAGATGAAAAAACTCTCAAAAACATAATACGTAGAAATGTTAAACCAGTGGAAAGTAATAATCAAATTAAACTCATTATATATTATAAAATGTTTAAAACAATTGACCTCATAGTCTATAATAACCCAACAAGCACTAAACTAAATTCTCTACAAAAAACCAATGTAGTGTACCAATTTACATGCCCATTCAGAGATTGCATCTCTGATACTAATCAAAAACCTAGTACATGTATTGGTTGTACTACAACCACGCTCTCCTGTAAACCTACATGTCATCTTTCTGATCAGAGCACTATTAAACAACATTTCTCTGAAAAACATAAACATGTCGGTAATATCAGACAGATTTTGGTCAACAATACGGTGATCCCTACTCATACACACAGTAAGAGGAACCTGCAGATATTGGAGGCCATGTACATCAAATCTAAACAACCAACACTCAATAAAATCAACTTTAAAACAGGAAATAACATATTACATTGCATTTGACTACATGGTTTTGTTGCCATTTCGCGCTATCCCTCAGTGTGACGTCATAAAACCGCATCGCAAACTTAAGAACTGCGTTTATTATTTTTGGTAACTATTGCCGTTGCCAAGCGGAGTTTTATGTCAACACAAAATAAAATCGTCGGTGATGGTGGATTTTATAATATTTCAGTTTGAACGACCTCTCTGAAGATGGCTCATGTGAGCCGAAAGCTTAGAAGAAAACTAATAAATAATTATCCAAATGTTGGAGAATTTTTGTCTTTATTTTCACCTGAAATTAAGGCCAAAATACAATGTTTAGAACGGCTCATGATTAAACATAATAGACATTCATTGTCTCTTATATTTAACAGCATATATATATATATATATATATATATATATATATGAACCTGGTTCACTGGTGCCCCCTATATATAAATTTGCATATATAAATTTGCTCGAGCCACAAGTTTGGCAGCTGGGTCCCCAGCCTTTTACTGTGAAACCAATAAAATGTAAACGCAAATTCTACTCCTTCAGATTTTTTTCTCGCACTTTCCGCCTGTGGAATTCCCTTCTGTTGACTTGCTTCCTCGACAGCTACAATCTCCAAAAAATTAAATATAAATCAATAGCCATGTCCTATCTCCCTAACCTGCACCCTCTCTCTCTCATGCTCTTTTCTCCGTACGCTCCACTCTCATTAATAATCTAAACCTTCTCTTGCCCACTTCTTGACATCCCCCTATTACCTGTCACTCTTTCTCAGAACTTTCCTCCTATGTACCCTCCGGCAAAACAGTGGCAGTGGAATGTCTTGCTTGGGGCGATATGACTATATATATATATATATATAATCATCCGCAGACAGATCTGTTTCGCTGTATCACAGGTCATGCATATATATATATATATATATATATATATAAATTTCTGTCACTTTTAGTGGTGTTGGTTTAGATTATTTTGTTTTATTAATGTAAGATACTCAATTATAGGTACATCAATATATATATGTTACCGTCATTTTAAAAGATTTAAAACATTTATTAGAGGTGACCTTCCTTGCTGAATATTAGTACGTTGTTAAGTTTCTGTGCACCTTTAGTAGCACCTGCTTTGTACAGACTATTAGAAAATATGTGAAAGAATTATTTACTTAATGTCATCTTGTAGGTCGTAAGTGAGCATGACCCTCTACATCTTTTTTTTTCAGGGGGCTTCTGGGACTGACGTCAACGGGCAAGGCGGAAAATTCCCTCGAGGGGACGAACGGCTACCTGTCTGTGACCAAGCGGAGAATCATCTACCATGTATTCTATTGTGAAAGCAGAATCTTAATTTTTTTTTATTTCAATGCTCGCAAGATAAATTTCTCGAAAGAGAATGGGAGATAAAAGAAGAGTGGGCATGAGAGAGAGAGACAGAAACTGATAGAAATTGAGAGGGAGAGAGAAAAAAGAGAAGGAAGGAGATAGAAAAGAGAAAATGAAGATAGAGAGTATGAGACAGAGAGAGAGAGAGGGTGAAGAAAGAAAGAAAAAGAAAAGGAGATGAAGAATGAGAGAGAGGAAGAAGGAAAGAGAGAGTAGTGAGATATGTACAGAAAGATAACTTGAGAGTAAAAGAAAGAAAGAAATGTAAGAGAAAAGGAAATGAGGAGTAGTGAGAATGGGAGAGAGAAAGGAAGAGAGAGTGAAAGAGAGAGAAAATGGAATGAGAATGAGAGAGAGAAGAGGGAAGAGAAGAGAGAGCATAAAAGATAGAGGTAACGAGGAGTATCTCAAAAGAAGCGTGAGACAGAGAAGGTAAAAGAGATAAGAGAGTTAACAAAGAGAGAAGAGGGATGAAAGAAGTAAGAGAAGAGGAGATGGAGAATGAGTGAGCATGAGAGAGAAAAGAAGGGAGAGAGAAAAATGGAGAGAGAACGAGAGAGAGAGAGAGAGATGAGGGAGGTGAAAAGAGAGCATAAAAGAGAGAAAGTGGGAGAAAAGAGAAGGAGCTGAAGAGAAAGTGTGAGACATAGAAAGTGAATTAAATAAGGTGAGAGAGAGAAACAAGGATAGAGCGAGAAGGGAGATGAAATATATATATATATATAGAGAGAGAGAGAGAGAGTGAGGGGGAGAGAAAGAGAGATAGTGAGGGGGAGAGAGAGTGAGGGGGAGAGAGAGAGTGAGGGGGAGAGAGAGTGAGGGGGAGAGAGAGTGAGGGGGAGAGAAAAGTCATTTCTTAAGTGAGCACCACGTTTATTATTATCATTTGATGAATTTCAAAGACTGTCAAAGTTGACACATGGCCCAGTGGATATAGACTTTGATTAGTTCCTGACTTGACTCTTAGAGTTGTGAGTTCAATGCCAGGCTACAGCAGTGGTGAACTGGTAACTTGCAGAGTTAGAGGGAGATAACTCGTGATTTTCAATCGAGTCTTTACATTCATATACCCCAGCGATTGTAATCAAGGGTTCGGTTTGAAATTCCCAGCACCTGAAAAAAGCCGGAGCGTACAACGGCCTAAACGTCGTACAAATGGCAACAAAGATGAAGACAATAGTCAGAATAATGTAAATACTGTAAATACTACCTCATCACAGAAATATAGACAAACAGACTGATCTATTATTAAACGTCGTACAAATGGCAACAAAGATGAGGACAACAGTTAGAATAATGTAAATACTGTAAATACTACCTCATCTCAGAAATATAGACAGACTGATCTATTATTAAACGTCGTACAAATGGCAACAAATATGAGAAAAATAGAATAATGTAAATACTACATCATCTCAGCAATATAGACAGACTGATCTATTATTAAACGTCGTACAAATGGCAACAAAGATGAGGACAATAGTCCGAAAAATGTAACTACTGTAAATACTACCTCATCTCAGAAATATAGACAAATACGTTGACATGGGTCGATACCGTGGTTCTTTCATCTTTTGTATTATTTCTGTCGTGTGCCAGCCTAGTAAACACTTAAATTGGCTGGTCACACACACACACACACACACACACACACACACACAAATCCGACTTGTGAAAACAAAGCAAACAATCATGTGTATAAAAAGATACTATTGCACCTTGAATTCAAGCTCCTCCTAATTATACAAACTAGAATCAAGCAAGTACAAAAATTTAAATACCTAGGAAGTGTTCTAACAGAAGATGGAAAGTGTGACACAGGAATCCGAAGGTGAATTGGCATGGCGAAGGACGCGTTCCAGAAGCTGAGTAAAGTACTAATACACAGGAAAATTTCCCTAGAAACAAAGAAGAGATTGCTAGATTGCTATGTAATGTCACTTCTTCAATACGGCAGTGAATGCTGGACAATATCATCGAAGATGAGAAAAAAACTTGAAGTAGCGGAAATGTGGTTCTACAGAAAGATGCTGCGGATATCATGGACCGAACATGTGAGCAATGATGAGGTTTTGGAAAGGATGGAAACGAAAAGAAAACTAATAGCGAGCATCAGGAAGAGACAACTGAAGTTCCTGGGACATGCAATGAGGAAGGAGGGCATGGAGAACCTGATACTGACAGGCCAGATAGAAGGAAAAAGAGACAGAGGAAGGCAGCAGATAACATATTTGAAGGGCCTGATCAGGTGGATGACGGAATGGGGGTTGCGTGGAGTAACAGGAGGAAACATATTAAGAGCCACCAGGGATAGGGAGACGCGGAAAGCTATGATCGCCTACGTCCTGAAAGGATAGGGCACATAGAAGAAGAAGTGTGCGGATCTATGTGTTCACAGTCAGCGACACAAACTCACCTATTTTGATCTCTTTTAACTCATACATTACACAGGTATGAAAATATTAACAACGCCATCAATATTAATTTCCTTTCGTTTAAACTTCTTCTTCTTCTTCTTCTTCTTCTTCTTCTTCTTCTTCTTCTTCTTCTTCTTTTTTTTCTATGTGCCTTGTCTTTTCAGGACGTATGGTACACGTGTCTTCTTTTCCGGATTAACGAATGTAAAAATTGTTCAAAAGTTTGTTGGTTTCAAGCACATTCTGCTCAAATTGTTAGCTATTTTCAAAGAATATTATTTTTTACACGACCATAATTTTCTTCTTTTATGCGCCTTGTCCTTTTAGGTCGTTTGCGATCATGGCGTTCCCCATCTCCCTATCCCGGATAGCTCTTAACACGCCTTCTCCTGTTATCCCACGCAACCCCCGTTCTGTTATCCACCTGATCAGGCCCTTCAAATATGTTATCCGCTGCTTTCCCCTGTCTTTTTTTGCCTCTATCTGGCCTCAATTCTTCTAAATTTGATTTGAGCCACTCACAAAATTCTATGGTGAATTTGATTAGGTACAGTAGATGTTATGAAAAAAATATTATGAAAATTGAAGAGGACGTATTTTCTACAGACTGACCATAATCTTTTTCTTTTATGTGCCTTGTCCTTTCAGGTCGTTGGCGATCGTGGCTTTCCACGCCTCTATATCTCTGGTGTCTCTTAGCACGCTTTCTCCTGTTGCACCACACAACCCTCGTTCCGTCATCCACATGATCAGGTCCTTCAAATATGTTATCCGTTGCTTTTCCCTTTTCCCTTTTTCCGTCTGTCATCCTGTTAGTATCAGGTTCTCCAAGCCCTCCTTCCTCATTGCATGTCACACGAACTTTAGTTGCCTCTTCCTGATGCTCAATATTAATTTTCTTTTTGTTTCCATTCTTTTCAAAGATAGCATCAGAAAGAAAAAAAAGGAAGAGGATGGGAGTAAATGGGAGAGTGGGCATGAGAGAGAGAAAGTGATAGAAATTGAGAGAGAGAGAGAGAGAGAGAGAGAGAGAGAGAAACAGAGAGAAGGTGAGAGAAAAGAGAAGATTAAGATAGAGAGTATGAGACAAAGAGAGAGAGAGGGTGAAGAAAGAAAGAAAAAAGAAGGGAAGAAAAAGAAGAGAGAGAGGAAGAAAGAATGAGAGAAAAATGAGATATGTAGAAAACTAAAGAAAGAGAATGGGAGACAAATGAAGAGTGGGCATGAAAGAGAGAAAGTGATAGAAATTGAGAGAGAGAGGGAAAAAAAGAGAGAAGAGAGAAGATGAAAATAAAGAGTATGAGACAGAGAGAAAGATGTGAAAAAGATATGTCAAAACCTCATCATTGCTCACATGCTCGGTCCATGATATCCACAGCATCCTTCTGTAGAACCACATTTCAGCTGCTTCAGGTTTTTCCTTCATCTTTGATGATATTGTCCAGCATTCACTGCCATATTGAAGAACTGACATCACATAGCAACCCAGTATTCTCTTCTTTGTTTCTAGTGAAAATTTCCTGTCTCTTAATACTTTACTCATCTTCTGGAACGCGTCCTTCGCCATGCCAATTCGCCTTCGGATCTCTGTGTCGCACTTTCCGTCTTCTGTTAGAACACTTCTCAAGTATTTAAATTTTTTGTAAATCCTTGATTTTCGTATCTCCACCTGTACTTGACATTTTTGGCTGTGTTTTTGCTGATGATCATGCATTCGGTTTTTTTGCAGTTTATTTGTAGTTCACTTTTGTCACCCTCTTCAGCTACCTTATGTAGGAGGTCTTGCAGTTTCTTTTCCGTGTCTGCAATCAGCAATGTATCGTCTGCGTATCTTCTTCTTCTTCTTCTATGTGCCCTGTCCCTTCAGGACGTAGGCGATCATGGATCTCCACGTCTCCCTATCCCTTGTGGCTCTTAGTATGTTTGCTCCTGTTGCTCCTGGCAACCCCCGTTCCGTCATCCACCTGATCAGGCCCTGCAAATATGTTATCCGCTGCCTTCCTCTGTCTCTCCTTCCTTCTATCTGACCAGTCAGTATCAGGTTCTCCAGGTTCTCCTTCCTCATTGCATGTCCCAGGAACTTCAGTTGTCTCTTCCTGATGCTCAGCATCAATTTCCTTTTTGTTGCCATTCTTTCTAACACTTCGTCGTTGCTTGTATGCTCAGTCCACGATATCCGTAGCATCCTTCTGTAGAACCACATTTCGGCCGCTTCCAGTTTTGTCCTCATTTTCGATGATATTGTCCAGCATTCACAGCCGTATTGAAGAACTGACATCACGTAGCAGTCTAGCACTCTTTTCTTCGTTTCTATTGAGATCTTCCTGTGTGTTAGTATTTTGCTCATCTTCTGGAACGCGTCCTTTGCCATGCCAATACTTACGTTGTTCAAATTGTGGCCTCCGATGACAAATCCTGGCATAACATTTAGGGTCCTCACAAGAGTCTCGCTGTACAAGCCGATTCGTTTAAACAACATATCAAATTTACATCAATTAATGTCCACCATTGTTTCCTTCTCCTTAACGTCGAAAGATTTTCGAATATTTTAGAAAAGAACTTTTACTCAAATTTTGAACGCATAACGTTATTTTTTTTTTATCGACGATACTTTTTCTGTGTTTATAAATACAGGGTTCTTAATAAGTTTTCCACATTTGCCCTCGAGAAAGTTCCTTTAGGAATGAAATCCATTGGGCACAAAAGTTCCTTTCTTTTATTCATTAGCCGGCTATCTGTACAGACGCATTCCTGTTCATTGACAGTCAAAAGCACCCGCACACACACTAAACAATGAATCTAGGAAGAACTTTATTCATCTTTCAATGGAAGACAATAATGACTTAGAAAATCATACATGATAGTAGGTACCTTCACTAAATCACTGAAAAAAAAAACATAGTATAAGAAAAAAAAGGCCCCAAACTTAATAAAATCGAACTTTTTCCATCAAAATGTTTATATTATTATTAACAGAAAAGTATTTCTTTTTAACTATTTTTAAAATTTCTTTTAATCCCTCCTGACACGTTCGAACTTTTGGTAAAAAATATTTTTTGATTTTAGTTAGCGGGCAACCAAATCTATACGAGAGTTTACAATGGAAAACGTAATCTAAACTTATTTATAAATGGAACTGTGTGTGTGTGTGTGTGTGTGTGTGTGTGTGTGTCCCCATTACCCATAGACTCCGAAACGGCTGAATCGATTTTCTTGAAAATTTACACAGTTGTACTATAAGCGTCTGCGAGTGTTCTTAGTTAGGTTTTGTGTCGAGGTAGCCCCGATAAATATTGAAAATCGATAATCGAAAAAATTGGGTTATAGAAGGAGGGGTCCGATTTTAATCAAATTTGATGCACTCGTAGACAAAGACATAAGAAACGATATTCAGAAGTTTCAAGGTTGCAGTTCTTAGAACAGTGCAGAAAATCGATAATATATATCTGTATAAATCGATACCAGGATATCAAAATTTGACTTAAGCCTTTTGTCTCGTTCAGCTCATTATTTGCCATGAACATTCTAACCTCCGTTGGACCTTTGTTTCAAGTATTGCTTTAATTGTAAAACATTCATTGCTATGTGTATATATAAATGTTATTTTCAACTCAATTTGCTTTTCTTGATTTTATAATCATTTTATGACTTATAGTGGGCTATCTACCACAAGGCCAAATTACGTTAACCTGCAACAATATACAACCCTGCACGAAAAACGGAATAGATAAGCAACCCCCTATAGTAGAACCACATTTCAGCTGCTTCAAGTTTTTCCTTCATCTTCGAAGATATTCTCCAACATTCACTGCCAGATTGAGATCAGTCAGTTAAGTGCCATACGTGATACACGCTTGGGTAATCATGTCTCGAAAGAGACATGACTGACTGGGCAGAAGATTATCCCGCAGTAGGTTGCCATTACTTTCTGCGGTAGACTGGTTGCCGACCAAGGCTACAGAACCCAATCTGTCCTATTATTTAACCCATAACTGGAAGGAAGAGACGGATTAATACCTTTCCCAAGGGTATTTGCGCGTAAGTGAATATCAAGGAATTCAACTGGAATTCGAACTCGGCTTCCCGATTTCTCGTTCCGAGCCGATATCCACTGCACCACGAGGCACATCCCCAGATTGAAATACGTTTCCTATTTGTTCTTTATTTTATCATCATTTCTGATTCCAATCCATATATTCAACTTAAACGTATATATTCACAAACAAATATGCACACACACACACACACACACACACACACACACACACACACACACACACACACACACACACACAGATGTATACATGTATATTTATACACGTACACATGCACACATAGCCCTGATTTTTCTGCTGATAAGTAAAATGCTGATAGCATTTTCAACTTTTATTCCAAATTTGGACAGCCAGACATTTTGTCATCAACTTTATTCATTAGCTTTGTGTGTTAATGAATGTACATTGTTATCATTTCAAATGCAACACGTTAATGCACGGTTCTGATTAACAAACTCATTATATAGAACTCGGGTAGGGCTCAATGGATACAGGTAGGGGTCATGAGGAAGCAGGAATTTTCTTTTTACAAAACTTGGCTTTTCTGAAAAGAGAGAATAAAAATTAGAAACTTAATTTAGAAATTTCAACTGCGTATTTGGGATTAACACTTTTCTTTTTTCCATTTTTGTCAGTTGTAGATTTGAAAATAATGATTTTGAATGTGATGAAAGATTTTTAACACTTCTGTTTGATTTAATTATCACCTGTAATGGAATTCCAAGAGATTTCAGATTTATTTACAATATTATGGATATGCGGTAGGTAGAAAGGATCAGAAAGTGATACAGGGAAAGCGAGTTCGAATTCCAGTTGAGATCTTTACATTTGATTTCATGTATATATGCTTACGGAAGGTATAAAGTTGTCTCTTTACACCCACTTAGTTATAGATTAAATAGCAAGACAGACTAGACTCTCAAACTGAGAAAAGTCCAGCTCTGAATAAACCGGTTATGTAACCCCTGGCGAGGCGCATAATATCGAGCTGTTGGAAAGGTTATGGAGTTCACAATTTACTATGGCACCGGTTTAGGAGATCCGATTCCAAGGTAGACTGGGTCCTTTGGTAGACATGGTTGGTAACCGGGCTAGGAGAAGCCCAACTCTAAATACAAGCCGGTTATATAACCGTAGCGAGGCGCATTCTATAAAGTTATGGAGTTCACAATTTACTATGGCACTGAGTTAGAAAATCCAATCTCATCATAGACTGGGTCCTTTGGTAGCCATGGTTGGTAACCGGGCTAGGAGAAGTCCAACTCTAAATACAAGCCGGTTATATAACCGTGGCGAGGCGCATTCTATAGAACCGTTGAAAAAGTTATGGAGTTTTTTTTCATAATCATTTCACCCCAAGCAAGGCAGGTCCATCAATGGTGCGCAGAAAGTTACAGCGAGAGAAAAAATGAAAGAACAAGGGATGTCGAAGAAAGGATAAAGAAGAATGGAAAAAGCATAAGAAAAATGAGAATTAAGGAGATAGAAAATTGTAGCTATCAGGGAAGCAAGCAAGTAGAAGGGAGTTCCACAAACGGGAAGCGCGAGAAAAGAAACTATTAGAGTAGAAGTGGAGATTACATTGAACTATTTCAGCGGTAAAAGGGTGCGACCTTGATGTCAATCTAGTAGCACACGTGAATACATGTGTTCAGGGAACCAGGGATACAGCTCGTCAGAGCAGTTACCATGCAAAATGCTTGTAGAAAAGACAGAAAGAAGCCACATCACGTCGATGAGAAAGTGACTGAAGGCGAGCTGCCAGGTCAGGATCGATGATATTGAAGATTGTCATAAGTTTATCGAGAACCTCAGACAAGAGTAAATACAATCTTGGATAAAGGCCCGAAATATATATTTTAAAAAATATTTGGGTTAAATTGGAGTAGATAGACTAAACTATTGCACGGTTCACACTCCACCCATGTCTATTGAACAGGTGTAGAAGCTCATCCCTTGTTCCCTGTTTAGGACATGGTTTCCGGCTTTCTCTTTTCCAATCCTTTCACTTTTCTTTTTTGCTTATTTTTTTTCTCTTTCAATTGTAGTAGATAGACTAAACTATCGCCCGGTTCACACTCCACCCATGTCTATTGAACAGGTGTAGAGGCTCATCCCTTGTCCCCTGATTAGGATGTGGTTTCCGGCTTTCTCTTTTCCAATCCTTTCACTTTTCTTTTTTGCTTATTTTTTTCTCTTACAATTGTAGTAGATAGACTAAACTATCGCCCGGTTCACACTCCACCCATGTCTATTGAACAGGTGTAGAGGCTCATCCCTTGTTCCCTGTTTAGGATGTGGTTTCTAGCTTTCTCTTTTCCAATCCTTTCACTTTTCTTTTTTGCTTATTTTTTTCTCTTTCAATTGTAGTAGATAGACTAAACTATCGCCCGGTTCACACTCCACCCACGTCTATTGAACAGGTGTAGAGGCTCATCCCTTGTTCCCTGTTTAGGACATGGTTTCCGGCTTTCTCTTTTCCAATCCTTTCACTTTTCTTTTTTGCTTATTTTTTTTCTCTTTCAATTGTAGTAGATAGACTAAACTATCGCCCGGTTCACACTCCACCCATGTCTATTGAACAGGTGTAGAGGCTCATCCATTGTTCCCTGATTAGGATGTGGTTTCCGGCTTTCTCTTTTCCAATCCTTTCACTTTTCTTTTTTGCTTATTTTTTTTCTCTTTCAATTGTAGTAGATAGACTAAACTATCGCCCGGTTCACACTCCACCCATGTCTATTGAACAGGTGTAGAGGCTCATCCCTTGTTCCCTGTTTAGGATGTGGTTTCTAGCTTTCTCTTTTCCAATCCTTTCACTTTTCTTTTTTGCTTATTTTTTTTCTCTTTCAATTGTAGTAGATAGACTAAACTATCGCCCGGTTCACACTCCACCCATGTCTATTGAACAGGTGTAGAGGCTCATCCCTTGTTCCCTGTTTAGGACATGGTTTCCGGCTTTCTCTTTTCCAATCTATTCACTCTTACGTAGCCCCCTGCACACCAGTGGCCTTACCGCCTTGCTTGGGGTGATATGATTTTTAAAAAAAATATATCATCCAAATTTACGTCCTGTGCTACTATTTAGTAAAGTAATGATCTCAATTTGGTTCAAAAGACGGCGCTTACTACTACATGATATACGTCATGGTGGAAAGAGTAGATGAACTACTGGTGGTAGGAGGCATGGTCTCCACTGAAGCGAAACAAATTCAAACTCAGCTTGGATGGTGAGAAAGACGGCGGCCATGTTAAGAAATATCTTACATTCAACACCATAAAAATATACGAAACAGTTTTCTGTGAAAAATCTATATACAACAGCGTAGTTATTGTTAATATATAGCAGTCAAGTGATTACAAAATTGTGTATAGCTGATATTTGTTACTTCTTCTTCTATGTGCCCTGTCACTTCAGGACGTAGGCGATCATGGATTTCCACGTCTCCCTATCCCTGGTGGCTTTTAGCACGCCTCCTCCTGTTACACCATGCAATCCTCGTTCCGTCATCTACTAGCTCATAAATCTAGAATATAAATGTATAGAAACTAACATGGCCACAAAATAAGGGATCAGTTTGTATATCGATTATAATATATATTTGATCCCCCATTTTATACCCACATTATAATTTCTTATAAACAGTTGGCATATATCTTCTTTTATGTGCGCTGTCCTTTCAAGACACAGGCGATCATGGCTTTCCACGTCTCCCCATCCCTGGTGGCTCTTAGCACACCTTCTTTTGTTACAAAATGCAGCCCTCGTTCCATCATCCACCTGATTAGGTTCTTCAAATATGTTATCCGTTGCTTTCCCCTGTCTCTTTCCCCCTCTATCCAGCCTGTTAGTATCAGGTTCTCCATGACCTCCTTCCTCATTGCATGTCCCAGGAACCTCAGCTGTCTCTTCCTGATGTTCAGTATTAATTTCCTTTTCGTTTCTATCATTTCTAGGACCTCATCATTGCTCACATGCTCGATCCATGATATCCGCAGCATCCTTCTGCAGAACCATATTTCAGTTGCTTCAAGTTTTCCTTCATCTTTGAAGATATTGTCCAGCATTCACTGCCATATTGAAGAACTGACAACACATAGCAATCCAGTACTCTCTTCCTTGTTTCTAGCAAAATTGTCTTAATACTTTGCTCAACTTCTGAAATGCTTCCTTTGCCATGCCAATTCGCCTTCGGATCTCTGTGTCGCACTTTCCGTTTTCTGTTATAACACTTCCTATGTATTTAAATTGTTGTACCTGCTTGATTCTAGTTTGCCCGAACTGTATTTAGTACCAGGACTAAAAGTAGCATAGAGATATGTCCGATATACTTGACCTATTTAATAATAGGAAGTGTACATGTGGAAATAAAAATATATACCCACGTTGAAATATTGCAAATGTGACAAAAAGATATGCTATTAAAATTAGCACAAAGTAACAAAAATTCTTTAATCAACTAGGAAAATTGTATTTGACTTTGTTATGGTCAATTGATAGGTTAAAACAGAGGCAATAAAGCATGTCTGAAGCCGACAAATTTTATGTTTAACCTCTGCATGAACACGTGGACGGAGAAAATATTTACTCGTAAAAAATACGCCAAAAGACATCCAGAAATTGTAATTACTTAGCTTTTTTACCATTCATTGAAAATATAGTCCTTTTCATTCCGATATTTACCGTGATGAAAAAATGTATATGCTTGTTAAAAACATATATTCATGATTAATTAACACGTTGTGAAGAGTTTTCGTGCCAGGAAGTATCTAGTAAATGGCAATATATTACCTCCCGTTAGCATTGACCAGGCTTGCCTCCCAGAGAGTAAAACACTACGCCTCCTTGGTCTCACACTTTCAGCGGACCTCAAATGGAATGACTATATCGAATCCATTGCTAAATCCGCTGCTATGAAAGTCGGTTCTCTGTGTAGGGCCCGGAAGTTTTTTCCGTCTAAATCTATCCTGCATATTTATAAATCTACCATCCGCCCGTGCATTGAATACTGCTGCCATATCTGGTCGGGTGCCCCTGCTGTTCTCCTCGGGCTTCTCGATAAGGTTCAGAGGAGGGTCTGTAATGTGATAGATACCGACTTGGCAGACCGCCTGCAGTCTCTCTCCCACCGGCGCGACATGGCTTCCCTGTGTCTCTTCTATAAATACTTTCACGGCTTCTGCTCCGATGAACTTAGATCACTGGTGCCCCCTAAATACGAATTTGAACGAGATACTAGATTAGCAACTAGATCCCACCCTTTTACAGTGAAACCGATAAAATGCAGCCGTAACTTCTACTCCAACAGTTTCTTTCCTCGCACTTCCCGACTGTGGAATTCTCTTCCACACGATTGCTTCCCCGACGGCTACAATCTCCTGGAGTTTAAATGTAAGGTCAATAGACACCTCCTAACACACTAACCTGCTCCCATTCTATCAAACACTCTTGCCATCTGCCCAAACATCATCCTCGGTATCCTTACTCATCTGTCACCTTCCTCCTGACATTTCCTATGTCTAACCACTCCTTCTCTTTACCTTCCCCTATGTAGCCCCATGCGCAATAGTGGCAATGGAATGCCTTGCTTGGGGTGAGATCTGTCAATATTTATTTTATCGAGACAAATTCATCTTTGAATGAGATGGTTCATGCATCATTCTTGGAACACATTCCACTTAAGTACATGATGTGAGTTCAAGTCAAACCTCATTCATTTTTTTCAGATTTTGTGCTGTTTACCTTCATGGCTAAATTATCGGCTTGTCGAGAATGTTTTCAAAGAATGAACAAAAAAAAAAGAAAAGAAAAAAAGAAAAGAAAATGAACAAAATTGTTAAAATTAATAAAACCAAAGAATTTTTTTTCAAAGAGCTTAATCAGAACTTGATTTTAAGACAAACTAGGAGGAATTTCCCGGCACACTGGATTTAAATTTATTTTTATTGTTTGATTCATTTTCTACAGTTATCGACCCCTTGCAGGTTATTTAAAGCCAGAAAATTGTTTTTGATTGTAAGAATATTTTATGGAGATAATAAAGCTTTAGTGATACAAGTTTTACTATTTAACCCACAGTTGGGGGAGAAGTTATTCATACATTTCCCAGGGAAAGGTTTCCTTTTTTCAATAAAATTTCGGTAGACCATTTCAATTTTACTTTGCGCCTACGTGAATATAACAAACGCAACTAGAATTGAATCTCGGTTCTCCGATTAATAATTCCGAGCCATAATCCATTACACCACCCACACGTCTAAGCTTACAGCACCTGGTATTCCTGTTCTTCCCACTAAAGTAACTAATAAAATATACACCGTATTTCACATAATAAAACTTAATTATAAATGAATTAATTTTAAACATGAGAAGCATTTTCTGCCAACAATAGCTTCATAAACATTAAAACACACCTACAAAATATTTATAAACCAATAACACGTAATAAATTGCTTACATCTTAAAAGACATTAATTTAACCCTACATTACAAAAACATACAATACAAATCAGCAAGTTTTTTTTTATTAGTCATCAAGATTTCGATAGATACCGCCAAAATATCGCGCGGACGTAGTAACTGACATACCATATGGTAATTTTGTGCCAATTAGGAATAGATAAAGCAATATAATTCTGGAACCGATTTTTAAAAAAAAAGGTATAAATATCACGAAATTTGGCCCATAAAAAGAACCACACAAATGCCACCAAGATCCACCAAAGAGCTGATGATATTCTAGACCCCATTGACGTCTACACGCAAAGGTAACACTCAACTCACTACTGAGTAAATTACAAAAAGATCTCTTTAGACTACAGCACCACCGTCCGCAGTAAGAACTAAATTCTACCTATGTACCCTTAACCAAAAATCCAATAAAATCTAAACACAAATTCTACTCCATCAGCTTCTTTTCTTGCACTTCCCGCTTGTAGAATTCCTTATCCGTTTACTTGCTTCCTCGACAGCTACATTCTCCAGGTGTTTAAGTGTAAAGTCAATAGTCATCTCCTATCTTGCTAAATTGCATCTTCTCTCTCATGCTCCTTTCTCCGCCTACTCCACTCTCAATATCTTAACCCTTCTCTTACCCACTTCCTGACACGTCCTGTAACCTGTCACTCTTTCTCATAACTTTCCTCCTATGTAACCTTCTGCAAAACAGTGGCAGTAAAATGCCTTGCTTGGGTCAATATGATTATAAAAAAAAATTCTATACTATTATAATGTAAACATAAACTGGGGGATCAATTCTACATTATAATCAATATATGAACTGATCCCTCACTTTATGGCCACAGTTATTTTTCTCTCACCCACTTCCTGACACCCGTTATAACCTGTCACTCTTTCTCATAACTTTCCTCCTATGTAACCCCCTGCCCATCAGTAGCAGTAGACTGCCTTGCTTGGGACGATATGATCATAAAAAAAACTCTTCTTTATCCATTATTCCGCAAGCATACACATGTTGACATTTACACACAAACACACATGTAACCACATTTCACTGTTCGTACATACGTACGCAATGTAGTTTATATCCTATTCAAGGACTTTACTACCCCACCAAAAAAAATAAATAAATAAATAAATAAATAAAAATAAAAATAAAAATAGGAAAAACAGACATTATTCATTCAATACATTTAACCGATTTCTTGTATTCTTGTTTTATTTTTATTATTATTATTTTTTAATCGTTTCACCCCAAGCATGGTGGTACCGCCACTGATACGCAGGGTGTTACATAAGAGAAAAAGATTAAATAGGAGGAGAGTAAAGAGAAAAACAACCCAGTAACAGGGGGTGTCAGAGAAGAGGGCAAGAGAAAGATGGGAATACAGGTGTGATGGCAGTTGCAAAAGTAGAGGAAAAAGAAAAGATATACAGGGTGATGTAGAAAGAACTGGAGTCAAGTGATTAAAAGATGGGTATTGACATTGCATTTAAATTCCTGGGGGTTGTAGCCGTCAGGAAAGCAAGAATATGGAAGACAGTTCCACGGGTGGAAAGTGCCTGAAAAGAAGCTGCTGGAGTAGAATTGTCGGCTGCATTTGGTTAATCTAACTGTGAATGGGTGAGACCCAGTTGCCTGTCTGGTTGCACTAGTAAACTCATGTGGCAGGGGCACCAGTGACTTAAGTTCGTCGGAACAGAAACCATGAAAATATTTATAGAACAGGCAGAGGGAAGCCACATCCTGTCGGTGAGAAAGTGGCTCAAGTCGAGCAGCCAAGTCGGTACCTATCACACGACTGATTCTCCTTTGGAGCCTGTCGAGAACACTGAGATGAACAGCAGGTGTGCCTGACCATATATGACAGCAGTATTCAATATAAAATTAACGTTATCCGTTACTACCACGTTCTCTTCTGTCAATGAAAGTCGTGGAAATATTACGAGCGGTCCTGCAATAATATTTGAATTTATTTTATCAAATACCGACACTCCTAATTTTAACATTTAACAAAAACCTGAGTAGAAAGATTCTTACATTCTCAAGTGATATATTTTCTGACCAGGATCATAGAACCAGACTGTCGATGTTTCGGAGTTGTTCACTCAGCCGAAACCTCGTGAATACGGCAACAAAGATGAGGAGAACAGTCCGAACAAAGTAAATCGTGTAAATAATTACAATAAAAAAAAAGAAAAAAAAAAGAAAAAAAAGAATAGACAGACCCTGAAGAAGACCGGAGCGTAAAAAGGCCGAAACGTCGTGAATATGGCAATAAAGATAAAAACAGTCCGAACAATGTAATTAGCGTAAGTTGAATCTGGTGTTTCAATGTGATGTATGAATAATCTTTTAATTCATTTCACCTATTTGTTCATTTTATTTTCTTTCAAAAGCAAATTAAGAGTGGTCAATGCCAAACCAATGTTTAATGAATGCGGTTTCCAAGTATCCTGTCCTTAAATGCAAGCATATAGTTCCTTTGCTTTCTACTTCAATTCCATATTTTATCAAACATTTTTCAATACAAGTGAAGCAGTAGGTAGATGGTTAATGGTTTTTGAATTGGCCTTATTTCATACATAACCGAACTACCTACAACTTAGGATTATTCGCTATCATCACAAGGTTGGAGATTGGAATGTGTGGAAGAATAAAAGTATACCTTTTGTATGCTTAGATAGAAATTTATTAATAGAAAAGAATAACATGAATTGGTAGAAGTTAATGTTCAATGAGAAACAGTATTTAGAATTTAAGGGTATCAAGAGTTTGTAGTAGCAACTTGAAAGAGTGAGTTTATGTGTACGTAGACAGGAACGTATGCATACATGCATGTATGTATGTTTGAGTGTTTATTGTTGAGTAGGATTACCTTTGAATTTATCGCTCAGGATGAATGGTTAAAAGGACGGAATTGAGAGAGACAGAAGTGAGAGGTGAGAGAGAAACAAAGAGATAATAATAGCGATCGTTTGACGTTTGTCAAGAGTATGTGTTAATTACGCTCGTCATCTTATCTCTATGGCGACGGTCAAGTTTGCTCCTTCTTTCATTTCGTTTGTGGGGGCTCCGAACAGGTCATTTGGGAATTTCCTCCTGGATGTGATTCTGGCCTTTCTATTTTGTTTTTAGATATTTACTAGCTTTCTATTGGCCGAAAAGCATTTCACATTGAGTTTTGTTTTTGGATTCGCTCTTGCGCGTGTGCAAAGTTTGTAATTCGAATAAATTCATTTATTTCTAACAAAATCAATGAGTCAGATAAAAAAAAGAGGGAAGCCATATCGTGTCGGTGAGAAAGTGAATGAAGTCGATCTACTATATCAGGATCGATTACATTGCAGATCTTCTTTTGGATTTTGTCGAGATGGATAGCAGAAGTACCCGACCAGATATGGCAACTGCATTCAAGGACAAATGGTAGATTTATTAATGTGCAAGACTGATTCTTACAAAAAAAAAAAAAACGTCTTGGCCCTACACAGAGACCCAACCTTCTTAACAGTTATTATTGTCATATTTAAAGCGTTTCAGCTGTTGTTCACTTGGCCTGCTTCAGATGATATACGTTAGAATTTCTGAAGTAGACCGGAGTGTACAACAGCCGAAACGTCGTAAGGACAAGGATGAGGACAGCAGCCTGAGTAAAGTAAGTAGTGTAAATATTTACAATACCGCATCTCAGAAATATAGACCAATGTTGATGTGAATTATCTGTAATAACTTAATTTTAATAATGAAATGACTAATTAATTTTTTTAAAAAGTCTACTGAACTGTTATGTGATAACTATCCTTCTTTATGGAAGCGAATGCTGGACAAACTTCTCAAAGATGAAGGAGAGACTTGAAGCAACAGAAATGTGGTTCTACAGAAGGATACTGAGGATACCATGGATTGAGCACGTTAGCAACGTCAAGGTTTTGGAGATGATGCAAACGAAAATGAAGATTTATACTTAGCATCAGAAAGAAATCTGGGGATACTTAACGAGGAAGGGGAGCTTGGAGAATCTAATACTCGCAGGGCGGATAGAGAGAAAGCGAGACAGAGGTAAGCCGCGTGAGACATATTTGATGGGCTTGAGCAAGTGGATGGCGGAACGGGTTTTGGGAAAGATATCAAGAGGTGAAATGTTAAGAACAACAAAGATAGAGGTAAGTGGAAATCCATGGTCGCCTAGATCATAAAGGGACACAGCACATAAAAAAAGCAGAATGATTAATTACATTTATGCTCTTCGGAGTTACTTTTATTCTTTCTGCTTTAGCATTGGCTGTTGGACGAGATTCGCCTCATTTCTGTCCTATTTTGTTTCGATGTTTACACATGGATAACTGGATTAATTGTTGTGTTAATTTGAATTGCCTTTGCATGCAGGAACACATTGCTGGATGCTATAATTTGGCAGCTTCCTCTGGTTATGAAAGAATAAGAAAGAAGAAGTTTAATTTTGCCGAAGGGATTCAGATTCCTGGAGGCCAAGGAAGTTAGGCATTTTTATACATAAACCTTGAGTTGGAAGCACTAGTGAAATATGGAAAAGGACATGCCTTAATATTCCAGTAGAATTAAACAGGATATAATATGCTTTCTTTTTTTACCCATTTTTCTTGAGTCTTGTTTTTGGCCTTTAAAAGAGATTATTAATTATCTATAAGTGACTTGTAAAAAAAGAAATAAATTGATTCGGGTCGGGGAAAAACATCTGTGGAGCAAAGAGTCACAGCCTCACTACACTCGGTATGAACTTGCTTTTGTGGTTTCTGCAAAAGGAATTTTTTTATGTGGTTGAGTCATGTTAAAACAGTGGACTGTCATTTATTTTACACTTTGCTATAAACGTTTTACGGAATTTATCGAGAATTCCTTAATATCGGAAGATATTTTTCTCAGATCTACAAATCTCATTAATAGAAGCAAATATATTAAATATTAAACTAAATTATCATAATTTTGTGAAATCTGCTGACAAAATCTGCTTCTTATTTAATCGATTTGGTTTATTTGTTCAACAGAATAACAAATGCTTATGGGTCATTTAATGTGGACATTTAATTTTTCGGAGTTTTGAAAGAATAAAAATATGTTATATATATTTCTGCTTTATATCTTGGATTATAATTTAATTTCTTTAAAAAAAACTGTAGGATATTATATAGATTAATATCATGAAAGATTTCTTTCATGTTGTTGGTTTTGCTTAGTGACATATCAACACCTCTATTGGTTATTTAATGCTGAAATCTAAATATTTTGAGCACAACTTTATAGCTTCAACTACAGAATAAAATGTATTGTTGGTCGTTTTGCCTTGAAAATTTGTTTTTTTTATTTTTTTCTATATAAAAATCTATTGCTGGCATGTAAATAAAAATGTATGCATGTAAATTCATAGTGTTTTGCAATTGTTCACTATTTGCCTATAGCTAGGACTATAACAAGTGCTACCACCCCTAGAACATATTGATTGACCTTCAACTAGATATTAAATTATAGAAGACAACTACAAACGAAACAAAAACTTCAGTAATATATATATATATATATATATATATATATATATATATATATATATATATTTTAATTGTTATATATATATATATTAATTGTTATATATAGATTTTTTAAAATTGTTATTTAGTTTGTCTATACCTGAAAATATCTTTAATTAGATTAACTTAATTACTTTTTTTAAAATCTTATTTCTATTTTCCCCTTTTTTTCTAAAACTTTAAACCTTTTAAACATTTAAAGTTAAATTTGTTTGACACGTATCGAGCGTTTTCTATTTGAAATTTTTCCTTTTTCTTTCTTTTCTTTTTTCCTTCTTTATTTCTTCTCTATACATTTTTTATATCCCGCCCCTCTCCTTTCTGTTCTGTTTTGTTTAACCCAATTCTCAATTTAACGACCTCCCATCTCTTAACCCCTTTTTCGTTTATTAAACTAGACATGCCAAATCTCCCATCTGTTCACCTACAACTCTATCAAAAAGTAAAAACCAAAAATAGACTGATTTTTAAAAAAAAAATTTGTGACGTAAATTTCTCAAATCTTAACCGTTATTTATTTTTTATTTCTTTAGTTTTTATTTCTTCTTTTAATCTTAATTTTCTCATTTGATATAGACGTTGCTGAGGAGACGTGAAATCTCTTTTAGGGATTTCATGTTGAAATGTTCATTCAACATTTCTGAATCTTGAAAATTTGTTTTTAATTTATATATATATATATATATATATATATATATATATATATATATTGCTAGGTTTATTTTCGTTAAAGAAAATATATTCAGTCAGTTAAGTGGCATACGTAATACCCGCTAGGGCGATCATGTCTCGAAAGAGACATGACTGACTGGGCGAAAGATTATCCCGCAGAAGGTTGCCATTACTTTCTGCGGTAGACTGTTTGCTAGCCAAGGCTATAGAACCTAATCTGTCCTGTTATTTAACACATAACTGGCGGAAAGAGACGGATTTATACCTTTCCCAATGGTATTTGCACGTAAGTCAATGCAAGGAATTTAACTGGAATTCGAACTCGGCTCCTCCGTTCCGTGCCGATATCTACTGCACCACAACGCACATCCTGAAAATACATTCAGTCAGTTAGTTAAGTGCCATACGTGAAACACTCTTGGGCGATCATGTCTCGAAAGAGACATGACTGACTGGGCAGAAGGTTATCCCGCAGTAGGTTGCCATTGCTTTCTGCGGTAGACTGGTTGCCGACCAAGGCTATAGAACCCAATCTGTCCTGTTATTTAACCCATAACTGGAAGGAAGAGACGGATTAATACCTTTCCCAAGGGTATTTGTGCGTAAGTGAATGCAATGAATTCAACTGGAATTCGAACTCAGCACCCCGATTTCTCGTTCCAAGCCGATATCCACTGGACCACAACGCACGTCCTCATAATACATTACTCTGCATTAATCTCTTTGCCGGTACATGTAAAGAATGAGAAGAACGTTGCTCTAAGAATGACATTTTTGTGGTCGCTGAGAAGCGTTGTCCTAAAAACGAAAATGTCGTAGTTTACTGAAGGGCGTTGTCCTAGAAAGGACAATTTATTGTTAGTAGAAACGGCATGAAAGGGACCAAATTCTTCAGTGCTGATACCTCGCCTGGAATGGAATGACATGTGCGACAGGTGTCACCGGATCATTATCCTGCCACTGTCCGCACCAAACAACAATAAGAAAATAACTCTTGTCACATGGAACGTTAGAATCTTGAACAACAGGGGACAGCTGGAGAATGTGAAGCAGGAGGTGATCAGATTAAACATCAACATTTTAGGTACATGCGAAACGAGGTGGCCGAACAACGGGCCTTTGTCAGCGATACTCACAGAATTATATATACAAGCGGTGAAAATAGCGAAAAGGAAGTTGGCTTGATACTGGATCAAGAGATGAAGAAATGTGTTCTCGGATACTGTCAATTGTCTGAAAGAATTATTGTAGTTAAACTGAAAAGGAAGCTCTTCAACATATCTTTTATAGTAATATATTCATCTACAACATAAAGTACAGAAGAAATCGAATCTTTCTACTCCATGCTGAACAATGTCAAGGCTCAGTGTAAGTCACAAGAAATTAGAATTATCATGGGAGACCTAAATGCTAAAGTTGTCAAAGAGATGGAACGAGAAACTGTAGGAGAAAATGTTTGCAATTTTGGACCGGGAACGGAAATGGGTTTAATGGTGCACAGCAAATGACCAGGTAATAATCACCCAACACCTTGTTTAAAGAACACTCATGACGATAATGGACATGGCGAAGCTCAGGAGGAGAACGAAAAACCAAAATCGACTATATAGCTATTAACAAGAGATTCAAGAATGCATTTCTCCTCTAGAAAACCCTTCCAACTGCTGACTGCAGGAGCGACCACCTCCCAATTATATGCAAACTAAGGAGGAAACTTCGGAGATTTAAGGAGCCTAACACGTGTTATGTGTTGTTAGTTCTTCAATACTGCTATGTGTTGTTAGTTCTTCAATATGGCGATGTGTTGTTAGTTCTTCAATACGGCTATGTGTTGTTAGTTCTTCAATACGGCTATGTGTTGTCAGTTCTTCAATACGGCTATGTGTTGTTAGTTCTTCAATACGGCTATGTGTTGTTAGTTCTTCAATACGGCTATGTGTTGTCAGTTCTTCAATACGGCTATGTGTTGTCAGTTCTTCAATACGGCTATGTGTTGTTAGTTCTTCAATATGGCTATGTGTTGTTAGTTCTTCAATACGGCTATGTGTTGTCAGTTCTTCAATACGGCTATGTGTTGTTAGTTCTTCAATACTGCTATGTGTTGTTAGTTCTTCAATACGGCTATGTGTTGTTAGTTCTTCAATATGGCGATGTGTTGTTAGTTCTTCAATACGGCTATGTGTTGTCAGTTCTTCAATACGGCTATGTGTTGTTAGTTCTTCAATATGGCTATGTGTTGTTAGTTCTTCAATACGGATATGTGTTGTTAGTTCTTCAATACGGCTATGTGTTGTCAGTTCTTCAATACGGCTATGTGTTGTTAGTTCTTCAATGCGGCTATGTGTTGTTAGTTCTTCAATATGGCTATGTGTTGTCAGTTCTTCAATACGGCTATGTGTTGTCAGTTTTCAATGCGGCTATGTGTTGTTAGTTCTTCAATATGGCGATGTGTTGTTAGTTCTTCAATATGGCTATGTGTTGTTAGTTCTTCAATATGGCGATGTGTTGTTAGTTCTTCAATACGGCTATGTGTTGTTAGTTCTTCAATACGGCTATGTGTTGTTAGTTCTTCAATATGGCTATGTGTTGTCAGTTCTTCAATACGGCTATGTGTTGTCAGTTCTTCAATGCGGCTATGTGTTGTTAGTTCTTCAATATGGCGATGTGTTGTTAGTTCTTCAATATGGCTATGTGTTGTTAGTTCTTCAATATGGCGATGTGTTGTTAGTTCTTCAATACGGCTATGTGTTGTTAGTTCTTCAATACGGCTATGTGTTGTCAGTTCTTCAATATGGCTATGTGTTGTTAGTTCTTCAATACGGCTATGTGTTGTTAGTTCTTCAATACGGCTATGTTTTGTCAGTTCTTCAATATGGCTATGTGTTGTTAGTTCTTCAATACGGCTATGTGTTGTTAGTTCTTCAATATGGCGATGTGTTGTTAGTTCTTCAATACGGCTATGTGTTGTTAGTTCTTCAATACGGCTATGTGTTGTCAGTTCTTCAATACGGCTATGTGTTGTTAGTTCTTCAATACGGCTATGTGTTGTTAGTTCTTCAATATGGCGATGTGTTGTTAGTTCTTCAATACGGCTATGTGTTGTTAGTTCTTCAATACGGCTATGTGTTGTCAGTTCTTCAATATGGCTATCTGTTGTCAGTTCTTCAATACGGCTATGTGTTGTTAGTTCTTCAATATGGCTATGTGTTGTCAGTTCTTCAATACGGCTATGTGTTGTTAGTTCTTCAATATGGCTATGTGTTGTCAGTTCTTCAATACGGCTATGTGTTGTTAGTTCTTCAATATGGCTATGTGTTGTCAGTTCTTCAATACGGCTATGTGTTGTTAGTTCTTCAATATGGCTATGTGTTGTCAGTTCTTCAATACGGCTATGTGTTGTTAGTTCTTCAATATGGCTATGTGTTGTCAGTTCTTCAATACGGCTATGTGTTGTTAGTTCTTCAATATGGCTATGTGTTGTCAGTTCTTCAATACGGTTATGTGTTGTTAGTTCTTCAATATGGCTATGTGTTGTCAGTTCTTCAATACGGCTATGTGTTGTTAGTTCTTCAATATGGCTATGTGTTGTCAGTTCTTCAATACGGCTATGTGTTGTTAGTTCTTCGATATGGCTATGTGTTGTCAGTTTTTCAATACGGCTATGTGTTGTTAGTTCTTCAATACGGCTATGTGTTGTTAGTTCTTCAATACTGCAATGTGTTGTTAGTTCTTCAATATGGCTATGTGTTGTCAGTTCTTCAATACGGCTATGTGCTGTTAGTTCTTCAATATGGCTATGTATTGTCAGTTCTTCAATACGGCTATGTGTTGTTAGTTCTTCAATATGGCTATGTGTTGTCAGTTCTTCAATACGGCTATGTGTTGTTAGTTCTTCAATATGGCTATGTGTTGTTAGTTCTTCAATACGGCTATGTGTTGTTAGTTCTTCAATATGGCTATGTGTTGTCAGTTCTTCAATACGGCTATGTGTTGTTAGTTCTTCAATATGGCTATGTGTTGTTAGTTCTTCAATATGGCTATGTGTTGTCAGTTCTTCAATACGGCTATGTGTTGTTAGTTCTTCAATACTGCTATGTGTTGTTAGTTCTTCAATACGGCTATGTGTTGTTAGTTCTTCAATATGGCGATGTGTTGTTAGTTCTTCAATACGGCTATGTGTTGTTAGTTTCTTCAATATGGCGATGTGTTGTTAGTTCTTCAATACGGCTATGTTTTGTTAGTTCTTCAATATGGCGATGTGTTGTTAGTTCTTCAATATTATGTGTTGTTAGTTCTTCAATATGGCGATGTGTTGTTAGTTCTTCAATACGGCTATGTGTTGTTAGTTCTTCAATATGGCTATGTGTTGTCAGTTCTTCAATACGGCTATGTGTTGTCAGTTCTTCAATACGGCTATGTGTTGTTAGTTCTTCAATACGGCTATGTGTTGTTAGTTCTTCAATACGGCTATGTGTTGTTAGTTCTTCAATACGGCGATGTGTTGTTAGTTCTTCAATATGGCGATGTGTTGTCAGTTCTTCAAAATGGCGATGTGTTGTTAGTTCTTCAATATGGCTATGTGTTGTCAGTTCTTCAATATGGCGATGTGTTGTTAGTTCTTCAATACGGCTATATGTTGTTAGTTCTTCAATACGGTTATGTGTTGTCAGTTCTTCAATACTGTTATGTGTTGTTAGTTCTTCAATACGGTTATGTGTTGTTAGTTCTTCAATACGGCTATGTGTTGTTAGTTCTTCAATATGGCTATGTGTTGTCAGTTCTTCAATACGGCTATGTGTTGTTAGTTCTTCAATATGGCTATGTGTTGTTAGTTCTTCAATACGGCTATGTGCTGTCAGTTCTTCAATATGGCTATGTGTTTTTAGTTCTTCAATACGGCTATGTGTTTTTAGTTCTTCAATATGGCTATGTGTTGTTAGTTCTTCAATATGGCTATGTGTTGTTAGTTCTTCAATACGGCTATGTGTTGTCAGTTCTTCAATACGGCTATGTGTTGTTAGTTCTTCAATATGGCGATGTGTTGTTAGTTCTTCAATACGGACATGTGTTGTTAGTTCTTCAATATGGCGATGTGTTGTTAGTTCTTCAATACGGCTATGTTTTGTTAGTTCTTCAATATGGCGATGTGTTGTTAGTTCTTCAATACGGCTATGTGTTGTTAGTTCTTCAATATGGCTATGTGTTGTCAGTTCTTCAATACGGCTATGTGTTGTCAGTTCTTCAATACGGCTATGTGTTGTTAGTTCTTCAATACGGCTATGCGTTGTTAGTTCTTCAATACGGCTATGTGTTGTTAGTTCTTCAATACGGCGATGTGTTGTTAGTTCTTCAATATGGCGATGTGTTGTCAGTTCTTCAAAATGGCGATGTGTTGTTAGTTCTTCAATATGGCTATGTGTTGTCAGTTCTTCAATATGGCGATGTGTTGTTAGTTCTTCAATACGGCTATATGTTGTTAGTTCTTCAATACGGTTATGTGTTGTCAGTTCTTCAATGTTATGTGTTGTTAGTTCTTCAATACGGCTATGTGTTGTTAGTTCTTCAATACGGCTATGTGTTGTTAGTTCTTCAATATGGCTATGTGTTGTCAGTTCTTCAATACGGCTATGTGTTGTTAGTTCTTCAATATGGCTATGTGTTGTTAGTTCTTCAATACGGCTATGTGTTGTCAGTTCTTCAATACGGCTATGTGTTGTCAGTTCTTCAATACGGCTATGTGTTGTTAGTTCTTCAATATGGCTATGTGTTGTTAGTTGTTCAATACGGCTATGTGTTGTTAGTTCTTCAATATGGCTATGTGTTGTCAGTTCTTCAATACGGCTATGTGTTGTTAGTTCTTCAATATGGCTATGTGTTGTTAGTTCTTCAATACGGCTATGTGTTGTTAGTTCTTCAATATGGCTATGTGTTGTCAGTTCTTCAATACGGCTATGTGTTGTTAGTTCTTCAATATGGCTATGTGTTGTTAGTTCTTCAATATGGCTATGTGTTGTCAGTTCTTCAATACGACTATGTGTTGTTAGTTCTTCAATATGGCTATGTGTTGTTAGTTCTTCAATACGGCTATGTGTCGTTAGTTCTTCAATATGGCTATGTGTTGTCAGTTCTTCAATACGGCTATGTGTTGTTAGTTCTTCAATATGGCTATGTGTTGTTAGTTCTTCAATATGGCTATGTGTTGTCAGTTCTTCAATACGGCTATGTGTTGTTAGTTCTTCAATACTGCTATGTGTTGTTAGTTCTTCAATACGGCTATGTGTTGTTAGTTCTTCAATATGGCGATGTGTTGTTAGTTCTTCAATACGGCTATGTGTTGTTAGTTCTTCAATATGTCGATGTGTTGTTAGTTCTTCAATACGGCTATGTGTTGTTAGTTCTTCAATATGGCGATGTGTTGTTAGTTCTTCAATACAGCTATGTGTTGTTAGTTCTTCAATATGGCTATGTGTTGTCAGTTCTTCAATACGGCTATGTGTTGTCAGTTCTTCAATACGGCTATGTGTTGTTAGTTCTTCAATACGGCTATGTGTTGTTAGTTCTTCAATTCGGCTATGTGTTGTTAGTTCTTCAATACGGCTATGTGTTGTTAGTTCTTCAATACGGCTATGTGTTGTTAGTTCTTCAATATGGCGATGTGTTGTTAGTTCTTCAATTCGGCTATGTGTTGTTAGTTCTTCAATACGGCTATGTGTTGTTAGTTCTTCAATACGGCTATGTGTATTTGTTAGTTCTTCAATATGGCGATGTGTTGTTAGTTCTTCAATACGGCTATGTGTTGTTAGTTCTTCAATACGGCTATGTGTTGTTAGTTCTTCAATATGGCTATGTGTTGTCAGTTCTTCAATACGGCTATGTGTTGTCAGTTCTTCAATACGGCTATGTGTTGTTAGTTCTTCAATACGGCTATGTGTTGTTAGTTCTTCAATATGGCGATGTGTTGTCAGTTCTTCAATACTGCTATGTGTTGTTAGTTCTTCAATACGGCTATGTGTTGTTAGTTCTTCCATACGGCTATGTGTTGTTAGTTCTTCAATATGGCTATGTGTTGTCAGTTCTTCAATACGGCTATGTGTTGTTAGTTCTTCAATACGGCTATGTGTTGTCAGTTCTTCAATACGGCTATGTGTTGTTAGTTCTTCAATATGGCTATGTGTTGTTAGTTCTTCAATATGGCTATGTGTTGTTAGTTCTTCAATATGGCTGTATGTGTTGTTAGTTCTTCAATACGGCTATGTGTTGTTAGTTCTTCAATACGGCTATGTGTTGTTAGTTCTTCAATATGGCTATGTGTTGTCAGTTCTTCAATACGGCTATGTGTTGTCAGTTCTTCAATATGGCGATGTGTTGTCAGTTCTTCAATACGGCTATGTGTTGTTAGTTCTTCAATACTGCTATGTGTTGTTAGTTCTTCAATACGGCTATGTGTTGTTAGTTCTTCAATATGGCGATGTGTTAGTTCTTCAATACGGCTGTGTTGTTAGTTCTTCAATATGGCGATGTGTTGTCAGTTCTTCAATAGCTACGGCTATGTGTTGTTAGTTCTTCAATACGGCTATGTGTTGTTAGTTCTTCAATACGGCTATGTGTTGTCAGTTCTTCAATACTGCTATGTGTTGTTAGTTCTTCAATACGGATATGTGTTGTTAGTTCTTCAATATGGCGATGTGTTGTTAGTTCTTCAATACGGCTATGTGTTGTTAGTTCTTCAATATGGCGATGTGTTGTCAGTTCTTCAATACTGCTATGTGTTGTTACTTCTTCAATACGGCTATGTGTTGTTAGTTCTTCAATACGGCTATGTGTTGTTAGTTCTTCAATACGGCTATGTGTTGTTAGTTCTTCAATATGGCGATGTGTTGTCAGTTCTTCAATACTGCTATGTGTTGTTAGTTCTTCAATACGGCTATGTGTTGTTAGTTCTTCAATATGGCGATGTGTTGTTAGTTCTTCAATACGGCTATGTTTTGTTAGTTCTTCAATATGGCGATGTGTTTTCAGTTCTTCAATACGGCTATGTGTTGTTAGTTCTTCAATACGGCTATGTGTTGTTAGTTCTTCAATATGGCTATGTGTTGTCAGTTCTTCAATACGGCTATGTGTTGTTAGTTCTTCAATATGGCTATGTGTTGTTAGTTCTTCAATATGGCTATGTGTTGTCAGTTCTTCAATACGGTTATGTGTTTTTAGTTCTTCAATACGGCTATGTGTTGTTAGTTCTTCAATATGGCTATGTGTTGTCAGTTCTTCAATACGGCTATGTGTTGGTAGTTCTTCAATACGGCTATGTGTTGTCAGTTCTTCAATACGGCTATGTGTTGTCAGTTCTTCAATACGGCTATGTGTTGTTAGTTCTTCAATATGGTTATGTGTTGTTAGTTCTTCAATATGGCTATGTGTTGTTAGTTCTTCAATAAGTGCGATGTGTTGTTAGTTCTTCGTAAATACGGCTATGTGTTGTCAGTTCTTCAATACGCATATGTGTTGTCAGTTCTTCAATACGGCTATGTGTTGTTAGTTCCTTCATTACATAAAGTGTCAGTTCTTCAATACGGTTATGTGTTGTCAGTTCTTCAATACGGCTATGTATTGTCAGTTCTTCAATACGGCTATGTGTTGTTAGTTCTTCAATATGGCGATGTGTTGTTAGTTCTTCAATACGGCTATGTGTTGTCAGTTCTTCAATACGGCTATGTGTTGTCAGTTCTTCCATACGGCTATGTGTTGTTAGTTCTTCAATATGGCTATGTGTTGTCAGTTCTTCAATACTGCTATGTGTTGTTGGTTCTTCAATACGGCTATGTGTTGTCAGTTCTTCAATACGGCTATGTGTTGTTAGTTCTTCAATATGGCTATGTGTTGTTAGTTCCCTCTTCAATATGGCTATGTGTTGTTAGTTCTTCAATATGGCTATGTGTTGTTAGTTCTTCAATACGGCTATGTGTTGTTAGTTCTTCAATACGGCTATGTGCTGTTAGTTCTTCAATATGGCTATGTGTTGTCAGTTCTTCAATACGGCTGTTGTGTTGTCAGTTCTTCAATACCAAGCGCGTGTTGTTAGTTCTTCAATACGGCTAAAAGTTGTTAGTTCTTCAATATGGCGATGTGTTGTTAGTTCTTCAATACGTCTATGTGTTGTCAGTTCTTCAATACGGCTATGTGTTGTCAGTTCTTCAATATGGCGATGTGTTGTTAGTTCTTCAATACGGCTATGTGTTGTTAGTTCTTCAATACGGCTATGTGTTGTCAGTTCTTCAATACGGCTATGTGTTGTCTGTTCTTCAATACGGCTATGTGTTGTTAGTTCTTCAATATGGCGATGTGTTGTTAAGTTCTTCAATACGGCTATGTGTTGTCAGTTCTTCAATACGGCTATGTGTTGTCTGTTCTTCAATACGGTTATGTGTTGTTAGTTCTTCAATATGGCGATGTGTTGTCAGTTCTTCAATACTGCTATGTGTTGTTAATTCTTCAATACGGCTATGTGTTGTTAGTTCTTCAATATGGCTATGAGTTGTCAGTTCTTCAATACGGCTATGTGTTGTCAGTTCTTCAATACGGCTATGTGTTGTTAGTTCTTCAATATGGCTATGTGTTGCCAGTTCTTCAATATGGCGATGTGTTGTCAGTTCTTCAATACTGCTATGTGTTGTTAGTTCTTCAATACGGCTATGTGTTGTTAGTTCTTCAATGACTGTATGTGTTGTCAGTTCTTCAATACGGCTATGTGTTGTCAGTTCTTCAATACGGCTGTGTTGTCAGTTCTTCAATACGGCTATGTGTTGTCAGTTCTTCAATACGGCTATGTGTTGTTAGTTCTTCAATATGGCGATGTGTTGTTAGTTCTTCAATACAGCTGTGTTGTTAGTTCTTCAATATGGCGATGTGTTGTCAGTTCTTCAAGTAAGCTATGTGTTGTTAGTTCTTCAATACGGCTATGTGTTGTTAGTTCATCAATACGGCTATGTGTTGTCAGTTCTTCAATACGGCTATGTGTTGTCAGTTCTTCAATACGGCTATGTGTTGTTAGTTCTTCAATATGGCTATGTGTTGTCAGTTCTTCAATACAGCTATGTGTTGTTAGTTCTTCAATATGGCTATGTGTTGTTAGTTCTTCAATACGGCTATGTGTTGTCAGTTCTTCAATACCTTCTGTTAGTTCTTCAATATGGCTATGTGTTGTTAGTTCTTCAATACGGCTATGTGTTGTTAGTTCTTCAATACGGCTATGTGTTGTTAGTTCTTCAATATGGCGATGTGTTGTTAGTTCTTCAATACGGCTATGTGTTGTCAGTTCTTCAATACGTATGGTACAGTTTCTTCAATACGGCTATGTGTTGTCAGTTCTTCAATACGGCTATGTGTTGTTAGTTCTTCAATATGTGGCGATGTGTTTTTAGTTCTTCAATATATGGCGATGTGTTGTCGGTTCTTCAATATGACTATGTGTTGTCAGTTCTTCAATACGGCTATGTGTTGTCAGTTCTTCAATACGTGTTGTCAGTTCTTCAATACGGCTATGTGTTGTCAGTTCTTCAATACGGCTATGTGTTGTCGGTTCTTCAATACGGCTATGTGTTGTTAGTTCTTCAATACGGCTATGTGTTGTTAGTTCTTCAATATGGCTATGTGTTGTCAGTTCTTCAATACGGCTATGTGTTGTCAGTTCTTCAATACGGCTATGTGTTGTTAGTTCTTCAATACGGCTATGTGTTGTTAGTTCTTCAATATGGCTATGTGTTGTTAGTTCTTCAATACGGCTATGTGTTGTCAGTTCTTCAATACGGCTATGTGTTGTCAGTTCTTCAATACGGCTATGTGTTGTTAGTTCTTCAATATGGCTATGTGTTGTCAGTTCTTCAATATGGCAGTAAATGCTGGAAAATATCATCGAAGATGAGGAAAAAAAATTTGAAACAGCGGAAATGTGATTTAAAGAATTATGCTCCGGATATCATTATGTGAGCAATGATGAGGTTTTGGAAAGAATGGCATTGAAAAGAAAATTAATAATGAGCATCAGGAAGAGACAACTGAAGTTCCTGGGACATGCAATGAAGAAGAAGGGCTTGAAGAACCTGATACTGACACGTCAGATAGAAGGAAAAAGAGACAAAGGAAGGCAGTGGATAACATATTTGAGGGGCCTGATCAGGTGGATGACGGAACGAGGATTGCATGGAGTAACAGGAGAAACATATTAAGAGCCACCAGGGATGGGGAAACGTGGAAAGGACAGGGCACATAGAAGAAGAAAAAGAACACGACACCCAGATTGCAATACAACAAACTCGTGAATAACCCGAACCTGCAAGAAAAATATCCAGACAAGGTATAAAGACAATGCGAAGGACAAATTGGAAACGAAATCTCTAAATAAGATCTACTAAGAGAAGCTCCAGTGACTTCATTAAAGGACATCATTCCAAAGGAAAATGGACGTAGGAGAGAAAAAAAAAAAAAGAAATGGATCATCGAAGAAATTCTTGGCATGTGAAGGAGACAGAAAACAATGCAAAGAAACGGAGCGGAATACCGGAAACTACACAAGGAAACAAGGAGCAAATGATGACGGGTTGAAGAAAACTGGCTCAGCGACAAATGTAAACAAACAGGGAGATTGAGCACGACAAATAAAGGAGATATGCATAAAAGATGCAGGAACTGACAGGTCAAAAGACATGCACAGCAGCAGGATGCATAAAATCCAAGGACCGAACGTTCATATTAGAGAAAAAAAATACTTCCGCGATGGGATGAATACGTCGGAGATCTCTTCCAAGGCAAGAGACACCAGCCGGCAATACGCAGAAATACTGACGGACCAGAAATATTAAAAGCCGAACTGGAAGCTGCACTGATCAAACTGAGCAGAAACAAAGTAGCACGACCAGGCGGTATTGTAATAGAGATGCCGGCAGCCTTAGACGAATTCGGTGTAGACAAGACTACAGACATAATAAATGAAGTCTACAACAGAGGCGATATTCCGGAAGACCTAAGCAGATCGATTTTTATAGCACTGCCTAAGAAGCCAGGCGCAAAGGAATGTGAGCTCTACCGAACAATCAGTTTAATAAGCCACATAAAAAAAAAACTCATAATCTGGATTCTGATGAACAGAGCGCACAGTAGAATCAGTCCAGAGATAGAACAAGAATAGTGTGAGTTCATCAAAGACACAGGAACGAGGGACGTAACATTCATTCTCAGAATGTTATCAAAAAGAGTAATACAAATGCAGAAGGACGCGTGTCTGTGTTTTATAGACTACGCAAAAGTGTTCGGCAAAGTAAGCCAAAAAAGACTTGTTAGAGATGCTCGGTAACCTCGACATGTTCGTCGGGAAAGACATTAGATTCATGGGGAACCTATACTGGCAGCAAATCGCCTGCATACGGACAAGAAATGAATTCAGCAGATATACGAAAATAGAACGCTGGATAAGACATTGATGAATCTTTTCTACGGATCTATGCAAAATGAACAGTGAAACAATTCTGAGAGAGCTAGAAGTCTTGTTAGGACTTATCATTAGCGACTCATATAAGATGACATAGTGCTGATAACAGACACGGAAAGAAAAATACAGGATCTTCTACAAAAGGTAGCAAGGGAAAGTGAGATGAAAGGACTACATATAAAGTACAAGAAAACTGAATGCACGGTCATTAGCAAAAACAGGACCCCAAAATGTCAACCACATATCTTCTTCTTCTTCTATTTGCCCTGTCCTTTCAGGACGTAGGCGATCATGGCTTTCCACGTCTCCTTATCCCTGGTGGCTCTTAGCACGCCTTCTCCTGTTGCCCCATGCAACCCTCGTTCTATCATCCACCTGATTAGGTCCTTCAAATATGTTATCCGTTGCTTTTCCCTGTCTCTTTTTCTCTCTATCTGGCCTGTTAGTATCAGGTTCTCCAATCCCTCCTTCCTCATTGCATGTCCCAGGAACTTCAGCTGTCTCTTCCTGATGCTCAGTATTAATTTCCTTTTCGTTTCCATACTTTCCAAAATCTCATCATTGAAGAAGCAATATAGTAACATATACATACATAGAAACTATAACTTATGTATACAACAAGTAGTGTGAAAAGAGTAAAAAGAGATAGGGTCTTGTTTGTAATATTTCCACATGCTCGATCCATGATATTCGCAGCATCCTTCTGTAGAACCATATTTCAGTTTGCTTCAAGTTTTTCCTTCATCTTTGATGATATTGTCCAGCATTCACTGCCATATTGAAGAACTGACAACATATAGCAATACAGTACTCTCTTCTTTGTTTTTAGTGAAATTGTCCTGTTTCTTAATACTTTACTCAACTTCTGGAATGCTTCCCGGGGATACAAAAATCAAACAGGTACAGGAATCTAAATACCCGGGAAGTGTTTTGGCAGAGGACGGAAAGTGTGACGCTGAAATCCGAAGGCGCATTTTGATGGCTAAAGACGCATTTCAAACGCTAAGTATTGAGAAACAAAAATAATTCGTTGGAAACAAAGAAAAAAATACTGGACGGTTATGTGACATCTGTCCTTAGATATGGCAGCGAATGCTGGACAATCTCATCAAAGATGAAGGAGAGACTCGAGGTATTAGAAATTCGGTTCTACAGAAGGATGTTGAGGATACCATGGACTGGATATGTGAGCAACGACGAGATTTTGGAGAGAATCCAAACAAAAAAGAAACTTATACTTGGCATCAGGAACAGACAGCTGAGGTTTCTGGAGTACGTAATGAGGAAGGAGGGCTTGGATAATCTGATACTCATAGGACTGATAGAAGGAAAGAGAGACAGGGAAAGCAACACAAGACATACTTGATGGCCTTGAGTAAGCGAATGGTGTAGCGGGGTTTGGGAGAGATTAAAAATGTAAAGAGCGACAAGGGATAAGAGGATGTGGAGATCCATGATCGCTTACGTCCTGAAGGGACACGGGACACGAAGAAGAAGTTTATTGTTCTGGAAAAGACAGTTTATCACATATCATTGCTATTGGCTAGTTGGAGCGGCTGCTCCTGCTGCTGATGGTTAGCTGGCTGGTATTGCTGCTGATGACGTCTGTCAGCGCGAACAGATATTACACTTGATATTTACCCTACTCTTCCACTGGAGCGAGTTGTGACACAAGGTCAGTTTTTAACGTGGAGAACCTGAGCGCGTACGCTCAGGCCATTGGTCAAAGATTACCCAGTCCCCGCTTATGCTGTAACTGGGTACAAAGCTGGTCTTAGCTGGTCATAGCTTGTCAAAGCTGATCATTGCTTCCATTGATTCGGCCGGCGAGCAGGAAATGTGTACCTGAGAAGAGATAGTCATCTGGGCTGCGGAAGGATGTTGCTATTTATCCTTGTCTCCCCAATTTGACACAAGTTCTGGTTTAATGTGTGGAACCAGAGTGCGTACCCTCAGGCCAAGGACAAAAATTGCCCATCCCCTGAAACATTCAGTTGCACTGGCGTCGGTATGATTGCCAATCCACCTCTCTAGTGCAATGGGAGATGAATCATTGGGCAACTGTTACCTGGGATTAGGCACCTCACAGTATTTATTTGCCTCAGTTGCCTCTCTGTCCGTAAAGAGACCACAACTGACCGAAGACATATGCAACGTGAAAGTATTTGTAGAAGAGACAGAGGGAAGCCACATTACGTCGGTGAGAAAATGACTGGAGTTGAGCTACCATGTCAGGATCAGTTACATTGCAGATTCTCTGTTGGATTTTGTCAAGAACCCTGTGATGAATAGCAGGGGCACCTGACCAGATATGACAGAAGTAGCCAATGCAATGCACGGGTGCACACACACACACACACACACACACACACACACACACACACACACACACACACACACACACACACACACATTTTTTCGTGAGTCTATATCTGCTCAGGCTCATACCAGAAATGGAAACAAAGCTATTTTTAAAGAATTAATGGATTCATTTTCGTACATCATTTTTATTACTTAAGAATAAAAAATATTCAGTAATTGAAAAAAAAATGCCTCATTTTTTGTATCATTTCACTCCAAATAAGGCAATAAAGCCACTAAAATGCAAAGGCTTACTAAGTGCGAGAGAATATGTGATGAAAAATATTATTAAGGAGAGAGAACAATAAAAGAACAAAAATTAAGGAGATCGAAGAAAACAATTGACACTGCATTGAAATTTTAAAAAATCAAAGTTGAATGGAAAGCAAAAAAAGCAGAACAAAGTTCCACAAGCGAAAAGTACAAGAGAAGAAACTGTCAACATAGGACTTACAGACAGATTTCGGTCCTTACGTATTATCGGGAGGACCTTTGATTTTTACTTTTTCTTTTTTTTTCCCCGCTTATAACACCAAGGAACTGGAAAAATCAGGCTTTCATCACCTCAACGTCAACCACAAGTACAATTTTGTGGATTCGAACACCGGGGCTCATACGCAGACAGTGGAACGCCTATGGGGATCGACAAAGTGGCGAAACAAGAAGCACTGTGGCACTGCACGTCACCATTTGGAGTCGTATTTGGCCGAATTCATGTGGCGGAAGCATGTTGCCTGTACTGATGTCTTTGAGTCACTTTTGGAAGCAATTGCGACGTTCTGGCCTCCGGAATTACAAATGTAATGTTATTTTATTGTTTTAACCGTTTCAATAAATAATTTACTTTAATTTTTGAGTCGTTTTTTTAAAGGTCCTCCCGATAATACGTAAGCACCCAGATTTCACCCAAAGCAAGGCAATAAAGTTACTAAGATAAAACAGGTTACAGAGTGTGAAAGAATACAAGAAAAACATCCTTAAGAAGCGAGAACAATAAGAAAACAAAGAAGACGGAAGACATGGATTGACATTGCATTTAAAATTTTGAAGATCAAACTTGACTGAGAATTAAGAAGACGGAAGAGAAGTCCAAGAAAAAAACTGTTAGCATAGAACTTATATAGTTACCCCCACTCACTTTCGATGTCTAAGTCTTAAATTGAATTTTTAAAAATAAAGTTATATTGAAACTTTTATTTTAGTTTTAATTGATAGCTAAATGACTAAATTTATTATTTCCAGTAAGCAAATTACTCTGGTGTTTTTTAAACAGAAACTATATTGATTGGATTTGAGAAGTTTTCAATTTTAATCAATCTTTCAATTTTTCGACCATTTTTTAGCGATCGACACATTTGTAAACAAAAGTTAATTCTCGGTTTTAAAAAACTTGTAAAAATATAATATACATCTGTGACACATGATCCTTAAAAAATTAGCAAATTTAATGTTAAATTATTTCGATTTACACAAGTATTACTTATTTATAGCAGGAAATTTAGAATAAAACTATTTCTTAAACAAAAAGTTCCACTTTCTGACCTTTCCACCTTATGTGTTGACAAATTTGACAGATACGAGATAAGTTAAGTGTATGGCGTTTACAAGTGACATAAATGTACAATTTTTTTCCTCTAAGCAGAAGAAATCCTGAGACACATGACCTTTTAATTTACACATAGAAATTACCATTAGAAAAACTTCAAATACACACACAAATAAAGAAAAAAAATTAAAATTATTTTAAAAATAGGAAGGCACGACGATTTGTAATAAACTTTTTACTTTTCGATTAATAAATATAATTTTCGTTTAATAAGTTTTTAAACTAACGCCAACAATTCTTTGAAGTATATTAAAAATATTTTTGAAATATTATAAATCATTATAATTAAAAAAATGAAAACTATTTTGTTAAAATTTCATTAGTAACCGAATTTATTTTACTTCAGATTATAATGTTTAATTTATATTATTTATTCAAGCAATTAAAAGCTTATCAAATTAAATAATGTCATAGTTTTATTTATTTTCTGAAAAAAATAATAAATGATCTACATTCCCCAATGAGTCTTGCGTTTAATTAATAAAACCAATTATCGCAACAAAATTTAATTTCATGAATTTACATGAAGTGGGTAACAAATGTAAAAAAAAATTCCCAAGATTTTAAAAAAATAATAATTTCAACAATAATATAATTCATTTGTGAAGGTGACAAACACATTAATTTTAATAAAAAAAATGCCTTATGTAATATTACGTTTTCCATTTTAAACTCTCGTAACGATTTGGTGACCCGCTAACTAAAATCAAAACAAGATATTTTACCAAAATGTTGAACGTGTTAGAAGGGTTTAAAAATATATGAAAAATAATTAAAAACTACTTTGATCTTTCCTCTTAATAATAATATAAACATTTTGATGGAAAAAGTTCATTTTTATTAAGTTTGGGGTCTTTTTATTACCACTGTGCTGTTTTTTCCTGCGATTTAGTTGAGGTACCTAAGCTTATGTATGTAGCCTTTTTAATTGTAAAATAAGAAGACCTTCCCGCCAATCTAAACTGCACTTCAATTCATAAAGTCTAAGTATCACATAAGGAATGTTCATCAGAACGATTACTATGAAAATACTGATTAAAAAAAGGCACCAGAAAGCTACGTTACAGTCGTGGAAAAGTGACTAAAGCCGAGACATAACTTAAACTCATGGTTCCCAACCAGGGATCCATGGACCCCTAGGAGTCCATGAAAGAACTTCGAGGGGACCAAAAGATTCTAATTCTAAAACAACCATAAAAGTCCCATTGAGAAATATATAGTAAAATACTTTTTTTTTTTCAATAAATAAGATTCATTCATAAATAAGATTCATTCATAAATAAGTTTCATTCACGTTTGTTTTAGGATTTTTTAGTGTTTTTTTTTTATTTTTCATACATGCGTTTCATTTAAACAGGTTTATAATTTTTTTTATTCATAAATTCGCTCATAAGTTCAAAAATAAAGCCAGTTTTATAAAGATAGTTTTAGTGTACAATACCTACGACTTTAACGACATTAACATAACATTTTTACTCGGTGTTTTACTTTAATAAAGAGGCGCTGAATGATTTTTTTATTTTTTATTTTATATGAATAATTTTAAAGCTTAATCAACATATTAACGCAGGGCATTTTACATGAATATATTTTTTTACAGAAAAAATCTTTTATTTTTGCTAGTTTAACTTATTCCGTTGTAGGGGTCCACAGGGGGTCCACAGGGGGTCCACAAGTGAATAAGTAACTGGAAAAGGGGGAACGGGACAAAAAAGGTTGGGAACTACTGACTTAGACCAACATGGCTACTAAAGCATAAGAGCTTACTAGAAATGAAACAGAATGAAAATGCATTTTTTATTTTATTATTAGGGGGCAAATATTCGGAAATAAAGGCAAAATTTGTGAGGAGAAAGGACAATGAAAACATGTTTCCAGAGAACAGAAGATGGCGAGTGTCATTGCATTTGAAGTTTTGAGGATTTTAGGTAACAGAGGTGCAATAAACTGGAACAGTATTCCACAAGTAAGAAGTGCGAAGAATCTATTAAAATAAAACTTACGGTTGCATCTAGCAATTTCAACAGTAAAGCGATGAGACATAATCTAGAATTACGCTTAAATTAATGCGGTTGAATACAAAAGAGGAAAATTCACTGGAACAAATGCAATGAAAGTAGTTATAGAAAAGACAAAGGGAAGCCAAATAACAGCAATGGAAATGTGAGATGCCGGATAAGGGCTGATAACATAGTAGACTCCTTTAAAGATATTCTTGATATCTCAAGAAATTCTAATTTGTGTTCTGTTGGTAAACGTGCCAAATCATTATATATATAAAATAAAGTAAATACGTTTTAAATGAATTAAGAAGCACTTTCCGAAAAACTCAAGATTAAACAAAATTGTCAATAGGAATACAATCAAATTAAGTTGTAGCTGTACTAGTAATTTAGAAAATTACATAAAAAAACAAAACGCCAGAAATCTAAATAATAACGTACAAAATAACATCATTAACAAGGAATGTAGGGAGACGTGGAGAGCCATGATCGCCTACGTCCTGAAGGGACAGGGCACATAGAAGAAGAAGAAGAACTGTAGGGACAAAAACAAATGCCCACTTAACGGATTTATATAACAGAAGGGGTTATTTACAAAGCAGAGGTAAATGACATAGATGGACAAAGAAAAACTTATTTGGGATTTTTAAAAACAGATGGAATAGTCACGTTTAAACTGGAGAACCTTAAAAATTGTACCAAACTAGCTAACCACGTGTGGAAATTACAAATTAAAATTGAAAAAAGACCCTGATATAACTTGGAGTATATTAAAAATTGTTAAACCATACAACGATGGCGATGTCCGCGGATTGTACCAGGAGAAAAATTAGCCATGATGTTATCCCCCCCCCCCAAAAAAAAATTACTAAATGAAAGATAAAAAATAATGCCCAGGTGTAATCACACCTATAAATACATATTAAGATCATACAAACATGGATGAAATTGTTTTAAGATTCTCCCTAATTTTGAAAATTTTCGGTTGTTTAAAAATTCCAGTCGCGCGTTCGTAAAAAATCCCTGTTTGTATGTTTGAATTATTATTTTGATTATTTTGTTGCCGCATTGTGTCCTCTTTGTTCTCTGTTCTCTGCTCCATAGTCTCTCTGGATGACTTACGGAAAAATGAGAAACGTGCAGACAGTTCGGATCACGGGTTTAGCTCCGAACGCATCTCATTTAAGGGCGAGGAGAAACATGACACGGATCATTAAAAGGTCTATTTGCTGTTTTCAGCAAATCGCTCTCTTTTCACTGGTTAATTAATATTTTCACACATGTTCGCGAAATTGCAAACAGTGAAGAAAAGAAAGTTATTTTTATTTCGTAGTCATCACAGGTTTTAGCTCTTTGTTTTGTTCCTGTGAATCCTAAAAATAATAATCACTCTTGGAAAAGGAAGAAATTTTAGTGCAAACGAAAATACTACAATTCAAACAAGTAGATGAGATTCATAATCCCAAAAAGTACAAAAATATCAATGATAAACTGAAGTGAACTGCTGAACTATACAATACCGGCGATAAAATCACATTTCTTCGATCTGTTGCTTATAATCTTCAGTTATTTTAAATATTTTTTAGTGTACCTTTAATTTTCTTCTTTGTGAGAAAAGTTAAATATTTTTGTATATATTTTTAAACTTTTGTAAAAATTGTTAATTTTTGTATAAATTTTTAATTTTTGTATTTTTCTTCTTTTAAGCCTCCTTTTTGAATTTTTTTATATACGAAATATTGATCAATATTTTTTTTTTAATTTTAATAAAAACTCATTCTTTTTTCTGAATGTTTTAAAGCACTTTTAGATAAATAAATATTCAAAACCCTGGCAATTTTCCTCTCTGGGAATTATCTTATTCTGAATTTTCCTCACTAGAAATTTTCCGCCTAGCAATTTTAGCAATTTTTCAACTGGGAATTTTCGGAGAACTATGTAGACAAAACATTTTGGATGCTGTCAATGGTTGGGCTAGTGTTGCATACCCACTTTGACGGGTACATACTGCTTCGACAGAAATAATTCTGTGTCCAAAATGTCGGTGTTTTCCTCTCATCAATGATGGACCATAAAAACTCCCACCCATTCGGCGAGAATATGCTCGATCTAAATGTTGAATGTCTTTCACAGATAAATGACGAAATAAACAGGATCCAACGTGAATAAAAATGACTTGATTTTTCACAAACGAACAGACATTTTGTTTTTTAATCATATCACCTTGAGCAAGGTGGTAACGCCACTGATGTGCAGGGGGCTACGCAAGAGTGAAAAGATTGGAAAAGAGAAAGCCGGAAACCACATCCTAAACAGGGAACAAGGGATGAGCCTCTTCACCTGTTCAATAGACGTGGGTGGAGTGTGAACCGGGCGGGAATAGTATTTAAATAAAAATATTTATATCTTATTCATTTGTCTTTTTCGGTTACTTGTCCGTGGAGTGAGAGGTCGGGTTGGAGCACACACGCATACGAGGCATCCATCCATCCATCCATCCATCCATCCATCCATCCATCCATCCATCCATCCAGCCAGCCAGCCAGCCAGCCAGGCTGCTGTCTGCAACTGCTAACTCAACTCTCTAAACTGCCTCTCTGTGACAGCTGACGTCACTTAATAATAATTGTTCTTATTTTTACACCTGGCACGTCGCACTTCCGGTGCACTCCGTATGGATCTCGGGCGCTAACATTGGTTAGTGAAAAATCAACATTTTTGTCCCTCGCTCGTCAAAACAAAATCCGCCAGCCACCTACGTTCTATCCCTCATTGACATATACCTGCATCTTCCAGTTCAAAATACACTTCTTGGTATAATTCCACACTGACCAAGATACTATTTAACAATTCGGTAAAATCCTATCATTTTCACTGGCAGTCATAAATAACCTTTAGTACCATTCTACACCGACCCAATGAATATACATTAGCACAGGGTCACAGCTGAGCAAATAAAAGCTCTTTAAAGTTGGTTGGCAATGTATCTATTGATTAAGAACATCAGTCATTCAGCAGTCATGCGGTTGTCAATGAGTGAATTATGAGTCATACGTGATATACGCTTGGGCCATCATGCCTCAAAAGAGACATGACTGATTGGGCAGAAGATTTTCTTGCAGTAATTTGCCATTAATTTCTTCGGTAGACCGGTTGCCAACCAAGGCTATAGAACCCAATCTGTCCTGCAATTTAATCCATAACTGGAGGGATAAGATATAGATTAGTACCTTTCTCAAGGGTATTTGCGCATATGTGAATGCAACAAATTCAACTGGAATTCGAACTCGGCTCTCCGATTTCTCGTTCTGAGCCGATAACCACTGCACTACAACGCGCATACATGCGAATTTGTCAGCATGAACAATTCAAAATTATCAGAATTCTTAAAATCAAATAAGTTCACATGAAATTGCAACCAGCTGCAAGTAGAATTATTCCTATCTTTTTTTAAACAATAATATTTACTCTGTACAAGGCCTAAGAACTATTCGAGATATATATTTTCTAAGCGCCGCTAAGATGTGACACAAGGCTGAAAGTATGGGACACCCAGTGAGGATCGAATTCACTACTCAGTTGTATTTGGTCCTAGCGAGACAAGCTTGCTAACCATTACACCATGCCGAGATAGTGGTTACAGAGTAAGGGGTACAAGTTATGGGTACGTGTGGAGATGGTAATATTTGACTGTAGACTTGAGTGGTTAAGATTGCAGTCATTGGGGAAGTCAGTCTCACAAAGCAGTTGTTTGTGGAAGGCAATGGCTCGAATGGAATTTACATCTCACTAATGAAATACATATGGAATGATGCCAGTTCACTACAATGTGCATGCCATGGCAGGTCTTAGCCGTGAAGTTTAGACCTGGTAGAAATAATGAAACTAGTTCGTCTGAGCATTTTCCGTGGAAATAGCGGTAGAGGTTTGTGATGTTCCATCTGTGAAAACGGTGTTGTTGGGTGGAAAAAAAATTCATCAACCACAAAGACACGGAGATGCTTTTTGACTATTGAAACCGGTACGCTTAAATGTAGCTATTGCTAAACATATTTCCCTTGATTATATTGTAGTAGATAAGAAATTGAAAATTAAATTGAAAATTAAAATCAACCTTCTTCACTTTTACAAAAATTCACAATGACCTATAAAAGCCTGGTTTTTCCCAAATAGAAAAAGGATTGGCCATGTGCTTAAAGAAAAAGTCGAAACCGGATTTCGCAAGTAGATGTTAAATTGATTTTCTGACCAATGGAAGCGGTTTGCAAGACCAAAAAAGACTTCGCGATCTATTGCGAAAAATCTAAAGAATATATAAATAGCTTCGATCAGCGTAAGAGTCAGGGACGGAAGCAGCAGAGATGACAAGCTAAAATATAATGAGGGAAGCTTCATGCTGACCCGGACATTTGTCCTCTTTCTCCTTCTTTCTCGTGTGCTGATTCCTTTTACTTCTTCTTCTCCGTTCAAAGAAAAAAGCTCATACATACATACATACATACATACATACATACATACACACATAGGCATGAACGTTTTCAAACAAATTCCTACTACGAGCATTTCTACGAACTCTTGATATCCTTAACCCATTACTTGTTTCCCATTGAACATTCATTTCTACCAGTTCTTGTTATTTCATTCTTTTAATAAATTTATATTTTAACATGAAAAATGTATATTTTTATTCTTCCACTCTTCCACACATTCCAACCAACCAGTTTCAACCTTCTGATGATAACGAAAATAACCTGATAATTCTGGATAAAACTTGTAAGTTGTAGGGAGTTCGGTTATGCTTCACACAAGGCTGAATTAAAATAAACATTAAACATTTCCCTATAGCTACAATATAACTTTTTCTTCATAAAAAAAAAACAAAACAAAAAACAAAAAATCATTTAACCACCCTAAAGTGAAAATCAAAACAAGTATTTAAAAAAATTAACTTTGGAAGATAGAGTAGTTACAAAAATTTGACTGCGTCAAAATAATCAACTCATTCACAGAGAAAGAGGAAAGGAAAAGAAAAAAGCAGGTAAAGAGTAAATTTAAAATATTCCAGAAATTGTTGAGCAGTTTTACAAAAAATGTCTTTCCTTTTTTTTATAGTCAGAGTTCCTTTCATGAAAACAGTTTTCATATAACAGGGAATAGACAAGACACAGGATGAGTTCCTGATGACATTGACTCGGACTGTTTCATCTGGCTTCTACTTGGATTAGCATACAGACTATTTAGACTCTCACTGACTGCTACTTTGACGCAATGACTACTTGAAAGTACCCTTATTAATATCTTGTGCGCAGATGTCATAGTAGACAGAAAACGCATGCAATTTTTTTTTATAGAAAGATACTCGACTCAATTTGAAAGTGTCTCCTGAAGAGTATGAAATTTCCAAATTAATGACTACACATGCATAAGATCTAAAACATTGTATACCGATAATTTGATATATGTATTACTAACAAAGTTGTCGAGCACCTGGATAGGAACAAACTCTTGTGTAACAATCAGTAATGGTTTCGATTAGCCTAATTCACTGCTGACGTACTAGCCACCATTACACATAAAATAAGCGAGGCCCTTGACGACACACATACAGCAAGTATCATAGTATTAGATATCTTGAAGGTCTTCGACAAAGTATGGCCCAAATTTTTATACACATGCTCTCCAGCTATGGAATCACTGGAAGGGTTTTCTCTCTTATCAAATTCTCTGAAGGTAGTTATTAACGATTAATTCTCCGAGGTCAATGCAGACATCCTTGTCGGGCCATACCCCAATCCAAACATCTATGCTGATCATATACGGGGATACTTCTAAAACTATTGGCGATCACAGATTGTCAGCTTACTTCTCTTCCAATCTAACGCTAACTTCCCAATGGAGTAAAGACTGGCAGGTTACAATCAATGCCTCCCAAGCCAAACTGGTTACGTTTCATCTGACCCCCGAACTACCACCAGTCACGATTAACGGATATCCCCTCGAGGAAGACCGTTTCCTTGAGAGGATATTGGGTCTTAAGCTCACACCCTACTTCAAGTGGAATTCCTGTATATAATCCATCACTAAAACTGCAGGTAAAATGATCGGCTCCCTGTACAGCTCCAGTAAATACCTGACTCCTTATGCTGTCCTTTACCTTTATAAGAGCCAGATCAGGCCGAAAAGGGAGGTGTTTGTCATATCTGGGCAGGAGTTGCGCAGACCACACTTTCCGGTCTTTATAGAGTCAAAAATCGTATCCGTGTCCTTGTTGGAGAATAATTATTTTCCACACTTTCGCAGTCGGGATGTAGTGAGTTTATCGCTACTCTATCGCTAGAACGTACTTTTTGGTGCAGTGGATATCAGATCGGAACGAGAAATCGGGGAGCCGAGTTCGAATTCCAGTTGAATTCCTTGCATTCACTTACGCACAAATACACTTGGGAAAGGTATTAATCCGTCTCTTCCCTCCAGTTATGGGTTAAATAATAAAACAGATTGGGTTCAATAGCCTTGGCTGGCAACCACTCTACCGCAGAAAGTAATGGCAATCTACTGCGGGATAACCTTCTGCCCAGTTAGTCATGCCCCTTTCGAGACATTATCTCTCCTAGCGTGTATAACGTATGGCATTTAACTGACTGACAATCGCTTCTACCACGGAAATTTCTCAGACGAACTCATCGCCTTGTCCCACCAGGTTTGACATTCACGGCTAGGACCCGACATGATACTTATATAGTTGCAAATCATCTTCACTGCCTGCGTATTCTATCGGCAAAAAGTAAGTTCCACTCAAGAATCTTCTTTCAGCGAAGAACAATCTCCCAAGACGATGTTTCTTTACTCATTACAATCTTGACCTGTTCATGTCTCGAGTCAACTGCCATCATTCCCTCTTATCCGTATAAACTACCAAGCAAAATAATCCCCTACCTTGAGAGTCCCCTGGGCCTTGTACAGGTTGAATCATACTTTAAAAATGACAACACATCATCACTAAGTGAACCCTGAATTTTCGACTATCGACAGCTGTTCTCTCACAGAGACTCCATACCTTAAGTACCTCTTGGGGCTTAAGCTCAACCCAGACCAGAATTGGAACTTGTAGATGTGATCCATCGCTAAAGATGCTCAAAAAATGGTTAGTTTCCTGTACCGTTCCAATAAAAACCTAACTCCTGATATACTCTACCGTTACAAAAGCCAGATCAGGTCGAAAATGAAGTACTGACGGCATGTTTTCATTTCCCAGTTTTGATAGAGTCACCTCTATGTCCTTGTGGCTAATGAATTATTTTCCACCTACGATCAACAAATAAAATGTCGCGTGTCCCACGTTGTTCTATTGCTATTTCCATCGAAAGTATACAAAGTACATTCCTTAGTCCCACCAGTTTTAACCTTCACTGTTAAGATCAACATTGTCACCTGAATAGTGAACCAGCCTCATTGCCTTCGTATTCCATTGATAAGATGTAAGTTCCACCTTAGCAGATTCTTCCAATGAACTGTAGCTTTGGGGAACCGACTCCCAAGAGGATGCTTCCCTGATCCCTACACTCATAACCTGTTCATGTCTAGGGTTAAACATGATCTTGCCTACACATCCACATAAACGGTACCTCTTAACTGACTACCTCAAGTGGCTCCTATGCTTTGTACATTATCAGCATTGTTGTAAAAAAAAAAAATTAAGTTAAATTTTAATTTAGTATGCATTCAGCAGGAATATTGCAAATTATCTAAACTTATTTATAAATGGAACTTTGTCTGTGTGTATGTGTCTGTGTGTATGTGTCCGTTACCTATAGACTCCGAAACGGCTGAACCAATTTTCTTGAAAATTTACACAGTTGTACTATAAGCGTCTGCAAGTGTTCTTAGCTAGGTTTTGTGTCGAGGTACCCCCGATAAATATCAAAAATCGATCATCAAAAAAATCGGGTTATAGAAGGAGTGGTCCGATTTTAATCAAATTTGATACACTCATAGACAAAGCCATAAGAAACGGTATTCAGAAGTTTCAAGGTTGCAGTTCTTACAATAGTGCAGAAAATCGATAATATATATATAAAAGGCAAGATGTTTGTGTGTGTGTCTGTTAATCTGCCTGTGTGTCTGTATTTTTTTCAGCCCTTTTATTTTAGTTTTTGCTTCGGGTTTGGCTCTAAGTAGGTATAATTGTAGTTCTTAGTCTCAGCCATGATACCATTTACTCAGAGGACTTATTTAGCCTTCAAAATTCAGTTTACGATGAAAAAACTTATTTGATATCGATACCAGGAAATCAAAATTTGACTTACATCCATTCATTTTTCTTTCAGTCTACGGTTTTGCTTTAACTGGAAACAACTATTGCTTTTTAGTCTTTCGTGCCAACGTATAAAGAGTCTGAGCTCCAGGATCATGGATTAGTTTTAAAGCTTTTATGACACCCGAGCAACGCCGGGCTATACTGCTAGTTAATGATAATATTAAGTATAGCCTTTTACTTATAAGGTAACATTCAGCATTTATCTACTGTCAATTGAAATTAATGAAATCTTTCTATTAAAGCAATTTTTTCCGTAAATTAAATCTCTCAAGTCTAGTAAATGTTATCAATTTTTTCAGTCTTGGTGGGGGCTTTCTTTTTAAACTTATTTCTATAAAAAGATATTTCTATTTTTTCTGAAACCGATTCATTAACAACAGAATATGTTTTATTGGCGTGTTCGCTGTAATTTACATCTGTTTAATTTGTTCAAAATGCCAAATTTTAATTTATATATATTATAGCGGGTTATCCATTCTTTTACAGATTATAGTGGAGATCCCGTCCCAGTGAAGGGTAGTTGTGTATTGTTGAAGATTGACGGAATTTGGCCTTGTTGTAGATAGCCCACTATAAGTCATAAAATGATTTATAAATCAAGAAAAAGCAAATTGAGTTGAAAAATAGCATTTTATATATACACATATTAATTAAGGTTTTTACAATGAAAGGAATAATTGAAGTATAAGTCCAACGGACGTTAAAATGTTCATGGCAATAAAATGCTGAAAAAAGAATTAATGCTTAGGAATGTGGGAGCGTTGTAAGTAAGGAATGTCTTTGATGTATTCGCTCCTTAGGTCAGCAAGTAGTTTTGAGACAGCGAAAGATAAGAGGAGAGGGAAGAGAGTCTAGGATAGTAAGCCGCTTGACTTAGATCAAGGGATACTGATTACACTTCTCTCTCTCGGTCAGTCCGTGTGTGTCGGCCTGCGTTGGTCTGTCTGTCTGTCTGGGTGCTTTCTGTATCGACTTTTTATTTCGGCTTTTTGGATCGCAGCAGATCATTTGGGATTCACACTTGCATTTGATTCTGGGCTTCCCATTGGCCAATAAATAAAATTTTCGTAGGCTCGCGAACTGGAAATTTAATATTTAATTAATTTTTATTTTTCAACGGGAACATCTGCGCGAACCCGGATGCGCACCGTCGAGTTTTGGGCATTTGCTTTTTGGTTGTGAAGGTGCAAACATCCGGTTCCTCGCTATGCTCGGTCGGTATCACCACAATATATTTAATAGTTTTTCTCCACAATTTCTACTCAACTACAGCAGATAAAAATGAAACCGGATATTGAAAAGTATAGAGTCAAACGAAGAATAAAATAAAAGCAATATGTTATTACTGTTATTATTTCATCACACTCAGAAGTCCCATAGCTCAGGGGTCGGCAACCTATGGCACGCGTGATATGTTGCACGCCAAGCAATTTTTAATGGCACGCAGGCGCAAATGACATCACAAAGTCCAAACCAATAACTATTACAACTCAAAGCAACAAAGTATGCAAAGGTCAAGGCTCCCATTAATAATAAAATAAAAACTTAAAAGTACATTTAAGAACAGTTTATTTCTATTAATGTGGTTTACATATTATTGTATATATTACGATATGAAGTATATTGTAGAACACGTATATTGAACTTGACTTTGCGTATTTTGTTGACACAATGAATGATTTTAAAACCTTAAGTCGGCACATACTTAGCAAAGGTTGCCATAGCTCGTTATGGTCATAGAAACGCTACGTTTACTGTGGCCGTAGCAGCAGAGGTGCGCAAGATAGCTTTAGGGACCCTAACCATCTCTAGGCTGGTTTGAATTCCTAATTTTCCTTCTCCTATACCAGCGGTCGGTAATCCCCGGTCCGCGGGCCATATCAGGTCTTCGAGTGAATCTTGTCCGGTCCGCGGGCCACATCAAGCCTTCGAGTGAATCTTGTCCGGCCCGCGGGCCACATCAGGCCCTCGAGTGAATCTTGTCCGGTCCGCGGGCCACATCCGGCCCTCGAGTGAATCTTGTCCGGCCCGCTATCTTGCTCTGGACACGATATAAATATAATTTTTTTTCTTTTTAACTAGAGAATGTGTTTTACTTTTATTTTTTATTTGTAGGGATCGCAAAAATTAGCGTACGGCCTCACTTTTTTTCTGTGAAATTGCTTCCTTGAGCGGGCACTTTTAAATAAACATAAAATAGTGTTTTCAACCGATTTTAATGAAATTACTTTTCAATACTGATTTATGAAGCAATTATTTTTAAGATGTAATATATTTTTGAACAAAATTCTCGTCAGATATTTTCTTTTTTTTTTCATGCTTTAGAAACCTGTGATTGAGAAAGAGGTAAAATACTTTCTGCAACTCTGAAATTTTTCGCTTCCTGGAGGAGTTCTTTTTTTTTTTTTTGTAAATAAAAACAAGAAAAAAATCAAAATACGTTTTCCAAGGAAAAGTTATCGAAAATAATTTCCAAATCATTTAAAAATTATATTCACATATTTAATAACATGTTTCTCCTCCATGACACCGGAGCCAGAGATGTTTGGCCCTCCTCCATGACTCTACATAGCTTTTTGGCCCTCACTCTCCAAAAGGTTGCCGACCTCTGTCCTAGACTATTTACCAACCGAGGTTATAGGACCTAGTCTATCTTGCTATTTTCTCAGTAGGAGGAGAACAGATGTATTCATATCTTTCCCAAGAGTATTTGCACATAAGTGAATAAAACGAACCCAACTGGAATTGAAACTCGGTTCTCTGGTTTCAAAATTCAGAGTCATTATCAATATTCACACAGTATCTGGTATTTTCAAGCTCAGTAAACTGCAAGAAATCCGAATGCATGGTCACCAGTAAAAAGGGCAGCCCAATATGCCAAATATAAGTCGGGGATACTAATATCAAGCAGGTACAAAAATTTAAATACCTGGAAAGTGTTATAAAAGAAGATGGCAAGTGCGATACAGAGATCCAAATGCAAATTGACATGACGAAGGAGGCGTTCCAGAAGTTGAGTTGACTATTAAGAAACAGGACAATTTCGCGAGAAACAAAGAAAAGAGTACTAGATTGCTATGTGATTTCAATTATTCAATATGGCAGTGAATGCTGGACAATATCATAAAAGATGAAAGAAAAACTTGAAGCAACTGAAATGTGGTTCTACAGAAGGATGCTGCGGATATCATAGATCGAGCAATGATGAGGTTTTGGAAATGATGGAAACGAAGAAGGAATTAATACTGAGCATCAGGAATAGACAGCTGAAATTCCTGGGACATGCAATGAGGAAAGAGGGCTTGGAGAACCTGATACTAACAGGCCAGATAAAGGGAAAAAGAGACAGGGGAAAGCAACTGATAACATATTTGAAGGACCTAATCAGGTGAATGATGGAACGAGGGTTGCATGGTGCAACAGGAGAAGGCGTGCTAAAGAGCCACCAGAGATAGGGAGACGTAGAATGCCATGTTTGCCTATGTCCCGAAAGGCCAGGGCACATAAAAGAAGACTCACCAGGCACAACATTGTGCTTAACTTTGGTTATCGTAAGGGTATCATTGACATAAATGAATACCATAAACTTGACAGGAATTTGAACCCTGCACTCTAATTTCTCATTCCAAGCTGCTGTTTTTTGGCACCACGCCCATACCCATTGCTTTATGGTGCAAAAATGAAGATCTAAATTAATATCTATGTTCGGAAGCTTGCAAATGCTTAAATATACTCACAGATTTGACAGAGTTAAACATATTACTGATATGCGTGTGTCTGGGGAGGTAGTATTTATTATTGGTTTTCTGTTCTTTTCGTATTTGTAACATATAATTGGCAGAAAAAATTCACAAAACATAACAGACGGAAGTCAAAGAGAAATTTTTTTTATCTCTTTTTGGCGCATCATGGCACCGAGATAAGTAATTGTGAAATGCCTTCCGCATTGAAATTATAACACTCAGAGTAAACAGATCCCCATATCCATTCGAAATCTTTCAAATGCAATCAAACGTTTCATAGGTAATTCCGCGGGAAATCTATTTTCATCATCTTTCAATAGATTTTAGAAGATGATGACAATATGCCCAATCAACTCATCTTCATTAGTTCTTTTCTTTCCTTTATTCTTGACTTTTATACATACACTAGCAGTATAGCCCGGCGTTGCTCGGGTGTAATGAAAGCTTTTATATATATATATATATATATATATATATACTATCGATTTTCTGCACTATTGTAAGAACTGCAATCTTGAAACTTCTGAATATCGTTTCTTATGTCTTTGCCTATGAGTATATAAAATTTGTTTAAAATTGAAACACTCCTTATATAACCCGATTTTTTCGATTATCGATTTTCGATATTTATCGGGGGTACCTCGACACAAAACCTAGCTAAGAACACTCGCAGACGCTTATAGTACAACTGTGTAAATTTTCAAGAAAATCGGTTCAGCCGTTTCGGAATCTATAGGTAACGGACACACACACACAGACACACACACACAGTTCCATTTATAAATAGGTTTAGATACATACATACATACATACATATCTCTATATATAAAAGGCAAGATGTTTGTATCTGTCTGTCTGTCTGGCTGTCTGTCTGTCTGTATGTATGTATGTCCTTTATGCAAATCCACAATTTTTGTCCGATTCTCACCAAACTTCACACGAGTATTTTTTAGGCTTCCGGTCAGGTCATGGGCTACTTATTCTTTTCTGATTTCCCCCCCCCCCCTGATATAGGAAATCGATACCCTGATATCCGATCAGTTCTGATCAAGATCAGGATTTCAGCCCTTTTATCGTGATTCTTGCTGCAGAATTTGCTGTGACTTGGTAAGATTATAGTTTTTAACCCCAAACATTAGTAGATTTTCTCAGACGACTCATTTTCCATGATATCAGAAATCGATACCCCCGATATTCTATCAAATCTGATCATAAACCGATATTCAGCCATCAATATGGCTCATTTACTCAAATTTTACTCACGATGGGTACGATAAGTTTTTATGGATTTACTTAGGTTATTTTATCCTTGGATCACTTATTTGAATCCGATATTGAAAATCAACACCCCGATATCCTATCGGGTCTGATCAAAATCAGGTTTTCAGCCCTTTTATTTGGGTTTTTGATTCGAGTTTTGCTCTAAGTAGGTATAATTGTAGTTCTTAGTCTCAGTCATGATACCATTTACTCAGAGGACTTAAAAATTCAGTTTGCGACGTAAAGCTTATTTGACATCGATACCGGAAATCAAAATTTGACTCACATACATTCATTTTTCTTTCAATCTACGGTTTCGCTTTGACTGGAAACAACTGTTGCTTTTTAGTCTTTCGTGCTAACTCCCAAAGAGTCTGAGCTCCGGGACCATGGATTAGTTTTAAAGCTTTCATTACACCCGAACAACGCCGGGCTATACTGCTAGTAAGCATATATGTTGTATATTAGGGCAGCAATCTCTCTTTTATGCAGGTTTCATTGAAAATGACCGACAAGTTGTTATCATTGATTTTTTTATATAATTTTTTGTGTGTCCTTATGATTTTTTCTTTTCAGAACTCAAATATTATACGAACTGTCTAAATCATTTCTAGTTTTTTTCCGAGCACTTTCGGTTATGCTTTTAGCCATTGACGAAGAGAGCAGAAGGGAGCCAGCCACCTCAGTATTTTGGCTGTCACTTCTGTTAAGCTTAAAAAATTTATGAAACTGATCAGTCTTTGATTTTGAGACTATGGAAATAAATGGCATATCTTGCAAACAGTTTGTGTAAAAATTCACTGTAACCACAGGAATTGGTGTTTTGTACTTACAAATTCACGACCGCTCAGGAAAGTTATCTACTACTACAAGATAATGCGATCCGTTTACTGCACATGCGAAATATGTGTGTAGTCTTGACTACAGAGTATCTGTCTTTGGCTAAGGTTGTAATTTCATTTTAGGTGGTTTTGCTATCAGGGCACAACTTCTGCGGGTTTTTGCTACTTTTTCAATGTATTGATCCATTTTTAGTCCAGTATACGTAGCTTCTCATAAAAGATTTCATCTTTGAAGCTCCTGGATGTCTACTATGGAATATCTGTTTTTGTGATATGATAGATATTACTACTCTTTGTGCAAACATCAGTAGCCCGTCACATAGCGAGTAAGCCTTTAATTCTGGATTGCTTTCTTTCTTTTTATTATTTCCGCAATGAACAAGTCTTGTTCTGCTTTTAATATTATTTCTTCCAAGGTAATTGGTAATTCGTGCAATACATTGCATGATATATTTTTAATTTTCACTTCATATTTAATGCTGTATTAACAGTGTCCTCAATCATGTACACATCTAAAGACTATCTATGAATCCAGTATATAATTATTATTAATATGATTATTTTTATTAAGTATGATCAAACGCATTTTTTATACCGTTACTCTAAAGCTTATGTCAAGTATACATCTAAAGACTATCTATGAATCCACTCTATAATTATTATTAGTATAATTATTATTATGGTGGATCAAATGTATTTTTATAGACCTTTTCTCTAAAGCTTATAGTCATGTATGCATATAAAGACTATTTATAATTCCACTATATTATTATTATTATAAATATAATTATTATTATGGTGGATCAAATGAATTTTTATAGACCATTACTCTGAAGTTATATCATGTACACCTCTAATGATTATCTATGAATCCACTATATAATATCTTCGAATCCACTATATAATAATAATAATAATAAGAATAATAATAATAATAATAATAATAATGGAAGGTCTTCTGCAAATAATGGAAGGTCTTCTGCAAACTGTAAAATGCTTCAGCGAAGACATTGGAATGAAATTTAATTTGAATAAATGTGCTAAAGCTACAGTTTTACGTGGATCAATGCAAGAAACATCCTCAATTAGCCTAGACCCTGCTGTAACAATAAAAGAATTGAAACCAGAAGAAGCTCATAAATACCTAGGTGTAAATGAGAGCGAAAACATTCACCATAAAAAAATGAAAGAAATAGTGCGTAAAGAGTACTATAGAAGGCTACGAATGATATTAAAAACTGAATTAAATTCACAGAACAGAGTTATGGCCATTAATAGCCTTGCAATCCCAGTTGTCCAATATAGCTTCAACATCTTAAACTGGACTCTAAACGACATCAGGCGAATGGATGCTAAAACAAGAAAGCTTCTTTCTAAGCATAAGATGCATCATCCAAAGGCTGATGTAGACCGTCTATACATACCCCGTAAAGAAGGTGGAAGGGGTCTTATTCAGCTGGAATTGTCATACAAGACAACAACTATTGGCTTACTAACATACATAGAAACAACAAAGGATTGGATGATACAATTAGTAAGGCAACATGAAGAAAGAAAGAAAAAATATTCAATAATAAAAGAAGGCAGTAAATACAAGCAAGATTTACAGTTAGTAGATTCTGTAGAAAAGCAAAACAGAAGCCAAGAACCAACTATTGCGGCAAAAAATATGAAAATGAAAGCCAAAGATAAAGCTCTTGAAAAGATGAAACAGCGCTGGCAAGACAAACCTCTGCATGGCCAATATCCAGTACGTGCCAATAAATCCAATGTTGACAAAGTTAATACTCATCGTTGGTTACGTGCATCTGGATTAAAGTCTGAAACTGAAGGATTTATACTTGCAGCACAAGACCAAAGTCTTTTCACGAGAAACTTTCAAACAAATATTATGCATAATAATATGGATCCAAAATGCAGGTTTTGTGATAAACACCAAGAAACAATAGACCACCTAATCTCAGGCTGTTCTGTGCTTGCCCCAAACGAATATAAAAATCGCCACGATAGAGTTGGGCAATATTTACATTGGGCAATGTGCAAACATTATGGAAAAGCTGTAAACAAACACTGGTATGAACATCATCCAGCACCGGTTACAGAAATAGAAGATGTAACCATTCTATGGGATTACACCATCTACACAGACAGAAAAATTGAAGCAAACAGGCCAGACATTATTGTTAAAAACCAGAAGGAGAAAACTTGTCTATTAATTGATATGGCTTGTCCAGCGGATTGTAACATAGCAATCAAGGAATTTGAAAAACTGTCAAAATATAAAGACCTGGAAATTGAAATAGAAAATATGTGGAAATTGAAAACAAGAGTTGTGCCAGTGATAGTAGGTGCACTTGGAATGATAAAAAATGGAACAAAACAACACATTGAAAGAATCCCTGGAAACCCCAGCTTAAGAGATATACAAAAAATTGTCTTATTAAGTACAGCCCACACACTAAGGAAAACTTTATCTATGTAATGCTGGAGATGATAGGGATGATAGAAAAACATGAAATGGAGCCATAACAACACGCCACTACCTGCCTTAGGTCTCCCCGCAGACTTGGTTGGTAGTGAGACCAAAGCAGAAATCGAAATATGATGAAAAATGACATAATAATCATCTTGAACAGATGAAACAGCGCTCGCAAGATAAACCTCTGCATGGCCAATATCCAGAACGTGCCAATAAATCCAATGTTGACAAAGTTAATACTCATCGATGGTTACGTGCATCTGGATTAAAGTCTGAAACTGAAGGCTTTATTCTTGCAGCACAAGACCAAAGTCTTTTCACTAGAAACTTTCAGGCAAATATTATGCATAATAATATGGATCCAAAATGCAGGTTTTGTGATAAACACAAAACAAACAATAGACCACCTAATCTCAGGCTGTTCTGTGCTTGCCCCAAATGAATATAAAAATCACCACGATAGAGTTGGGCAATATTTATATTGGACAATGTGCAAACATTATGGAAAATCTGTAAACAAACACTGGTATGAACATCACCCAGCACCGGTTACAGAAATACCATATTCTATGGGATTACACCATCTACACAGACAGAAAGATTGAAGCAAACAGGCCAGACATTATTGTTAAAAACCAGAAAGAGAAAACTTGTCTATTAATTGATATGGCTTGTCCAGCGGATTGTAACATAGCAACCAAGGAATTTGAAAAACTGTCAAAATATAAAGACCTGGAAATTAAAATAGAAAATATGTGGAAATTGAAAACAAGAGTTGTGCCAGTGATAGTAGGTGCACTTGGAATGATAAAAAATGGAACAAAACAACACATTGAAAGAATCCCTGGAAACCCCATCTTAAGAGATATACAAAAAATTGTCTTATTAAGTACAGCCCACACACTAAGGAAAACTTTATTTATGTAACGCTAGGGATGATAGGGAAGATAGAAAAACATGAAATGGGGCCATAACAACACGCCACGACCTGCCTTAGGTCTCCCCGCAGACTTGGTTGGTAGTGAGACCAAAGCAGAAATCGAAATATGATGAAAAATGACATAATAATAATTATGGTAGGTCAAATGTATTTTTATAGACTTTTACTTTAAAGCTTATATCATATATACATCCTATGTATCGTTCCACAATATTATTATTGGGTTTCACTGCAGGCACACTGTACCAATTTCCGGGCCAAATTGGAATCAAAGGGCGTAATAGGGCCAAAAGTATAAAATGTCTAATAGAAGTAACTGAAAATAGTTCTATGTGGATATGGAAAAAAAGAAATATACAGTGGAGTGTTTCAGTGAACATGACGGCGTGACATGACTGATCGTGAATGTGTAATTAGGTTCACGTTGCATACTCAGAACGAGAGGTTTGCCATTTTTTGAAATTTTTCCTAAATCTAATTTCACTGTTAGACATTTGAACTAGAATATCTACAATACAGTAGTATATTGTTATAATGGGGCCTTACATCAGTGATAGGGGCTGGTGTGCAAGTGAAACCGTTGAGAGGAAGTCCCCGAAATGGTGCACATTCTCTCCTGATGACCCCGATTTAAATATAAATTCAAAGGAACACATTAAAAGAAATTCAATGAACTCATATGCCGTAGAGAGGCTCTGTGGAAATGTCATTGGCATGAGGAGCATTACACATTCAGCTCGCATCAGGTGAGTTTCAATTACATTCAATGAAGTCATATGCCGTAAAGAAGCTCGGTGGAAATGTCATTGGAGGAGCATTACACATTCAGTTCGCTTCAGGTGAGTTTCAATTACATTCAATGAAGTCATATACCGTAATGAAGCTCGGTGGAAATGTCATTGGAGGAGCATTACATATTCAGTTCGCTTCAGGTGAGTTTCAATTACATTCAATGAAGTCATATACCGTAAAGAAGCTCGGTGGAAATGTCATTGGAGGAGCATTACATATTCAGTTCGCTTCAGGTGAGTTTCAATTACATTCAATGAAGTCATATACCGTAAAGAAGCTCGGTGGAAATGTCATTGGAGGAGCATTACATATTCAGTTCGCTTCAGGTGAGTTTCAATTACATTCAATGAAGTCATATACCGTAAAGAAGCTCGGTGGAAATGTCATTGGAGGAGCATTACACATTCAGTTCGCTTCAGGTGAGTTTCAGTTACATTCTATGAAGTCATATAGCGTAAAGAAGCTCGGTGGAAATGTCATTGGAGGAGCATTACATATTCAGTTCGCTTCAGGTGAGTTTCAATTACATTCAATGAACTCATATACCGTAAAGAAGCTCGGTGGAAATGTCATTGGAGGAGCATTACATATTCAGTTCGCTTCAGGTGAGTTTCAATTACATTCAATGAAGTCATATACCGTAAAGAAGCTCGGTGGAAATGTCATTGGAGGAGCATTACATATTCAGTTCGCTTCAGGTGAGTTTCAATTACATTCAATGAAGTCATATACCGTAAAGAAGCTCGGTGGAAATGTCATTGGAGGAGCATTACACATTCAGTTCGCTTCAGGTGAGTTGCAATTACATTCTATGAAGTCATATAGCGTAAAGAAGCTCGGTGGAAATGTCATTGGAGGAGCATTACATATTCAGTTCGCTTCAGGTGAGTTTCAATTACATTCAATGAACTCATATACCGTAAAGAAGCTCGGTGGAAATGTCATTGGAGGAGCATTACATATTCAGTTCGCTTCAGGTGAGTTTCAATTACATTCAATGAAGTCATATACCGTAAAGAAGCTCGGTGGAAATGTCATTGGAGGAGCATTACATATTCAGTTCGCTTCAGGTGAGTTTCAATTACATTCAATGAAGTCATATACCGTAAAGAAGCTCGGTGGAAATGTCATTGGAGGAGCATTACACATTCAGTTCGCTTCAGGTGAGTTTCAATTACATTCTATGAAGTCATATAGCGTAAAGAAGCTCGGTGGAAATGTCATTGGAGGAGCATTACATATTCAGTTCGCTTCAGGTACGTTTCAATTACATTCAATGAACTCATATACCGTAAAGAAGCTCGGTGGAAATGTCATTGGAGGAGCATTACATATTCAGTTCGCTTCAGGTGAGTTTCAATTACATTCAATGAAGTCATATACCGTAAAGAAGCTCGGTGGAAATGTCATTGGAGGAGCATTACATATTCAGTTCGCTTCAGGTGAGTTCCAATTACATTCAATGAAGTCATATACCGTAAAGAAGCTCGGTGGAAATGTCATTGGAGGAGCATTACATATTCAGTTCGCTTCAGGTGAGTTTCAATTACATTCAATGAAGTCATATACCGTAAAGAAGCTCGGTGGAAATGTCATTGGAGGAGCATTACACATTCAGTTCGCTTCAGGTAAGTTTCAATTACATTCTATGAAGTCATATAGCGTAAAGAAGCTCGGTGGAAATGTCATTGGAGGAGCATTACATATTCAGTTCGCTTCAGGTGAGTTTCAATTACATTCAATGAACTCATATACCGTAAAGAAGCTCGGTGGAAATGTCATTGGAGGAGCATTACATATTCAGTTCGCTTCAGGTGAGTTTCAATTACATTCAATGAAGTCATATAGCGTAAAGAAGCTCGGTGGAAATGTCATTGGAGGAGCATTACATATTCAGTTCGCTTCAGGTGAGTTTCAATTACATTCAATGAAGTCATATACCGTAAAGAAGCTCGGTGGAAATGTCATTGGAGGAGCATTACATATTCAGTTCGCTTCAGGTGAGTTTCAATTACATTCAATGAAGTCATATACCGTAAAGAAGCTCGGTGGAAATGTCATTGGAGGAGCATTACACATTCAGTTCGCTTCAGGTGAGTTTCAATTACATTCTATGAAGTCATATAGCGTAAAGAAGCTCGGTGGAAATGTCATTGGAGGAGCATTACATATTCAGTTCGCTTCAGGTGAGTTTCAATTACATTCAATGAAGTCATATACCGTAAAGAAGCTCGGTGGAAATGTCATTGGAGGAGCATTACATATTCAGTTCGCTTCAGGTGAGTTTCAATTACATTCTATGAAGTCATATACCGTAAAGAAGCTCGGTGGAATGTCATTGGAGGAGCATTACATATTCAGTTCGCTTCAGGTGAGTTTCAATTACATTCAATGAAGTCATATACCGTAAAGAAGCTCGGTGGAAATGTCATTGGAGGAGCATTACATATTCAGTTCGCTTCACGTGAGTTTCAATTACATTCAATGAAGTCATATACCGTAAAGAAGCTCGGTGGAAATGTCATTGGAGGAGCATTACATATTCTGTTCGCTTCAGGTGAGTTTCAATTACATTCTATGAAGTCATATAGTGTAAAGAAGCTCGGTGGAAATGTCATTGGAGGAGCATTACATATTCAGTTCGCTTCAGGTGAGTTTCAATTACATTCAATGAACTCATATACCGTAAAGAAGCTCGGTGGAAATGTCATTGGAGGAGCATTACATATTCAGTTCGCTTCAGGTGAGTTTCAATTACATTCAATGAAGTCATATACCGTAAAGAAGCTCGGTGGAAATGTCATTGGAGGAGCATTACATATTCAGTTCGCTTCAGGTGAGTTTCAATTACATTCAATGAAGTCATATACCGTAAAGAAGCTCGGTGGAAATGTCATTGGAGGAGCATTACATATTCAGTTCGCTTCAGGTGAGTTTCAATTACATTCAATGAAGTCATATACCGTAAAGAAGCTCGGTGGAAATGTCATTGGAGGAGCATTACATATTCAGTTCGCTTCAGGTGAGTTTCTGTTACTTTCCAGTATTTTTCTTCTTTATTGTTATTAGTGCATATCATAAAACTATTCCGCTGGACGTTTTAGTTCCAATATTATAAAACTGGATATAAGTTTCAAGGTCCTAGCAATTTTCAAGCATTGTTTTAAATTGATTCTTTAAGCTGCTGAAATTGATTTCAGTATTTACGAAGTCGAAAGAAATGAAGTAATCTCTAATCGTATTGTCAAAATCTAGTTTAAGCATTTGAAAGCGAATGACTCTCCCTTAAAACTAAAGTCCAGAAATGGATGATCATGTGTTTTTGTTTACAATGCTTTCAAATGCAAAGTGGCATGATGCAGTGAAAATATTTTAGATTAACTTGAATGATTGAGAGATTACATAGAGAAAGCATTACATAATCTTCAGAACTTAAAGAGTTGGTTAAAACATGAAATAACTTTTGATATATTGCAATAATAAATACATGAAATATCAGTCATTCTTTAATATGCAACAAGATCATTTAACGCGTGCAGGGTTTATTGTAAATATTCAATGTCTTACTAGAGATTCTTGTAGATTTTTCCCCAACCCTGTTCTCATTTATTAAACTGAACTCGTTTGCATGATTGTACCCATTTCTGCTGATTCCATCTTTGCTGCAAATAATCATTAATATTTCTGTAAACCACCTGATCCCAGCACTCCAAGAATTCTACACACTCAATGGATCTCGTTAAAAACACTTAATGTGAATATTTCAACATTTTGACAAAGCAGATACGAGAAAGGGAATATTTATGATCTATTTATGGGTGTGTGGGTGGAACTAAATAATAAATGTTGATGGTATAATGGCTTTTTTCTGCTTTAGGAGAAGAAAACAATGTTTACATGAACAATTGGGAATCAGAGAAATTTACTTTCAGATTTTCAATGAAGAAATTCAAGTGGTTTATAAATGAAATATTTATGTACAATTTGGACTGAACTGTTTTCATTGTTCTAAAAGAATGAAATAAATCAGTATGGATTTGTACAGTTTCCTTACAGACAAATCTCCACAGATTCCTGTTACTTTATTATCTATGAATTGTCATGATTTTTTGGGAAAAATAGTGTAGGAACTTCTTGATACCAGCACAGTTTTAATTCAGAGTTTCTTTCTCATCAAGACATAGGGGATTATGGCTCTCCATAATTTCCTTTTTCTTATTATCTATGAATTGCCATGACTTCTTGGAAAAGATAGTGTAGGAAGTTCATAATACTTTCACAGTTTGAAATTTGGAGTTATGCTTTTCTTCATGACAGTAGCGATCATGACTCTCCACAGATTCCTTTTTCTTTATAATCTATGAATTGCTATCACTTCTTGGGAAAGATAGTGTAGGGGCTTTGTTATACCTTCACTATCTGGAATTCAGAGTTTTCCTTTTCTTTGAGATGTAGGTGATCATGGCTCTCCACAGATTCCTTTTCTTTTATTATCTATGAATTGCTACGAATTCTTAGGAAATGCAGTGTAGGGGGTTTCCCAATACCTTTACAGTTTGAAATTCAGAGTTTTTCTTTTCTTTAGGACAGAGTTGATCATGGCTCTCCACAGATTCCTTTTCCTTTATTATCTATGAATAGACCTCTTGGGAAGGATTGTGTATGGGCTTTCTGATAATTTTGCAGTTTTGAATTCAGAGTTTTCTTTTTCTTCAGGATATAGGTGATCATGGCTCTCCACAGATTCCCTCTTCCTTTATGTATTGATTGCATTGATTTCTTAAAAAAAATATTTTCTGATGTCTTCTGCACAGTTTTGAATTAAAAGATTTCCATTCTTTCAGGATATAGGTGATCATGACTCTCCATTGTGTTATTTTTAATCATTTCAGCGCAAGCAAGGCAATAAATCTACTTAGAAGCAAATGGTTACTGAGTTTGAAAGAATGTGAAAAAAAATACATTATTAAGTTATAACACATCACTCAATAAGTCCCGGACCTGACATATAGATGGCACACCTAATAAAAACATCAGTATGATTTTTATGAAGTACTAACCTTCAAAAGTTTGGGCCCAATTGGATTATTAGTTTACAAATTACAGTTATTTAAGTGAAGCTATTGTTGCAAATTTTCAAAACAATGGCAAAATCTGAATTTCGTGTTGATAAAGCATTGCTTTCTGATGGGAAAAATACTGTTCAAGCAAAGAAATACCTTGATCAGTGTTATTCAGACTCTGTTCCATCGAAAACAAAGGTTAAGAGGTGGTATGCTGACTTTAAACACTGTCGTACAGACACAAATAATGCTAAACGCTCAGGTCGCCAACAAATCGGCAGCTGTCCCAAAAAACACCAAAAAATCTACAAACTCTTGGCCGATCGTAAATTGAAATCACCCATATAGATACTTACCAAATTTGATGTTGCTTAACTTCAGGGATCGTACGAGAACAGGTGTTTCAATGGGTTATTGCCGTGAGCCCAGGGAAATGGTAAGAGGATTACATAAAGGCTTGAGTCATACATAATTTCCGCTTTTATTTATTTTATCTTCTAGAAAATAAAGTACTAAGATTTTATTCAGTTATATAGTCACCGTTAGTTGCAGTTACCTATTGCCACTTATCAGGCAACTCTTTTTTTTTATCATTTCATCCCAAGCAAGGCAATAAAGCAAAAACTACTATTAAAGAGGAAGGACAATAAAATAAGAGAAATAAAGAAGACAGAAGAAAAAGATTTGATATTGAATTTAAATTTTTGAAGATCAAAGTTGGCTGGAGCGCAAGAACCCGGAAAGGATTTTGTTGTGGATTTTGTTGTGGATCTTCGTCGCCAATTTGTTGTCTAGTTGTGGCAAAACTTCGCCGTAAAGATGTATTGACCGGTTTGTGCGGAAAGTAAAACACGAGTCAAGAAGGCAGGTTCAAACAGGTGTATTAATAACATAACAAAAAAAAAAACTCGACAGCAGCCACTTCACCATCGTCGAAATGTGGCCTCCCTCTGTCTCTTCTATAAATACTTTCATGGCTTCTGCTCGGATGAGCTTAAGTCACTGATGCCTCCTCAACAGGTGTTTACCCGTGCAACCAGACTGGCAACTGGGTCCCACCCATTCACAGTCAGGTTAGCCAAATGCAGACGACAATTCTACTCCTGCAGCTTCCTCTCTCGCACTTCCCGCCTGTGGAATTCACTCCCGTATTCTTGCTTTCCTGACGGCTACAACCGCCAGAAATTTAAATGCAAAGTTAATACTCATCTACTAACCACTGGCCTCTAGCTCTCTCCCCTCCCCTGTATAACCTTCCCTTTCTCTCCACCTATGTATCTGTCATCGCACCTTCTTTCTCAGCTTTCAATTGTTCCTTTCTAACTAGCTTGTACTACTCACACTTTTCTAATTAATCTTTTTACATTTATGTAACCCCCTGCACATCAGTGGCGTTTCCGCCTTGCTCGGGGTGAAATGATTAAAAAAAAAAAAAAAAGTAATATAGAAATAAGTAACTTCGAAGGTATTATTACGCTGCCTGACTAGTAACTGTCATTAACTGCTCTACTTGACTGCTCCTTGATCATAACTGCTCCCGATTAACTTTGCTGTAAAGTTGTAGTGACCGGTTTGTGCCGAAAGTAAGACACAGATCAAGAAGGTAGGTTCAAAACAGTGTATTATTACTGTTAGGGTGGTGCCCCTCTCAGTCTATTGACTAATGGACTATTCCTGATGTCACGTCCGGTTACCAGGTTCTGTCTTCCGGGCAGTCAGTTCCAGAGACTCAGAGAGTAAAGGTCGTAACCTGATTTGTCTTGCAGCTGAGTGGAGATATGACTCATTTTTAACAACTATTTGTATTTTGTTAATACATTATTTTATTTCACTGTTCCCGAGTCTTCTCGTTATTTATTTCAACAATAACTCCACAATAATTAGGTTGTCCCAAAAGTTCGTAAACACTTGCAAAAAATTGAAATTTTACTCGCAAAAACAACAAAAATTATTGCTCAAAATAAAGACCATCTTTTTCCAAGACTTTCCGCCATCGATCTGCAAGCTTTCGGATCTGGTCAAAGTACCATTCAGCCGGCTTCGAATCAAAGAATTCTTGACACGCTTTCTCGACTTCATCAAATGAGTCGAATCGGCAACCCTTCAGAAAGTGTTGCATTGAGCGGAAAAGGCCGTAATCTGATGGAACACAGTCAGGACTGTAGGCTGGATGTGACAGAACCTCAACGCCGTCCAGCTCTTCAAACTTGTCTTTGGTCTTCCTGGCGGTGTGTGGCTTGGCATTGTGCTGCTGCATCAAAGCGCGCTTTCGGTTGATCAGAGCCGGGTACTTTTGCTTCAATTTTTCGTAGATCCGCTCAAGTTGCTGACAGTAAAGTTCGGCACTGATGGCACAACCATTCGGAACCAACTCAAAATGCACGATTCCTTCAATGTTCCACCAAACGCACAACATGACTTTTTTGCCGAATCGATTTTGTTTTGGAACCGACGGTGTCTCTTGCCCTTTCTGAACCCATCGCTTGTCTCGATTGTGCTGGACCAGATAGACCCATTTCGTAAGTGTTTACGAACTTTTGGGACAACCTAATAGTATAACAAGAAACAAGATATTCAAAAGAAGTGTTAATAATAAGTAATAAAGAAATAAGTCCGAAGGTATTATTACGCTGCCTGACTAGTAGCTATCGCTAACTGCTTTGGTTAACTGCTGAACTTAACTGCTCTGGACTAACTGCTCGTAACTGCCAACTTGACTGCCCTCTGGAAGTCATGCAGGCAATTTATATATATCCAGAGGAAGAGTTCATTCCTCGAAGGAGGTTACCATAACAGATATCCACAAGCAAGAAAAGAAACTGTTAGCAAATAACTTTCGGTTACATTTAGCCAATTCAACTGAAAATTGATGAGACCTATCTGCCCATCTAGTTTTCTTCTTCTATGTATCGTGTCCCTTCAGGACGTAGGCGATCGTGGCCTTCCACATCCCCTATCCCTAGTGGCACTTGCTCAAGACCCTCAAGTATGTTATGCGCTGCTTTCCTCTCTCTCTCTTCACCTTTATCTGACCTGTGAGTATCAGATTCTCCAAGCCCTCTTTCTTCATTACGTGTTCCAGGAATTTCTGTCTTTTTCCGATGTTAAGTATTAGTTCACTTTTCGTTTCCATCCGCTCCAAAACCTCATCGTTGTTTTCATGTTTGATCTATGGTATCCTCAGCATCCTTCTGTAAAACCCAATTTCAGTTGCTTCAAATCTCTTCTTTATCTTTGAGAAGATTGTCTAGCATTCACTGCCATATTGAGAAATAGACATCATATAACAATCCAGTACTTTCTTCTTTGTTTCCAGCAAAATTTTCCTGCTTCTTAATACTGTACTCCACTTCTGGAATGCATTCTTGACCATACCAATTCACCTTCGGATCTCAGTGTCGAATTTCCGTTTTCTGTTAGAATACTTTCTAGATATTTAAATTTCTGTGTCTGCTTGATTTTAGTATCCCCAGCCTGTAGTTGGCATTTTGGGCATCCCTTTTCACTTAATTAATTGAAATTTTACTCGCCAAGTAATCTACGTTTACCAGAAACAACTTGCAAAAAAATGAAATTTTACTCGCAAAAACAACAAAAATTATTGCTCAAAATAAAGACCATCATTTTCCAAGACTTTCTGCCATCGATCTGCAAACTTTCGGATCTGGTCAAAGTACCATTCAGCCGTCTTCGAATCAAAGAATTCTTGACACGCTTTCTCGACTTCATCAAACGAGTCTAATCAGCAACTTCAGAAAGTGTTGCATTGAGCGGAAAAGGCCGTAATCTGATGGAACACAGTCAGGACTGTAGGCTGGATGTGACAGAACCTCAACGCCGTCCAGCTCTTCAAACTTGTCTTTGGTCTTCCTGGCGGTGTGTGGCTTGGCATTGTGCTGCTGCATCAAAGCGCACTTTCAGTTGATCAGAGCCGGGTACTTTTGCTTCAACTTTTCGTAGACCCGCTCAAGTTGCTGACAGTAAAGTTCGGCACTGATGGCATGACCATTCGGAACCAACTCAAAATGCACGATTCCTTCAAAGTTTCATGACTGCGATTAAATTCATAAAGTCTAGGTACCATAGAGCAATGTTCATCAGGACGATTGCCATGAAAATACTTAAAGACAAAGCATAGAAAAGCTGCCACGCGAATTCTTAAAAGAGCAGGTCCTTTTGTCAAGCAATCCAGCGTTGACAGCGTCAAGAATGTCTGAATTTCTTGAAAACAAAAAAGAAAACTTTGTGAATGAATTTTGGTTTGTCTTCGCAGAAATTTGCAATGAACCGTCATAGTAATAAAGATATGTCAGACGAATGACCAAAAGCTGTTGTAGCCTTCGATTAGTTCCTGGTTGGGGTTTAGCTTGGTTGATCGCTGTAATGTGGATTCAGAAAAAAAGTGGCTGTGATCCGATTTTCGCTTAAGTCGAAAACCGGTTGAAGCAATCATTCTATGTATATTCATTTGCTTCAACGGCGGTTTTATGAATGGGGAAAGCGAACAGTGTCAATTAGAGCTGCTCCCTGTAGCGCTCACCAGGTTGGACTGACTAGCAGGCAAAACAGTTCTTTAGGGAACTTGAATTCCTTCCTTCTGCCAGCTTGATTGTGAAATGTCATAAATCGCAGCTCCCAGTCCACACTCACCTCTGACCCAATTATTTTGGTTGAGACTGATCGAAGATAGTTAAGCTTGTTGCCCCAAGAGCTTTAAGCTCTCATACCCAATTAAGAGGCAATTATTTTATTACAGTTCAATTGATGAGCATCGTGGCATGTCGTACAGTGTACGTTTTAGAAACAAAAATATAGTTAAATCTAAGTTATATTCCATTTAGAGAGAAAATTTAATTGCATTTAAAAGTTGTGCAAAAGTATTTTATTCACAATTTTGATTCCAATGTACAAACTTTTATTCAAAAATTGGAAAAAATGTAATAAAAAATTTACGATAGACCGTGTTGTAGGTAGTTAAAATATTGTCTCTATATATATATATATATATATATAATATTGTCACAAAGTTGTGTAAGATTTTTTAACCTGCTGTTTGTGCATTTACTTTTATAAAGAGTGCTCGATACAAACGTATATATATATATATATATATATATATATATATATATATATATATATTGTTTCGTTAAAATATTTCTCGTTAAAATTTAAATAAACAAAAAAGCACCCCACTCACACGACCACCCAAAAATGCAATAAATATATATAATCAACCCTATTAATAAATAGAACAAAAAACGTAGAAATAAAAGACAACAAACCCCACACCACACCAACAATAAGTCCAGCTACCTGTAAATGGGAGAAAAATAAAATAAACTATCGGCACTGCAAAAAAACAATAAAACATATATCCCAATACAAAATAACCAAAACTAAACGAAAAAGTGACCTGCCCAAAACTAAATAACACACATCCTCCTCTAAACCAAATAGCAGCACCTTAAAAACCATAAAAGAATCGACTAGACCATCTAAAAATCACACACCACTCATATCATTAACAACAACAACACTACTACTTCATTCAGACAAGATAAATAGGAAAACCTGTCCTGAACTAAGCCACCTCTCCCAACACCTAACTCCAAGACTACAATTAGGCCAACAGAATCCAAATAAGCTCCCAACCCCACTTTCACCTAAAAAAAAGCATATTCACCACAAATAAACCGTTTTTTCACAAGATAATTTTAATTCCAACTTCTTCACCCGATGAGAAGCAGCTAAAAACAAGGTTAGCTTCGAAACGCGAAAATTCTTGTGTAGTGATACTATGAATTTATAAACCATATAAACTATTATAATATATATATATATATATATATATATATATATATATATATATATATATGGCTACAAACTGCCGGCTAAATCGTAGTAAACTCCCACCACATTCACTTACATACATACCATATTACCAAAAAGAAATCGTTTTCACCATTTATTTTTCATTTCCACTTATCACCAGATGAGGAGCAAACGTAGCTCCGAAACGCGAAAACTTTTGTGTAGTGATACTATGCTTTTATAAACCATTGTAACAACCATTACAATATGAAGCTCTACGTTTTATCGAGCACTCTTTATAAAATAAAATGCAAGAACAGTGGGTTTAAAACCTATGTGTTCCATAACTTTCTTACAATATATATATATATGAAAAACAAAAACATGTAGGTAATATCAGACAGATTTTGGTCAACAATACGGTGATCCTTACTCATACACACAGTAAGAGGAACCTTCAGCTATTGGAGGCCATGTACACAAAAATCTAAACAACCAACACTCAATAAAATCACCTTTAAATCCGGATATAACACATTTCATTGCATTTGAATACATGGTTTTGTTGTCATTTCGCGCTATCACGCGGTGTGACGTCATAAAACAGCATTGCAAATTTGAGAACTGCGTTTATTATTTTTGGTAACTATTGCCGTTGCCTAGCGGAGTTTTATGTCAACACAAAATAAAATCGTCGGTGATGGTGGATGTTATTGTATTACAGTCTAAATAACCTCTCTGAAGATGGCTCATGTGAGTCGAAAGCTTAGAACCAAATTAATAAAAAATTATCCAAATGTTGGAGAATTTTTGTCTTTATTTTCAACTGAAATTAAAGCCAAAATACGACGTTTAGAACGGCTCATGATTAAACATAATAGACATTTATTGTCTCTTATATTTAACAGCATATGTTTAGAAAATTATTTGCTGTCTCGATACACTATATATATATATATATGTGTGTGTGTGTGTGTGTGTCACACCAATAAGTTAAAAGAAGGAAAAATAAAATAAAACCTCAAAAGCAGTTACTTAAGTTCCTCCCAGTGGCTTCACATGCACCACACTCTCTCTTGTCAAATATATCATCACATCGAATATATCATCACATCGAATATATCATCACATCGAAAACAATTAAGATAAGACAAATATTAGAAGATAATATTAAGAAAAGACTTAAAATTATAGAAGTTATTAATATAAAAAGTAACAACATGCATGAAATAAAATTATTTACATCACACGAGACGGCATTTTAAATTTGGCTATACAATATTGTCTTTACGCATAACTTATATGATACATGCTTTTCCCGTGGAGTCTAGTACTGTTTAACCTGTACACGTGACGTACTTCTTGATTGATTCAAATTTCAGCACTGTAAAAATACCCGGATGTCGCCAACAAAATCTTTTCTGTCACACTGACAACATCCAGTTCTTGATAATGACTGAGTTACTTGAACAAAGCAGAACAAATCATGAACAATAAGTCTGACTAAAAATCTCAAATGAAAGTAGTGTCACTATTGATTTAGTTGGTTGATTTGTTTTTATGGCAAATCAAGCTCGGCAGGTCATTTATTGCCAACTAAATTTTATTTATTTATTGCTGGTAATATATTTTTCTTTCAACAATTTATTCTTGTTTTTATATAAGTTTTGTGTCTTGTAATACTTTTTCTTTTCGAGTATCAAGATTCATTGGGATTTGTTTTTAAGGGTAGGGTCCCCAAGTCCTACCCTGTTATTTAACCCATAACTGGAGGGAAGGGACGAATTAATACCTTTCCCAAGAGTAACAGTGCTTAAGTGAATGCAGAGTATTCAACTGGAATTCGAACTCGGCTCACCGATTTCTCTTTCCGAGCCGATATCCACTGCACCACAACGCACATCTGTCACTAAACGCCGATAGCAACATTATCAAGAAGAAAAAACAATTAAAAAACAGGAATAAAAAAATTGTTAATCGACATTGCATTTTAAAAAATAATTATGTCAAAGTTCACTAAATATCAAGAAGCTGAAGGAGAGTTTTAACAAAAAGTGTAAAAAATAAATGTTTAGCAGTGAAGCGAAATAATGGTGATTTAAATGAAAATATATCAGCTAAATTGCCGAAAACCAATACATGGATATTTAAAAGAAGCTAAAATTATGTTGCAAACTTTGGGAAAACTGTAAAGAAACTAGTTTAGTGGTTTGATTTAATCCCCAAAATTATCAGATGGTTCCCAAAACTTGAACTATTAAGTTGTTTGGAAAATATTCCTAAACCTGACGATCAACTACATCCGGCAGCAAAGCCTCTGATCGGGAGATAGGAGCTTTTAATGATCTCTTAATTGCTGTTGTTCTCAGCTATTGGGCAAATAATGAAACCTCGAATAAAAACAAAACACTTTTATATAAAAATACGTTTTTATCACAAAATTACCAGCAATACATGTTTACATAGTAAAGTTACCAACAACAGCAATTATATTAAAATTATCATCAATAACAATAGTAAAATTTCCAACACTCATATTTAGAGCAAAAGAAACAGCAATAAATTATGACTAACAATACCGATTTATATCAAAATAACCAACAATGCATTTTATTAGTAATTGAAAGCGTAAAATAGCGTTCGAAATATATTTATTAGAAGCCATAAAATTGTGTTCAGGATATTTATATTTCGGCATTAAAGAGGTTGATAAACCTCTAAACAAAATCAATCAATGTTTTAAAATAATGTCTGGTTTTAGAATTTTTGTGTTCTGATATATAATATTATATATAATATATTTTAACAATATAGAACAAAATATATTATAATAATAGTTGTAAAAAATTATATTATTAATTCTTAATGGTAGTTTCCTCTTTGTTAAATATATTTGGTTTATACCTATCCCCAAAAAGCTTGAAGGTTGACAGTAAGAATTTTAAGGCATTACATGGCTTCTATTATCTAACACACACACACACACACACACACACACACTTTTTATTTATTAGAATAAGTTTATATTTACAACATTCTAAAAGCAAACGCAGCTTTATTAAAACCAATGGAAATCAATATTTAGCATGTACCAATTTATAAGAAAAACACAAAAAATATTTTGTTCATGAATTTATGAACATTTACTAAATTATTAAAATAAATATGAAAACTTTTTATTTATAAATTTTGCAACATTTACTAAATTATTAAAATATATAAACCAACTATAAGGAAATCTTTATTATTTACCATTTTATAAAGTTTGAAACAATTAGTGATTAGCCAATTCCAACCATATATTCAGTCAGTCAGTTGTGCCATACGTGAAACACGCTTAGGCGATCATGTCTCTTTCGAGACATGACTGACTGGGCAGAAGATTATCCCGCAGTATGTTGCCATCGCTTTCTGCGGTAGACTGGTTGCCAGCTAAGGCTGTAGGACCCAATCTATCCTATTATTTTATCCATAACTGGAGGGAAGAGACGAATTAATACCCTTCTCAAGGGTATTTGGGCGTAAGTGAATGCAAGGAATTCAACTGGAATTCGAACTCGGCACCACGATTTGTCGTCCCGAGTCGATATCCACTGCACCACAACGATTTAAAAAAAAACGAACATTGTCGAAAAGTGAAGGTAGTTAAAATACTGGCAGTGCCAAGGGGAAAATGTCACACTGTTTATCTATTTTATTTTATTGGTGGGGGGGGGGGGGCATTAACATTCAAGTTTGTTGCAACGTTATTACTGTAAATATGACTAGACTAAACCCCTGATACGTAAAATGGTTGTTTATTCACTTCTCGGCTTTCCCCTCTTAATATCAGCGTGGAGGTGTGTGAATTTAGAGTGAGCCTACTACATATTAGGGCCTTCAATTCTTTTGGTTCCTTCTTCTTCTTCTATGTGCCCGGTCCCTTCAGGACGTAGGCGATCATGGTTCTCCACGTCTCCCTATCCCTTGTGGCTCTTAGTATGTTTGCTCCTGTTGCTCCTGGCAACCCCCGTTCTGTCATCCACCTGATCAGGCCCTGCAAATATGTTATCCGCTGCCTTCCTCTGTCTCTCCTTCCTTCTATCTGTCCAGTCAGTATCAGGTTCTCCAGGCTCTCCTTCCTCATTGCATGTCCCAGGAACTTCAGTTGTCTTTTCCTGATGCTCAGCATCAATTTCCTTTTTGTTGCCATTCTTTCTAACACCTCGTCGTTGCTTGTATGCTCAGTCCACGATATCCGTAGCATCCTTCTATAGAACCACATTTCGACCGCTTCCAGTTTTGTCCTCATTTTCGATGATATTGTCTAGCATTCACAGCCGTATTGAAGAACTGACATCACGTAGCAGTCTAGAACTCTTTTCTTCGTTTCTATTGAGATTTTCTTGTGTGTTAGTATTTTGCTCATCTTCTGGAACGCGTCCTTTGCCATGCCAATTCGCCTTCGGATCTCCGTGTCGCACTTTCCATCTCCTGTTAGAACACTTCCTAGGTACTTAAATTCTTGCACTTGTTTCCGATTCAGGCATCTGGTATTTTCTGGCATGAATCTCACACAATAAAATGAAATAAACAGAACTGCAATAACTATTTAAACTAGCATTATAGCCCGGCGTTGCCCGTGCAACTCACACCATTTTAGTAGTAGGAGCAGATGCTGACTTAATGAAATTAACATAAAAATAAAAATTATTTCTTTTGTTAAATCTTTATTTTTTTTTAAATTTTATTTTCTGAAGTATGAAATATTAAATCTGAAAAAAAAAAGACTTAAATAATTAAATTAACCATTGGCACTTTTTTTTACATATTTTATTTTTGCTTGAAAAAACATTTTTTAAAAAAAATATTTCTTTTGTTTCAAAATGACGGAAAAAAATATTCACATTTTTTTATTGACCAAATGAATTTTTAAAACGTCGGGATGAAAATTAAATATAAAGACTCATTTTTTTTAATAAAAAAAATATTTTAGTCGTGTTTGACGCGTGAGGATTTGATTTCTGTGACGTAATCTAGCAACCATATTAGATCTTAGATGTTTTACGGAGCGAATGTAAACAATCGGCTCCGTTGGCGAAAAAAGTGCGATAGGGAAAATTGCTGAACTCAAAAAGTATATGTCGACCTGGCTTCCCTGTAGATATGTATCCCTAGAAAGTTTGAATGGCATAGCTTTAAAAATGTAGGCGTGCATAGGGAACAGTCACACACAGACTCACAGATTTCCTTTTATATATATAGATGAATGAATGTAAAATAAATTCAAATAATGTTTTAAATTTATTCAGACTAATTAATGGAGTAAAGAATATACAAAGAAACGTAAATAATAAAACAAAACTACCGTAGGAGGTTTCAAAATGATAATCTGGCCACATGATCAACTAAATAATGTATAAACAAATTCAAAAACAAAAGAAAAGTCGTAATTGGTAATGGTTGCCCGCCCACTTCAGGGCTTTGATTCAAGGCGTCAAGTCGCCATGTTTAAAATGCTTAAACCTTTTTAGTGAGTATTGTCAAATATTGTTTCATTTTGCTCTATTTCTCAAATTGTGTAAACACCTTCAGTGGTTTTAAAACTGACTTTAAATTTTGAATAATGCCTCAAAATTTTCAAAATGTCAGTACTTGTAACTGTTATTATAACATCTAACCTCTACCTTGATTGGCTCTTGGTCATTGTATTGGGTGAACGTTAGTTTAAAAAATCTGAAAGATAGGTTACTGCTAAATAGTACTGATAATGATATATATAGTACTGATAATATATAAATAAATAAATAAATAAATATATATATGTCACATATATATATATGTCATATATATATAAGTCATATATATATATGTCATATGTATATATAAGTCATATATATATATATATGTCATACATATATAGTCATATATATATATTAGTCATACACATACAAGCCTGTTTCGCTGTATCACAGCTCATCAGTGTGGCTAGACACATCCACTTATATATCATATATGTATAAGTCATACATATATAGCCATATATATATATGTCACACATATATATATATATATGTGTGTGTCACACACACACACACACACACACACACACACACACACACACACACATATATATATATATATATATATAAGTCATCCGTATACAGTCCTGTATTAGTAGGGTTTATCAGTACGGCTAGATATCCGATTGCTTCCAGCGATGATTGAAACTCGACCTATTTGGCATCAGTCTGAGCATCCACCCCTCATCTATCTATCTATCTATCTATCTATATATCTATCTATCTATCTTGATAGATAGATAGATAGATAAAGAGAGAGAGAGAGAGAGAGAGAGAGAGAGAGAGAGAGAGAGAGAGAGTAAAAGGCACCACCACCACGACCATCTCCATGGTTATTCCTTTTACTTTACCATCATGATCATCACCGTCACCATCATTACCATCAGTTTTTTTCTCCCTCACTACTACTATAACAACCTCCACCACCACAAACATCATTCTGGGACTAACTCCTATTTCACCAACATCATTACCACCACTATCATCATGGCCATAATGATTGATATCTACTTCACCGTTACTAAACCACCACTACGATCATCTCCATAAATAATTCCGCCCTCACTATCATAACTACCACCCCCACCACCACCGTCATCATAATTCCAGTGATTATTTCCTTCTTCACCACAACCAGTAGCACCATCTCCATGAATAATTCTCTCCCTCACCACCATCATCACTACCACCATAATCACCACCTCCAAGAATAATTCCACCTTCACCATCACCATGACCATCACCGCGAAAATAATATCCAAGAATAATTCCATCACCACCATCATCACCGCTTCCATGAATAATTATTTCTTTTACCATCATCATGGTCTCTACAACTATCATCATCACAATCTCCATCATCCTTCCTTTCTTCCTTCCTTCCTTCCCTACCACCACCACCACCATGAGTGTTGTTACTACTCCCCCTAAAATATTGTTACTACTAATATTATCACAATCCCCATCATCTAAACCTCAGATATGTGCTTCTCCCCTAGCAGAGACCTCACTGTACCATCACCACAATTATATCTCCTCTCCATCATGTAACCCCCTCCTGTAATTGTCGTCATTATTTTTGTTAAAATTATTCTCATTGTCAGTATAGTTCTTGGCTGACGTTTAGAAATCCTTTAATCGTTATTTTTACGGTAATTATCAGCGGGTGTCATGTCAGACCAATCTTTAAATGAACCATTCACGCTGACCCTAGCCAACGTCTTGCAAGAAACTCTTGTCAATCAACCGCATTTCAAAGAAACAAGGCTTCTTAAATACCAGCTGTTGATAATGAATTACGTAACAGGAAGTTTTTATCCATATTTATACATTTACACCTGCATACACTTGCACACAGAGAAGTTATTAAAATACCCTTAGTGGTTGATGTTCACTGAGACGATATCTAGGTAATTATTTATCTTTCGAAAATCATTCATTTTGTAGAGAAATAAATAATTTTTAACATAAATATTATTACTGTATAAACTTTATCTATTTTGTAAAGAAATGACTTTTAAAACCGATGTTATTACTATATAAAAATTACATATTTTGTAAAGAAATAACTCTTAAAACCGATATTATTAGTATATAAAAGTTATCTAATATGTAAAGAAATAATTTTTAAAACTAATTTTGTTACTATATAAACGTTATCTATTTTGTAGTGAAATAACTTTAAAAACCGATATTATTACTATATAAAGGTTATTTATTTTGTGCAGAAATATTTTTGAAACCGATATTATTAGTATATAAAAATTATCTATTTTGTAAAGAAATGATTATTAAAACGGATATTATTAGTATATAAAAGTTATCTCTTTTGTAAAGAAATTATTTTTAAAACCGATATTATTAGTATACAAAAGTTATCTATTTTGTAAAGAAATAATTTTTAAAACCGATATTATTAGAATGTAAAAGTTATCTATTTTGTAAAGAAATTATTTTTAAAACCGATATTATTAGTATACAAAAGTTATCAATTTTGTAAAGAAATAATTTTTAAAACCGATATTATTAGTATACAAAAGTTATCTATTTTGTAAAGAAATAATTTTTAAAACCCATATTATTAGCATATAAAAGTTATCAATTTTGTAAAGAAATTATTTTTAAAACCGATATTATTAGTATACAAATGTTATCTATTTTGCAAAGAAATAATTTTTCAAACCAACATTAGTATATAAAAGTGAAGTATTTTGCGAAGAAATAATTTTTAAAAGCGATATTATTACTATATAAAAATTATCTATTTTGTAAAGAAATAATTTTTAAAACCGATATTATTATTCTAAATATGAGAGAAGAATTATTTTCTAACCTCCAACTTCTCTTTCACAGGCGGGATATGGCGTGTCTCTCATTGCTCTCTCACGACTTCCATAGATAGTTCTTAAACGAACTACATTCCTTGGTTCCACCACGTGTAACCTTTTGGGTCAAGACTCGCCATGCCACTTACATAATAGGAAAACACCCACCTTCCCTTCGTATTCCATCGGCGAGAAGTTCTTCTGCAACACCTTCTTCCCGCAAACAACTGCTCCGTGGAACAAACTCCCAAGAGGATGTTTCCCCGATCACTACAATGTTAACCTGTTCAAGTCTATCTTCCCCACCCACCCACCCACGTCTACTTGAACAGGTGAAGAGGCTCATCCCTTGTTCCCTGTTTAGGATGTGGTTTCTGGCTTTCTCTTTTCCAATCTTTTCACTCTTTTTTTTTTTTTTTTTCAATTGGAGTAGATAGACGAAACTATCGCCGGTTAACACTCCACCCACGTCTATTGAACAGGTGAAGAGGCTCATCCCTTGTTCCCTGTTTAGGATGTGGTTTCTGGCTTTCTCTTTTCCAATCTTTTTATTCTTACGTAACCCTCTGCGCATCAGTGGCATTACTGCCTTGCTCGGGGTGATATGATTAAAAAAAATATCCATAAAAACTCCCCATTAACGCAACTCACTACCTTGAGTGGTCCTCAGGCCTTGTTGAGGGTGAACTTTACTTTAAAATGAGATTAAATAAACGTTAACTTGTCAAGAAATAAAATATTTACGGCCGATATAACTCCACCACCATCATCATAATTTCCACCACCATCATCATAATTACAATGATTATTTCCTCTTTCACCACGACCAATATCACCACCTCTCCAAGAAAAATTCTCTCTATCACAACCACCATCACCCTGCTTCCATGAATAATTCCTTTCTTTACTATCATCATGGTTCTTGTAAATATCATCATCATAGTCTTCATCATCATTCCTTCCTTCCTGCCTTCCTTCCACCTCCACTATCATCATGACTATCGTTACTACTGCCACTAAAATATTGTTACTACTAATACAATCACAATCCTCACCATCTAAACCTCATATATGTGCTTCTCCCCTCAAAGACACCTCACTGAACCATCACCACAAGTATATCATTCAAATAAAAACTAAAACATTATTACTGCTACTTATTACAGCAAATGTTACTTTAGTGAATCTTTGGTGATACCGAGCAAAGGCGATGGACCGGATATTTGCTCTCTCACGACAAAAAGGCAAATGACCAAAAGTCGTCCGTGCGCCGCCAGCTCCGCGCAGATGTTCTGGTTGCAAACTAAAAATTAATTAAATATTAAATTTCCATCTCACGAGCCTACGCGAATTTTATTTATCAGCCAATGGGAAGCCCAGAACCAAATACAATTGTGAAATCCCAAATGAGCTGCTGTGATCCAAAAAGAAGATATAAAAAGCAGATACAGAAAGCATCGACAGGCAGACCGACTCCAGGAGAAGAGAGTAATTAGTATCTCCCTTGACTGAAGTGAAGCGGCTTACTACGCTCGCCTCCCTTACCCCTTTCCTTCTTCCCTGCCTCAAAACTATTTACTGACCTAAGGAGTGACTACATCAAAGATATTCCTTACGCATAGCGCTCCCCACATTCCTAAGCATTAATTCTCTTTCAGCATTTTATTGCCATGAACATTTCAACCTCCGTTGGACCTATATTTCATCAGTTGGAGTAGATAGACTAAACTATCGCCCGGTTCACACTCCACCCACGTCTATTGAACAGGTGTACAGGATCATCTCTTGTTCCCTGTTTGGGATGTGGTTTCCGGCCTTCTCTTTTCTAATCCTTTCACTCTTACGTAGCCCCCTGTGCATCAGTGGCGTTACCGCCTTGCTCGGGATGATATGATAAAAAAAAATGTATTACTTCAAATATAAAAAAAAACAACTCTGCCGTGCGCATTTATATTTTGCGGAAAGTTCAAAATGAACATTCCTCCCGGCCAACGCACCCACAAATTAAGTATCGAATTCTCCTTGTCAGCCTTCTATTGCCCCTATAAATCTATATGTGTGAATAAAGAACTACCTTCTTTTATCGAAAACTGTAATCAACGTCTAGTGGCCTAGATAACCAGAAGTCTTATTAAAGAGCTATATCTTCTTGATGCTCTCTCGACCTATAGACGTTGATTTCACTGTCTTAATAGATTAAAGCATTTGTTCGTGGATTTGGTGACGTAGTAATTGACAGGTCAGCCAGTTAGTTTGTACTTCAGCTCAGTGGACACAAGACAAGCCATAATTGAGCAGTATTAAATAAGAACTGGAAAACATATCCTTAAACGTAGGCCATGGAAAGAGAACGACATACTGACGTAGATTAAGTAAATTTTCTCAACGTTATCTGGATGGACAGACACCAAGTGAAGGTGGGAGAGTAATAAACGTTTTTTTATTTTTAGTAGCGTAAAATAATTAAAATTAATAATGGTGAATTTTTTCGCTGGCACCCCGTCCATGTGAATTTAAGTGCACTGTTAGATTGGCATTTAGGTCCCACTCTTTTACCATTGAAATAGTTAAATGTAACCACCACTTCTACTCGAACAGTTTCTTTTCTCGCATTTCCTGCCTATGGAACTCTCTTTCGTTTACTTGCTTCTCTGAAGGCTACAATCTCCAAATATTTAAAAGCTAATTCAGTTGCCATCTTCTATCTCCTGTTCATCTTTTTTCTTCTCCTTAATACTCACTGTAGGCAGTCTTTTCTCTGACTGTAACCTCCCCCCTGCGCACTAGTGACGGTCCAGCCTTGCTTGCGGTGAAATGATTAAAAAAAATAATTAAAGGTGGAAACAAATAAATATTATAATCGTGTAATGAAATATATATTGTATAATTTAAATGCAAGTTCAATTGTCATCTTTTATCTTCTTGAATCCCATTCATTTTTTATCCTTTATTCAATAATCCAATGGGTGTGCCTTGCCGTGTAACGGATATCGCCTCGGAATGAGAAATTGGAGAGCCGAGTTCGAATTCTAGTCGAATCCGTTTCATTCACTTACGTGCAAATACCCTTGGGAAAGGTATTAATCCATAGTTTCTTCCTCCAGCTATGGGCTGAATAACATGACAGATCGGCTTCTACTCGAAAGTAATGGCAACCTACTGCGGAAAAAATCTGCCGAGTCAGTCTTGAAAGTGACATGATCGCCCAAGCGTGTATCACGTATGACAATTAAAAGTAATTGACAATAACTCCTATGCCAAGTTTTTTTTTTCTCTTATTGTAACTTCCTGTCCACTAGTAGTGATCACGACTTGTTTGGGGTGGGTGAAATAAAAAATGATTAAAAATAAATATTGTAATCGTGTAGGTTTATCTGTTACACGAACTTCTGAGAGAAGTCCGTTTGAAAAGAAGCCAGACAGTTGTAAAAAAAAAAAAAAAAAAAAAAAAAAAGAAGAGAGTTACATTTGTTTAAAAATGACTATTTTTAGAACTTGGGGTTAAATAATCTCTTTTTTTCTCCTCTTGGCTTCAAGATGTAAATCACGCGGTAATAGTATTTCCACTGGGGAATGTTAGTTACCTCAGTTCACTGACGCCCGGACTCTTTTCACATTCCATCAAGACCGTTCGGAGGTGTTTGCAGCAGCCATACTTATAAAGTTGAGATTTGGCCATCCGAACTCAGAACGAGGCTGACTTGAGCAGGACTATGTTGACATTGTGGTGAAAATTAAAGAAAAACAATGAAACGTTGTAGGTGAAAAATTCTACATTGATCAAATAACCGAATACCTTTTTCTTCCCGTAACACTACGTATAGAAGGCATAAAATTTATTTTTATTTGAGAATCAATAATTTCAATTATCAATGCACGTTCTTATCTTCCTGGAGTTTATTCATTTTCTTATAATATGACGTTATGAGGTAACCTGTGTGCAACGTTATAAAAAGCAATGTGTGTGCCACACTGAAAGTACGGTACGTTGTAAGGAGTCTACGACACACGATTTTTTTAACCTCGTCAGAAAGCTGCAGTTATGTTTTATTCGCTGAAATATCAAATCAGGCGGCTAAAGGCGACATTTAAGCAATTTAAAAAAAATAAAATTACCCCAAGCAAGGCGATAATGGAAGAAACCAAAAATCCAACCTTAAACAGGAAACAATGGCTAAGCCTCTAAACGTCCGAGAAGAAGTGATGCAGACGATAAGCGAACCTGTCAACTCATATAGATATATACCCTCCGGAAAGGTATTAATCCGTCTCTTTTCCCTCTAGCTATGGGCTAAATAGCAGAACAAACTGGGTTCTATAGTCTTGGTTGGCAACTAGTCTACCACAGAAAGCAATGGCAACCTGATGCGGGAAATTATTTGCCCAGTCAGTCATGTCTCTTTCAAGACAGGATCGCCCAAGCGTGTATCACATATAGATCCACACCTGCATACACTTGCGCACAGAGAAGTTATTAAAATACCCTTAGTGATTTATGTTCACTAAGATGATATCAAGGTAATTATTTATCTTTGGAAAATCATTTATTTTGTAGAGAAATAAATAATTTTAACACCGACATTATTAATATATAAACGGTATTTATTTTGTAAAAAAATAATTTTTTAAACCGATATTATTTCTTTATAAAAGTTATCTACTTTGTAAAGAAATAATATTTAAAGCCGTTATTATTTTTAGTAGCTATATATATATATATATATATATATATATATAGCTACTAAATTGACAACTAGGTCCCACTCTTTTACAGTCTATACAGTCAAAATAACCACCACTTCAACATCATGTTTCTTTTCTCGCACTTCCCTTTTCTAGAACACACTTTCGTTTACTTGCTTCCTTCATAACTACAATCTCCAAGAGTTTAAGTGCAACATCAATTGCCATCTTTTATCTCCTTCATTCCCATCCATTTCTTATTTTTTCTTAGACATCCCAATGACTACAATCTCCAAGAGTTTAAGTGCAACATCAATTGCCATCTTTTATCTCGTTGATTCCAATCTATTTTTTATCTTTTCTTGTGCCTCGTTTTTTTCTCTCACTGCAGCCCCCCCCCCCCCGCGCACCAGTGGAAGTGCTGCTTTGCTTGGGGTGAAACGATCATAAAAAAAGTTTTAATTAATGTAGATAATGATAACTCCTTATTTCAGAAAATCAGACAGAAATTAAGTCTGGTTATTTCAAAAATATTTCTCTGATCCTTTCTCCGACGCCCACCGTATCTTGTTCTTTTTGTTTTCGCTTTCCTCTGAAGTAAACTCCTACGCACCAGAGGCAGTAGTGCCTTGCTTGGGGTGAAACGATTATATAAAAAATATAATAAAATTTGAGCATTGATGACAAGTGAATATAATTTGTCTTTGGAATTAAGATGCAAACCACTAAACCTTTTTATTTTTAAAGAAAAAAATTTTTTTCGTACCAAATTTTATTCAATTTAAAATCTTATTAGTCATTCTGTGGTTTATCGTTTTCGATGAACAAGGCTTTATAAAAGTCAAAAAACACTTTCTGTCTATAGCTTACTCGATTAAATGCGTATATAGATGGCTCATTGAATATTTCAAATCAAAAGCTTTTGTCAAAGTTCCTAAAATAAATGTCATAATTATCCTTTTGTATTTTTTCATTTTTTTTTTTTTACTATAAAAGCTGTTTAATGTGCACACGTGTATGAATAGACACATCATGATTTTTGAGCAGACAATTTGTACTAATGTCCACGTCTTTCTTGTTATTATTCCAACATTTTTGTCCTTCGTGCGTTGTGGCGCAGTGGATATCGGCTCGGAACGAGAAATCGGAGCGCCGAGTTCGAATTCCAGTTGAATTCCTTGCATTCACTAACGCGCAAATACCATTAGAAAAGGTTTTAATCCGTCTCTTCCCTCCAGTTATGTTTTAAATAATAGGGCAGATTGGGTTCTGTAGCCTTAGCTGGCAACCAGTCAACAGCGAAAAACAATGGCAACCTACTGCGGGATAATCTTCTACCCAGTCAGTCATGTCTTTTTCGAGACATGATCGCCCAAGCGTGTTTCACGTATGGCACTTAACTGACTGATCTTGTAAAGAAATAATTTTTGAAACCGATATTATTTCTATATAAAAGTTATTAAAGTGAGGGTAACAAAGAAGATAGAAGAAACATACAATCAAACTTGAGCTGCCACTGGCATTTATTTCTTTTATTTTGACAATATTGAAACAAATTCAAAAGTCTCTTGAGTATGCTTCGTTTTGGTGAAGAAATAATTTATGGGAAGAAGTTAAGGATAAGAACAGTTAAAGATGGTCGAGCTCAAGTCAGCCTCGTGTTGTGTATCTCAACTCAACACAAATCACGAGTATGGCTGCTGAAATCACGAGTATGGCTTCATGAGTATAGCTGCTGAAAAAAACATCCGAACGATCTTAGTAGAAAAGAGGAAAGAGTTCAGTCATCCGTGGCCTGGAGAAACTAACATTCCCCAATCAGTCAGTCAGTTAAGTGCCATAAGTGATACACGCTTGGGCGATCATGTCTCGAAAGAGACATGACTGATTGGGCAGAAGATTATCCCGCAGTAGGTTGACATTGCTTTCTGCGGTAGACTGGTTGCCAGTCAAGCCTATAGGACCCAATCTGTCCTGTTATTTAACCCATAACTGGAAGGAAGAGAAGGATTAACCCTCTAGGGCCATTCGTATCATATTTGATACAGTATGAAAACAAGCCTTGAAAGAAATATTTTCCTGAAAATTTTTTTAAGAGAAATATTTTATAAATTTCAAAAGAAAGCAGTACTGACTGCTCAGTCAATGAATACCAAATGTTTCCTTATAGGGAAATAACAAATGTTTCATTATAGGGAAATACTGTATCAAATATGATACGAATGGCCCTAGAGGGTTAATACCTTTCCCAAGGGTATTTGCGCATAAGTGAATACAATGGATTCAACTGGAATTCGAACTCGGCTCCCCGATTTCTCGTTCCGAGCCGATATCCACTGTCCCACAAATTAACGCGTGATTTACATCTTGAAGTCTTGAAGAGAAAAATAAATTCTGTCCTTTCCAGAAGTGGGATCATAAAATCGTATATTGATCAGAAACTCTTTCTGATTTCTTTATAACTTGCATCATGGGAAATTTAATTATTTTTTTTATTCTTTATTATTATTTTATTTATTGCTTTTATTTCATTTTCCCCACAATGTTATGGTGACTTTTTTTTCCTTTGTAGAAAAGTTCAATTTAAGGTTTCAGTTCCTCTAAAAGTTCTTCTCAGGAAACAACCCGAATAGATTTTCCTTGTGGGTATGAATCTGCCTTCTGGTTTAAATTTTGGTGTCCGTTCATCTTGGCGGTTCCTTCCCCCAAGAATAATTTATGACTCCCTTCTGCTTTGACACTTCACTCTGTCTTGAAATCTGATTAATTCCATAGATAATCCTTCACTGCGGATCATTCTCTTTACATAAGAAAATAGGAGGAATATCCGAAACCTTCATTTCAAATTTTAGAAGGGCATGAGACCACGTTTCTGATACGGCAGTAAATAAAATAATATACATTATTTCAAATTTAAAGAAAACGTATCAGCAAAAATTTACGAACAAAAATTAATTTTGGAGGTTCTTTAACCACTAATTCTTAAAATAGTAATTTTCAAACAACTCAAACATTTTTTTAAAAAACTGTCTGTCTTCTTTTCAAACGGACTTTTCTTAAAAGTCAGTCAGTCAATTAAGTGCCGTACGTAATACACATTTGGGTGATAATGTCTATAGAGAGACATGACTGACTGAGATTATTACGCAGTAGGTTGGCATTACTTTCTTCGGTAGACTGGTTGCCAGCCAAGGCTATAGAACCCAGTATGTCCTATTATTTAACCCATAACTGGATGGAAGAGCCGGATTAATACCTTTCCCAAGAGTATTTGCGCGTAAGTGAATGCAAGGAATTCAACCGGAATTCGAACTCGGTTCCCCGATTTGACATTCCGAGTCGATATCCACTGCAACACAACGCACATCTCAAAAGTACGTATAGCAAATAAACCTACACGATTATAATATTTTATTTATTTCCACCTTTTATTATTATTATTTTTTTAATCATTTCACCCCAGGGCGCAGGGGGTTACAGTAAGAGAAAATACTGGTTAGGGGTTTTATTGTCAGTCCGTTAATTGCCATGCACGATACACTCTTGGGCGATCATTTTGAGACATCACTGACTTGGCAGAATATTATTACCGCAGTTGGTTGCCATTACTTTCTGCGGCAGACCTGTTGCCAACCAAGGCTATAGAACCCAATCTGTGCTGCTATTCAACCTATAGCTGGAGGGAGAAGAGATGGGTTAATAACTTTTCCACGTAAGTGAATGAAACAAATTCGACTGGAATTCGAACTCGGCTCTCCGATTTCTCAATCCGAGCTGATATCCATTACACCACAGTTCATTGGATTATTGAATAAAGAATAAAGATGACTGGGATTCAGGAAGATAGAATATGGTAATTGACATTGCATTTAAATTTTTGGGGATTGTAGATATCAGAGAAGTGCAAGGGAAGTGCAAACTTGCTATAACTTTGGGGTTTAGTGGTCAGTTTGAGGACAGAAAAATTGTTGATTTATTTAGTGGTCAGTTTGAGGACAGAAAAATTGTTGATTTATTTAGTGGTCAGTTTGAGGACAGAAAAATTGTTGATTTATTTAGTGGTCAGTTTGAGGACAGAAAAATTGTTGATTTATTTAGTGATCAGTTTGAGGACAGAAAAATTGCTGATTTATTTAGTGGTCAGTTTGAGGACAGAAAAATTGTTGATTTATTTAGTGGTCAGTTTGAGGACAGAAAAATTGTTGATTTATTTAGTGGTCAGTTTGAGGACAGAAAAATTGTTGATTTATTTAGTGATCAGTTTGAGGACAGAAAAATTGCTGATTTATTTAGTGGTCAGTTTGAGGACAGAAAAATTGTTGATTTATTTAGTGGTCAGTTTGAGGACAGAAAAATTGTTGATTTATTTAGTGGTCAGTTTGAGGACAGAAAAATTGTTGATTTGCAACGTTACAGCAATGTCGCCAAACCAAAACATAGCGTGTTTGCAATGTTGCAGAAAGTTGCGTGTTAGCTCAGTCAAATTAAGTTAAACTTAGATTTATAATAAGATTTTTGAAAATGTTCTAACCAGGTGCCCACATTCTATGCTCGAATCTGACCGTGGTCGATTTGTCTGGAAGGTGATTTCTTGGTGATATATCGGTCTGGAGGTGGTGATCTTGGTGTGCCGCACCTTTGGAAAATACCTGAAAAGCATACCACAGTTTTACACAAGCCTTGTAAAGGAAATTGGGGTAGATGAAACCTTTGGAAGCTGTCGATGGTTGTGTTTGCATGAAGTCACATCATCGTGACTGAGGATTTAAGCGCCCTGGCCTTGTTCATATTGTTGTTTACACCGGATAGGGTGCTCCTACCCCGAAACTGTAAATAAGGTTCGCTCAACACAGTTGCAGGTGGGCTCTGTGGGTGTTGAACAAACACAAGTGTGCCTGAGTAAGAGTCTGCAACAGGGATTACCTAACCCCCTTAGTATACGGGCATCCTCAGCCAGCCATCCATATTTCTCTCGCACTTCCCGCCTGTGGAACTCGCTCCTATATTCTTGCTTTCCTGACGGCTACAACCTCCAGGAATTTAAGTGCAATGTCAATACTCATCTTTTAACCACCTGACTCTAGTTCTTTCCCCACCCCGTATATCCTTTCCTTTCTCTCCATCTTTGAAACTGTCATCACACCTGCATTCATAATATTTCTATTACTCCTTTCTAACTGGTTCATCTTCCTCTTCACTCTCTTCTAATTAATCTTTTTACACTTATGTAGCCCCCTGCACATCAGTGGCATTACCGCCTTGCTCGGGGGTGAAACGATTAAAAAAATGTTCATTATCACAATATCTAATTATTATTAATTATTCTTATCAATTAGTATTAGAGTATTTTTCTGACGCAATGGGTCCCTGCCGGACTGAGTACTACATTCACAATGTCAAGTTGGTTATAAATAAATTTTTCTGAGAATGAAGCACCAAAATTTTTATAAATGCATCGCCAGTAAACACGAGATATGAAAACTTCAACGTTACTTACTACGCGTTGACCACAAATAGAGGGAAAACAAGAAAGGAAAGGAAATAAATGAAAACTTTCGGAATCAAGTACTACTGGTCGGAAGATATATAATTCCGGTTGTGAGATTGAATATTTAGAATCCTAGAATAACTAGTCACGAGTCAACCGTCGAGATGTAGTGCTACGGGAAGTCAGAGTGACGGCAGAAAGACGGTAAGAAAAAGCGAGGCAGAGACAGGGGCAGAGGCAAAGACAGATGCAGAGGCAGAAGCAGGTAGAGTTCTCGTTGGCTGAAGGAAAGATCTGGTTCATTAATCGACCGTGAGAAAAGACAGAAGTAGCAGCGAAAGTAGTGCCAGTTGAATCTTTGATCTTCTTTTTCTTCATGTGCCGTGTCCCTTCAGGGCGTAGGCCATCATGGACTTCCACTTGCCTCTGACCCTTGTCGTTCTTAATATTTTTCCTCTTGGTATCTCTCCCGAATACCACTCCAACAATCATTTGCTCAATGCCGTCAAGTATGTCTCGTGCTGCTTTCCCATGTCTCTCTTTCCCTCTATCTGTTCTGAGAGTGTTAAAATCTCCAAACTCTTCTTCCTTATTACGTGTCCCAGTGTAACACTATTTTTGCATGCGGAAAAATATAACACTATTTTAGCACGACGGAGTGAAATAAATTATTATTAGTTGTATTATTAATTGTGCAGATTAATTGTTCCAATATGAGCAGAGAGAAAAATAGGGATAATAGATAATAAAATTGTTTATTCGGTTGCAATAAGAACGCAGCTAATGAATTGTGAAGAGAGAAAATATTGTAAAATGAAATATTGAAAACTAGCTGAGTTTTAAAAATATTTGCAGGTGTAGGCAGCAGGTCAGACGAGGTCATCGCATCGGCCGGCCATTATTTGACAAAGCGGAAACAACGTGACTAAGAAAAGTACCATTAAAAGCACTGAGCCACAGCTGGTAAAAGTGAAAAGTAAGCCGTAGCCAAAACATTGTTGAAAAGAGATTGTCACAAATCTTTGATGAGGCCAAAATGTTGAATCCAGAAATTTTCAATTTTCCTGTGAACAGATTTAAAACCTGAAAAATAAGTGATGTAATCAGTTGAATCAAAGAAAGAAGACGAAAAGAAGTGATATCACCCGAAATATTGCTGCTTCATTGGTTAAACCAATGGAAGGAAGTAACTCCGCCTCAAAATGCGAAGGCGGAAGTGATGTTATTGGCTAAAGATTTGATTTGCATGGACACCCCGCGTCTGTCATGCTTCTCCCAAGAGAATTTGGGCCCAAATCAGTTGGATTTTAAGTTGGGTTGAGTTGAGTTCGAGTTCAGTTCGAGTCAAGACTAGACCAGTCGAGATGTAACGACAAGAGAGTGACAACAGCCGGGGAGCCACAACAGTAGAGACAGAGACGGTCGCCTCCGATAAAGTTCCTGGCTAAAGATGTAAACAGAGAGCCAAGAAAGAGTCCAGCAGACCGACTGACCGAAAAGAGTTAAAGTTAAACAATGAAGAGACCAGTTGTTGCGCTGATCTAAGACAGAGAAGACGAATTACCGCCGCCGATATCCACCACACACAAAGACCAACCTTTGGCAGTTTCTGTAAAGCTTCGATGAAAAGCTCGAATAAGACATTTTGAATCGTCACAAACTTGAAAACTCTGATTGGAGTGAATGGACATTACCAACCAAAAGCTCGAATTAAGAAGACAAACACTACGCTTAGACGAAACTTCCGACCCATTGTAGAGATAAGGTATTGACGATTGTTATATTCTATTTCTTTTTATTTCTTTTTGTTTGCATATAAAGTTTTTTTTCCGTAACTTATTCAGGCGTCATTCAATTCATTTTTGGTGCCGTTTTTATTAAGACAAGTGCGCGCGCCTGGTCTGGTTCAACTTGGTAAAGAGACAGCTAGCAAAATTTCAACGTGACTCTCTTGAGATCAAAGTTCACAGCGTGGGTGAGGAAGAACACTGTTGTAATATTCGACTTGAAGACCAGCTACTGTGTCGACGCCATCAACAGCAAGCGGCTGGGGTCGTCGTCACACCAGAAACTTCAGCTGTCTCTTATTGATGTTAAGTATAAGTTTTTCCTTGTTTGCATTCTCTCCATCCCCTTGCCGTTATTCACGTGCTCGGTTCATGGTATATTCATCATCCTTCAATAGAACTACATTTATGTTGCTTCCGAGCCTCTCCTTCATACTTACAGAAATCGTCCAACATTCGTTTCCATTTAAAAAAGACAGATATAACATAGCAGTCTAGAACTCTTTTCTTTCTTTCTAATGAGAACTTCCTGTCTCTTAGTATTCTAGTAAGTATTTGAATTTCTCCCTTGGCCATGCCAATGCGTTTTCGGATCTCAATGTCGCACTTTCCATTCTCTGCCAGAACACTTCCCAGGCATTTAATTCTTTTACCTGCTTTATTTTGGCTTCCCGACATGTAGGGGGCATTTTGGGGTCTTCTTTTTGTTGATGACAATGCATTCAGTTTTCTTGAAGTTTATGTTCAGTTCTTGCTTTCTCTTGCAACCTTCTATAGAAGGTCCAACATTTTCTTTTCCGTGTCTGCTATCAGCCCTGTGTTATTCGTGTATCATATATTGTCGAGATTGTGGCCGCCAATTGTTAACCATGTCCACCATAGTTTATGAATATAAAATACAGCGTTCTGTTCAATGAAACAACGTCAAAGACTAACGTTTACGAGTCAGACACTCTACTGAATCTGACTATATCACCAATACTCGGGAAAATATGATCACCTTTATACACATCGCATTGAATATTTTGAGCCTTCTGATTGGTTTACCCTTCCATTGGTGAACTATCAAATGAGTCAGCTCGTGACTGGTTCACTAGTATACAAGGGTACCCAAAACTCCAACATCCCGGGAAGGATCCTGTATTATCATCTTCGATAAAGTATACTGAAAACAAGATTCCTCTTTTCTTTACTCGGTGTGGAAATATTTCACCCCCCCCCCACCCCCCATTCTTTGGTTGAACGGACTGAGGAATTTTTGTTCACACCACCGAAAAAAGGGAATTGAAACAAATTGTGAGTTTGTATTTCTTCAGTGTCTTTTTTAAGCATTTCACCCCAAGCAAGGCAGTTTTACTGCCACTGGTGCAAAGGGGGTTACATAGGAGGAAAGTGATGAGAAAGAAGGACAGGTTATAGGGAGTGTTAGGAAGAGGGCAAGAGAATGCTAGCGTGATGAGAGAGGAGTGGACGGAGAAAAGAACATGAGAGAAAGGAAGCGAGTCAGTGAGATAGGAGATAACTACTGACCTTACATTTGAATTCTTGGAGATTGTAGCTGTCAAGGAAGCAAGTATACGGAAGGGAATTCCACGGGCGGAAAGTGCAAGAAAAGAAGCTGGTAGAGTAAACGTTGCGGTTACATTTTATTGGTTTCCCTGTAAAACGGTAGGACCTAGTTGCTAGTTTAGTAGCTCGTGTAAATTCATACATAAAGGGCACTAGTGAGCTAAGTTCATTAGAGGAGAAGCCGTGAAACTATTTGTAGAAAAGACACAGGGAAGCCACATTACACCGGTGAGAGAGTGACTGCAGCTGAGCTGCCAAGTCGGGATCGATCACATTACAGATTCACCATTGGATTTTGTCAAGAATCCTGAGGTGAATAGCAGAGGCACCCGACCAGGATGTGGTAGCTGTATTTAATACACGGGCGGAGGGCAGATTTATATATGTGCAGGATAGATTCAGACGGGAAAACTTCCTGGCCCTACACAGTGAACTGACCTTCTTAGCAGTGGATTTAGCTGTGGATTCGATATAGTCATTCCACTTAAGGTCTGCTGAGAGAGTTAGGCCGAGGAGACGCAGTGTTTTGCTTTCAGGGAGGCTAGCCTGTTCCATGCTAATGAGGGGGAAGGAGTGATTGTCTGTGATGGTTAATAGATAGCAGCTTCGTTTTGGAAGCATTAAAATTTACGAGCCATTTCTTATCCCACTCCACCACAGATTAGAGGTCCTTTTCAAGCTGTTGGTGTAAAACTGTGCTTTATGCTTACATTGTCACCAGTGGGGCCTGGTGGCTTATGCGGGTGGATAAATGAGACGGGTCAAGTGAAATTACATTTTAATTAGCCGTTAATCGAACTAGGGTTATTTCACTTGGATACATTTTTGTAAGTTTATGCCTAATTATAAATAAGTCAGAAATTTGAATTGCTTTATTTTTCAAGTTATTGAATTTTAATGATATTGCGCTATAATATGCACTACGATGTGTCACTTTTGCTTGTATTGTGGCAATGAAAAATCAGATCATTCTAACATAGATATTTGCATTATGCCAACAATAATTATATATTTCTCACCTAATGTAAAGTTTGAATTCAATAAATTTTTCAATATTTTCCTAGACAAGATAAAAATTCATAAAAATAAATAATTACATTAAGAAAAGCAATGCCAAAAACAACATTAACTTACTTTCGTTTAATAAACTGAAAGATTACATCGCTTAGCGTCGTCCATAGTCTGACTTTCCTTTACACAGTAAGTTTTTAAACTACTTTACAGCGTTCTCGAATTCAAAATTTGAAAACTTAAAGTTATTTTATTTTTGTTCAACATTACCTCTGTTTATAAATATAAGTTACTAAATAAAACTTCTACACTTTGCCTTGACCAAGTCTTACAACGAACGACCCCTGTTGGCATAAAAGGTTTTCCTCTTCTCTTCTCTCTCTTTCTCTTTCTCTCTCTCTCTCTCTCTCTCTCTATATATATATATATATAACTTTAAACGTTACTTTTAGTGAACAGTCGTATTTGAGTAGACGCTCTGTTTATTTATTAAGCATTATATTTATTTATTTTTGTCTACAGGCTTGAATGTTTGAGACATTTTATTAAAGAAAAATGTGCGCTTTCGAACAGAGCAGAGTGAGTTACTATTTAGCCCAATACGCCTTACCGACTTGGTCATAGAGAACAATTAATAACGCGAGGCTAAATTCCATGTTTTCAGTCGAAATTTATTGTCATAGATCTATCAAAGCATAGATTCGTTTCCAAATGTGAGCAAAAAAAAAAAAATTTTTAGAATTGATTTTTTATTAATCCGACATATTGCTTGTCGCTTTTAATGTTATTTTTAGTCGATACTCGGATTTGAATAGGCGGTCCGTTTACTTATTAAACAGTATATTTATTTACTTTTTTACTTTTTATCAGCTTGAACGTTCGAGAACCTGGCGCAGGTTCAATTCTTGCTAGAGAGCACAGATTTTTCTTCAACAATATTTCTCGAATGTTCAGGTCAGTAAAAACTAAATAAATATACACAGGACAGAGGAAGCACGCCTTAACCAACTTGGCCACGAAGAGTAGTCGAAGCCAAGTTTTTCAGATCTTCATAGTTTCGTAATCAAACATAGACAAAGAGAATTTTAGAATTAATTTTTTATTAATTCCGATAGATTGTCACTTTAAACGTTATTTCTAGTGGATATTTGTATTTAATAAATTAATACCAGGCTACCTCTGACCTGTAAGACGTGGGTTCGTTTCCTATTGGAGAGCCCAAATTTGTCTTTAATAAGATTTCTCAAAAATTCAAGCGGGTAGGCACAAATAAAAATACTGTTTAATAAATAAAATATCATGATACATATCTAAGTATTATGGTTTTCTCGAGTATTTTGTCCATGGAATTTCAAAGGTTGCATGCTAGGAAGAATAATCAAGCAGGTGCAAAACTTTAAATACCTGGGAAGCGTTATAACAGAAGACGGAAAGTGCGACACAGGGATCCGAAGTTTTGTCAGGTCACCGTTATGATATCTTAACTAAGTTTTCATTCTACTGTTAGCTCTGATGAGTGAGGACGTCATAATGGTGCCCTCACGAAACTTCAAAGTCGGCATGACCTTTCTCAGTTAAGTGACAAACTCCTCTGCATTAATCATATATATATATATATATATATTGTCATCTGCAGACAGATCTGTTTCGCTGTATCACAGCTCATCAGTAAGGTTAGACTCTGATTGCTACACAACCCAGGCTCGAAACCCGACCGATTTGGCGGCCACAGGGCGTTCGGTGGAAGAAGGCAGTTTTATATATATAGTAGGTGTGCAACTAAAAGTTAATGTGCAAGTAAGTATGTAACATAAGCCCCTGAAACAACCCCTAATGGATGTAACTAAAACCCCGTTAAAGACTTTATATCAATTAATTTATTTGTATTTTTATTAGTTATGGTTATTATTATAATTCTATTAATCATTGTTACCATTATTATTATTATTATTATTATTATTATTATTATTATTATTAATATTAATAAGTCTTATGAAATAGTATTATTGATATCATTAAGAATAATAATTATCACTTATCCTGTTTTTTACCATTAGAATTAATATAAAAATCTGAAAATTCAAGTCTTCTCGTGAAAATACGGCCCCTAAATTTACTGTTATGTATTTGAGAATGGCCAACTAAAAGTTCAGGCCAAGGTCATCTTATCACTTAGTATAGAAATACAACCTCCTTGTAATAACTAACACTGTAAATCTAACCCCTTCGTCCAGTTTTTTTAAAAATTTTTCCTGTCCTCTTTCATGATTCTTTTTGTCTGGATAAATTTAACCCATTCATTGTTGTGAGGAATTTGGTCTGGAAGAGTGGTCTGTATGAGCTCCTTGAAATAAGCTATTACCAATAGATTTATAAAAGCATCCAACTTATTTTCATCTATATATATATATCGCTCATTCAGTAATGAATTAGAGCACTCTGGCTATTGGGCGTGTATAATGATAATATACACTCTAAAAATTCTGCCTCCTTTTACCGAGCGCCCATAGCCCAGAGGTAGAATCTCCAACTGACGCCAGTTCGGTTGGGTTTCAATCCTGGGTTAAAAGCAATCAGAGTTTAACCGTACTGACCAGCTGTGATACAGCGAAACAGATCTGTCTGTGGATGACTATATATTTATATATAAAGACAAAAGGAAAACTTTTATTTAGCGTCACGTTTCGTACTATATATTTCAGAATAAGGAGTTTAGTAGAATAAATAAAGAACAGGTAGGAAAAATACTTTTTCCTACTCTTCTTTACTTATTCTCTCTCTCTCTCTCTCTCTCTCTCTCTCTATCTATCTATATATGTATGTATGTATATATATATAAAACAGGTTGTTAAAACACTTTTTCCCTACTCTTCTTTACTTATATATATATATATATATAACAGGTAGGTAAAACTTTTTCCTTCCTCTTTTTTACTTATATATATATATATATATATATATATATATATATAATTCAGTGATATGTATGCAGACAAAATTGTGTCCTTTCATGGAAAAATCATGGTCTAGATTTAAAGAATTTGCAAAAACCTTTTGAAGCAAATGTAACACCATTTATGATTAGAAAACTTTTTTTCCACACTCACCATTTAAAAAAATAAATTAATTAATCAATTCACCCCAAGCACAACGAAAATGCCTTGAAGGCGCAATGGCAGTGAAAGAGAATGAGAAGTTTTTTTAGAAGGAACCAGAAACCCAATCCTAAACAGTTAACTACTAATAAACCACTACAAAAGACAGAGTAGGAGAAAGAAACGGTTGATGGCCGAACCTATTTTCTCCTATTATTTGATTAAAGAATAGCTGATGACGATGACTTCAGTATCCTAATTTTATTAATAAGGGAGACACTTTCAACAACAATGTTTGGATATACTGACAGATATACTGATTTCTAAAATATTCAGAAAGATTTTTAGTGCCACTCTTTTTTGCCAAAAGTGTCAAAATTTTTATTGGGATTCAAACTTTTTTGATGGAATTGCAGACAAACTTGCTAGCCACCGAGTAAACCCTTACAATGCTGATTACAAAAGAATTTTACCATTTGTTTCAAATAATTTAAATGAATAAGTTTTTTCTTTCATTCTTTCCCCTATCTCAGCCAAAAAAAATTGTTATATTTGGTTAATGATTCTAGATCCTTTCAAGAGAAACCTGAAGGTTACCAAAGACAGCACCGAATTCCATCTTTGATGATTTAGTGTTAAATTCATTGAACATTTAATCACTTGAGTCCACTCTCTCATCTTCATTGCAATTAAAACAAATGTTCTTTAAGGATTAAAAATTTTCTTTCTCCTTTTTAGTTTCATTAAAAAAAATTACAATTTTTTCCTCATTTTTTATTTAAAAGAAAAGAAATTTGAGATAATTTTTCTTTTTCCAATTTCACTAAAAAGAAAAAAAAATCTAATCTAATTTAGTTTTTTGAAAATTAAATTTCATTTGCTTCTTCTACATACAGAAAGAGGAATTATTCAATTGACAGGACATGGAACCGTTGGTAGAGAATCATACTAAGGATTTTAAATGAAAGCTTGTATCCTCTTCCCTCTCCATTAATGTCAGCTGGACAGGAGTTCATCTCCTGACACCAACAGCACTAGAAAGAAAATTCTCAATTAATAAAAAAATTTGCAGGAGAGAAAAGAAAATTTTTTGCTTGAAATTTCTAACTAAGCAATGACAATGAACTTAACTTTGATTTCAAAGTCTACCCAATATAAGGCTCAAGAGCCACACAAAATAGAGCATTAATATTAATAATAATAATGATGAAGGGTAATGGTAATATAACTGTTTCCTTATAAATTTTCTTCTTTTATGTGTGATGTCCCTTCGGGACATAGGCGATCACTGCTCTCCACATTTTCTTATGATGTGTAAATCTTAATACCCTTTGTCTTGGTATTTCTCCCAAACCCTGATTTACCATTTATTTGCTTAAGCCCCTAGAATACGTCATGCGCTGTTTTTCCCTGTCTTTTTTTTCAGTCTATCCGCCCTATGAGTATCAGATTCTCCAAGCCCTCCTTTCTTATTGTGTGTCCCAGAAACTTCAGCTGTCTCTTCCTGATGTTAAGCATAAGTTTTATTTTCATTTCTACTCTCTTCAAAACCTCATCGTTGCTCACATGTTTGGTCCATGGTATCCTCAGCATCCTTCTGTAGAACCAAACTTCTATTGATTTGAGTATTTCCATCATCTTTGAGGGGATTGTTCCACATTCACTAAAATATTGTAAACAATTTTTCAGAAAAATATCTTTCTCAAGTTTTTTGTTATCATTTTTTCCAGTATTAATAGGGGTTTGTTTCCTAAATTTTAGTCAAATTAGTCAACATATTATTTCTTTCTCTTCAGGTTGCATGTATTAGGAGGTAGTAGGAAACAATATATGATGATGAGGATAGATAACAATTGACCTTTGACTTGAAGATTTGAAGATTTATTATTCTGGAAATTATCAACATGGGAGTGTGTTTCACAGTTCTGAGGAAAATGATATTCGAATGAAACTTTATCCGTTTAAATTTGGAATACAATGAAAATGAGGAGGATTCAACTCTGTAGAGGTAGCATAGTGTGTCCTAGCCATAAAGATCTGAACTGGTGAAATTAAAGAATGCAGTGTTCCTGGGTATGATGGTAAACTGCATCTGGCAGCAAGGCCTCTGATTGGAAAGTTGTGAGGAACATGGAACCACCTCTTAATTACTGTTGTTCCCAGGTCCACCCTGACCCGGAGTAGTAGCACCTGTTAGGCCCCAGCTATGGGCAAATAGTTAGCCGCCACCCCCCAAACTGGGGTCAAAACACTATGAAATTATAAAAAATAGACTTTTATAGAAATATTTACACAAAAATAGACTTTTATAGAAAAATATACATTTTTGAAGGAAAAATATTACCAACAATATATTGTTGAAGAGAAAAAATTATTACCATAACATGTTTTTGAAAGAAAAATATTTATTACCATGATACATTTTTGAAGAAAACAAAAATTATTACCGGCAATACATTTTTGAATACAAAACTAGAAAATATCTTCAGTTTCTAAAATAATAAAAATAAATTTTTTCATCAAAGTCAGACTAAATCAACCTTCTCACTTTAACTGAACATTAAAAAAAAAAATTACCTTAAAAACCTACATTTTTGGCATTAAATAACCCACAGAGGTTGATATGCCGTTAAGCAAAGCTCAAAACTCAAAGAATGCAGCTTGTCTGGAAGTCTGCCATGGAAATAGCAATAGAGTTCCAGTATTGCGTCTGTGCGAATGAAGCTGCAAGATGGGGAATAGATTTTCTCCCACAAGATGCTGTAGATAGCTTTGAACACTATCAAGCTGGAAATTTGGGACTGAACAGTTGCAACCTGGATACTGCAGCAACATTTAATTTTTGGTCAAATCTGATTCTTTTAAAGATACAACATGTCAGAAAGAGTCAGGTATTTCATGGAGCAATGGAAGAAACCGACTATTTTTATTTTTAGTATCTTTAGCAATAGATTGTATCCCTTAAGATCTAGAGTAAAGTTAAAACCTGCAGGGTATGAAGGAGAAAACAAAATTTTGCCTTGAAGAAGAATTTGTGTTATCTGTGGAAAAAGAGAATCAGAGAAAAATAGTTTGACTTTAGTAGGCCTTGAAATATGGTAATTAATTGTGTTTTCCTACCAGTCTTGATCAATCACCATTTTTTCTTACCCAAGTAAAAGTATACTACTCTGGACAACTTGGTGTCTTGGTTCTTAGTTAGTTGTGTGTTTTGAATAGAGATTTTTGATCCTCCTTTTGTTTTGCACTCCTAGTATTTTTAACTTTAGATTTTCAAAAATTATTATGACCCTTGGAATTATGAGTCCGGATTTTTTATTATTTTGGATCTGAGCCTCCCCATTCCTATTTTCTCCCACAAAACCTAAAAAATGTTCAAAATGTAGAGCCTTAATGGGGATGCAACTGTTCATCATCGCTGATCCAGTTGTATTCATGTCAGTCAGTTAATTGCCATACATGATACATGCTTGTGCGATTATTTCTCTTTTGAGACATGTCAGACTAGGCAGAAGATTTTCCCACAGTAGGTTGCCATTATTTTCTGTGATGGACCAGTTACCAACCAAGGCTATAAAACCCAATCTGTCTTGCTATTGAACCCATAGTTGGAGGGAGAAGAGATGGATTAATACCTTTCCCAAGAGTATTTGTGCATAAGTGAATGAAATGAATTTGCCTGGAATTCGAACTTGGCTCTCCAATTTCAAATTCTGGGCTGATATCCATAGCACCACAATGCACATATACATGCAAATTGTACACATTGTTCTCGCAATTTTTTTTAATCATTACACTCCAGGCAAGGCAGAATGCTTGGTATGCAGGGGGGTGGTTTACAGTAAGAGAAAATAAAAAAAAAACAATGTACAGGTGATGTCGAACAAAGGATAATAGAAAGATGGGAATCAAGGAGATAGAAGATGGCAATTGATGTTGCACTGAAACTTTTGGGGATTGTAGCTATCAGGGAAGCAAGCAAATGTAAGGGTGTTTCACAAATGAGAAGTGCGAGTAAAGAAACTGTTAGAGTAGAAGTAGAGGTTACATTTAATTATTTCAATGGTAAAATGGTGAGACCTTGATGCTAATCTAGTAACATTATATGATTGGGGCACCAAGGAAAGGAGCTCGTTAGAGCAGTAGCCATGAAAATACTCATAGAAAAGACAGAGGGAAGCCAAAACACGTCGGTGAGAAACTGACTAATGTAGGCTGCCAAGTCAGAAGTATATTAGCTCATATGTGCTGATTGACCTTGGTTTCAACTTTTTACCCCTTCTGCAATTTCAAATGAAATTCAGAATTAGCCTTTACTTCCTAGTGCTGAGAACATACCTTACTGTTTTTTTTCAATAATTTTTCAGCTATTGCCAAACAAGTCATATTCACATGCAAATCTCAGGATTAATCAATAAACATTATTTTTTTGCTTAAGATTTTGGAGACATAATAGAATTGAAAAAGTTACCTTCTAAAAGCTCAGCAAAGTATTAAGAAACAAGAAACTCTTGCAAGAAACACGTAAAAGAGCGCTTAACTGCCATGTAATATCAATGCTGCTGTATGGCAATAAATGCTGAACAATTTCCTCGCAGAGGCACTGGACAGCAAAGATATGATTTTACAGAAGGATACTGAGAATTCCATTGACTAATAACATAAATAAATGTGTTTTGAGCCAAATCTATGGTTCATCTGACAAATAGGGAACATAGGTCAGCTTAAATTGTGCATCTTGTCACTTGTCAATGTCACAGGCAATGACATCATTGCAAGAAATCTCATCATTGCTAGTGGCATCGAGATTAGAGTGTTTGATGGTTTCAATTTTCTCAACTACTATGAGTTATCTTCAGGAAAGATTATCTGTATCTATATCAGTAAGTACATATCTTAGAGATGAAAAAACCATTTATTTTTCAATATAATTACTTCTTTGTCTATACATTTAACTCAAATCAAAATTTGGAAAATTACTATGATATATAATGCATTTGTAGACATATTTGAACAAGTAAAAAGTTATTTGAACTTTTATTCATCATTTAACTATTGGTACCTTATTTTTTGGTATGAAGCACTTTATTTTAAAATATCTGCTCATTCTAATGTTTGCTATTGGTATTTAACTACATATGTATAGAGAGTGAGATGGATAAATTGTCCTCTCAATTACATAAAAAGGAAAATAACATTGGTATCTCATTTTAATAGATTTACTTACCAAAATTACCAAAAATTAAACCAAAAATGAACAATGACAAAGTCTTAAATAAATGAAAATAAAAAAGACTATTACACTTACAAGGATGTGCGTTGTGGTACAGTGGATATCGGCTCAGAACGAGAAACCGGGGAACCGAGTTCAAATTCCAGTTGAATCCATTGTATTTATTTACACGCAAATACCCTTGGGAAAGGTATTAATCCATCTCTTCCTTCCAGTTATGGGTTAAATAGCAGGGCAGATTGGGTTCTATAGACTTGGTCGGCAACCAGTCTACCGCAGAAAGCAATGGCAACCTACTGTGGGATAATCTCCTGCCCAGTCAGTCATGTCTCTTTCAAGACATGATCGCCCAAGCATGTATCACGTATGGCACTTAACTGACTGACTGACACAATGTTTTTTTTTTACTTTTTTTTTTTTAGTTCACCAGAGAGAAGAGATAAACTGCTGGGGTCATATCAGCTCATCTGGCTTCCTTTGATTGTCTGGTGTGAAAATAAGTGCAAATGTTGTTTTTGTATAATACTAAATTTCTTTTTTAGTTTGTTGCATAGTTTGGTATTTCTGAGGTTGTTTTCAAGAAATTTTGTTAATTTCTATATTTTGCAATCATTTCTCAGATTTAAGTGGTTTTTAAAAAATATTTCTAATATTATCAAACTTTTTATTAAATGATTTCTGCATTCAAATAAAAGGCAAAGCATCAGAACAAGCTACTGGGCTCTTCAGATAGTCCCTCAATTCACCATTTGCAATTTATACAAACTGAAAACAAACCCGATAAATTAAGAAAATATATCTTTAATAAAATGCATTAAAATGTTTTGCTTTTCTTTATAATTTTCTGAATGAACTGTTACATAATATCAGCCCTCCTATATGGCAATGAATGCTAGACAACCTTCTCACAGATGAAGAAAAGACTCGAAGCAACAGAAATTTGGTTCTACAGAAGGATACTGAGAATACCATAGGCCAAACATGTGAGTCATGAATATATTTTAGAGAAAATGGAAACAAAAAGTACACTTATACTTAACAACCAGAAGAGATAGGTGAAATTTATCAGGTGCATAATGAGGAAGGAGGGCTTGGAAAATTTGAAACTCACAGGAGATAGAAGGCAAGGCAAATAGAGTGAGGCAACACATGACCAACCTAATGAGCTTGAGTAAATGGATGGTGGAACAAGTTTTAAGAGCTACAAAGGATAGGAACTTGTGGAGAGCCATGATCGCCAATTTCTTGAAGTGACATGCCACATGGAGGATGACTCACCGAATTAAGAATAAATCAAAATTTGAATTTTTCATATTTAACATTACAGGTATACCATTTTGAGTTAAGTGGTTCTTGATTATCCGTTGTTTGTCATAAAAATTTATTCTATCTGCTACGAATATTGAAGTTGAAATATCACTATAAATGCGTTAAAAGCACATAAAATCATGTTACTACACAATAAATAAGAATAAAAGTATATAAAATTATATTAAAATACATACATTTATAGTAAATGTTAATATAATCATCATAAATAACAAAATATGCAAAAATCTGTTGTCTTTTTGATGTTGATCATTCACAGCCATCTACGTCCTTGATTTAAATAAACAAATTGAATGTAAATATTGGTAAATTTAAAATAAATTAGTTTATTTTCTACTTTCACAAAATAATCTTAATAATTGTATTTTTTATTTAACTTTACAAAAGCATTTTATTTTATAATGTCTCAGAGCAAACCACTTTCACAAATAGAGTCCACAATGTACTGTAAAGATCGCCAAATTGTAAGCATCTACTTTTACAAGTACGTATTTATAAATTTAGATTACTTTTTTTCTGTACGATATTAAAAACAAAAATTTAGCAAGGAATGGTTATTTGGGGTTTAGCCTTGAGACGAGTAAATTTGACTTAAGTCATCTCTCCTGGAACAAATTACCAATGTAAGGTGAGGTATAGATATGTATTAATTTCTCTTTAATACCAGTAAACTGTATATTGGTGTGGTTTTTTTTTTTCTAGTTTTGAATTCAGAATTATTATTCTCCTAGACTAGGTGGTGTAATGGATAGTAACTTAGAAGGAGAAATTGAAGAGTTGAGTTTGAATTCCAGTCAAGTTCATTGCATTTACATTCACACTAATACCCTTGGGAAAGGTATAACTCTATTATTAGTCAGACTTGTATCTAGAAAAATAATTGTTATCTCAAATACTTGTTAATAGGATAGTCACTCAAAAAAGAAAAGAATTATTCTTGCAATCCAAAATATCTTTTGGTTTTAAATAGGCCACATTGGGTTGATAAACTGTAAAACATAAATTAATCAATAAAAAATTATTAATTAATAAAAAAAGCAAAAAAAAAAAGAATTGTTCTTAAAATTGTAAGTCTGCTTTGGTCTTAAATTATCCAGAATTGGTTGATAAACTATAAAAAACAAATAAAATCAAATCTCTTAGACTGGTTGCCAACCATGGCCAGATAGCTTAGTCTGCACTGCTTAAAAGGAGGCTGAGTAAAGTGTCTGAATTGAATGTAAACTGTTCCTGACAGGGATTGAAATCTCATTCCATTTTTTGTGCTGTTAACTTTCATGTAACTTGCACATTCTACTGTAATTAAAAATATTCCGTTGAAGCAAGTTACCATATTCCCAAAATAATAAAATTGTAAAATTTTAGGAAATAATAAAAAACATATTAATAAATAATTTGAATAAATTATATAATAAATAATAATAAATAATTCGAATAATAAAATTTTTTGAAGGACCTTGATTTTTCTACTGAACTGGAAATATCAAATTCAACAAATATTGAAAATGTCTTCAATATTTTCTATAAACTTAGAAAAACTGCACAATCCATTATCAAACTAAATAATATTCAGAACCAAATTACAGGCCTCCCATTTTTCATTCCGATACATAGCTGTTAATTTTTATTATCTGTTAATTAATCAAGATTTTAATTACAACTACGAACTTGATAATATTTTAATTTGGAAAAAGAATAAAAATGGAAATAAAAAAAGGAAAACACACATCCTTTATAATAGGAAAAATTTCAAAAGAGGAAAATGTTTGAAAATTTTTCTTCTTGTATAAAAATGATCCAGAATTTTTCCCGATATTGTGAAGTGAGATAGGGAAGAAAGATGATCCCAGGATCAAATCACATCTTGATGAAATGTGTTTTGAGCCAAATCTATGGTTCATCTGACAAATAGGGAACATAGGTCAGCTTAAATTGTGCATCTTGTCACTTGTCAATGTCACAGGCAATGACGTCATTGCAAGAAATCTCATCATTGCTAGTGGCATCGAGATTAGAGTGTTTGATGGTTTCAGTTTTCTCAACTATTATGAGTTATCTTCAGGAAAGATTATCTGTATCTATATCAGTAAGTACATATCTTAAAGATGACAAAACCATTTATTTTTCAATATAATTACTTCTTTGTCTATACATTTAACTCAAGGTTTACCATCATCAAATCAAAATTTGGAAAATTACTATGATATATAATGCATTTGTAGACATATTTGAACAAGTAAAAAGTTATTTGAACTTTTATTCATCATTTAACTATTGGTACCTTATTTTTTGATGTGAAGCACTTTATTTTAAAATATCTGCTCATTCTAATGTTTGCTATTGGTATTTAACTACATATGTATAGAGAGTGAGATGGATAAATTGTCCTCTCAATTACATAAAAAGGAAAATAACATTGGTATCTCATTTTAATAGATTTACTTACCAAAATTACCAAAACTACTGTGAAGTATTAAAGAGTAAATTTATTCAGTAAAAACACCAGTGGCTTCAACTCCAGCTTTCAGATGACTTCAGAGTCTTATGCAACTCTTCTGGGTGGTCTCCTTGTTTCAGTTGGTGAATGCTACTATAATCCTTGCCTTCAGTTCTTTTGTGATGTTACTAAGAATTTTCTTGATCTCTCAGAGAACTGTGCCCCACACATAATAATGAAGGAATTGCAGTCTGAAGAGTTAGGTAACCAGATGATGTCATCATAGAACTTGTCTGACAGCCATGACTGAGTTCTTATGCTTGTGGCATGGTGCAGAGTTCTGTTGTCAGACATATGATCTTTTAGCAGCCACCCTCTTGACCATGGCATCACTACTTCTTCAACACACTTGATGTAGGCTTCTGTTTTTAGTCTAAGGCTCTGTGGAAGATGAATGGAGGCATAACATTGCAAGCACTAGTGGTCACTCTAAACACCTTCATAATCACAATTAGATTCATCCAACTCTTTTTGAATCGTCTGTACTGTCTTCAGATGGACACCCAAATATTATAAAATGTTTTTATTGGATCTTCTAACGTGAATTCCAAGCAGGACAGCATTGAAGTAAATTATGTCATGCTGCTCTTTTTGCATAGATGGTGCCCAACTGACCCTACTATACTGTCCAGTTAACAAAATCAAAAACACACAACACACATGTGAAAAATCAAAAATATAAAATAGCAACAATTTACCCTTCACACCCTGTATATATGCTAGACTCTCCCATAATTTTTTTGACATATGAGTTTCAAGCTGTTCAGTTCATAGAACCAGAAGCCAGACAACTCGTACATATCTTTTGATTATAGGGAGCAGGTTTGTGCAGAACCAAGCAAAACTTTTGGAAGGACTGAATGCATTGTGGTGCAGTAGATATTGACTCAGAACAACAAATCAGAGTGCCGAGTTCAAATTCCAGTTGAATTCTTTGTATTCACTGATGCACAAATACCCTTGGGAAAGGTATTAATCCGTCTATTCCCTCCAGTTATGGATTAAATAATAGGACAGATTGGGTTCTATAGTCTTGGCTGGCAACCAGCTTACCGCAGAAAACAATGGCAACCTACTGTGGCATAATCTTCTGCCCAGTCAGTCATGTCTCTTTCGAGACATGATCATCCAAAGCGTGTATCATGCATGGGACTTAACTGACTGAATGCGGAGAACTGATTCACAGTGTGTGACAAGGTCCTCAAATTGACAGGTTTTTCTGCTCTTCTAGTTCAAAGTGGAATGAATACAATAGATGCATCTACTGCTAAGAAGTTTGGGTCGAAATGTGGCTTCCCTTTATCTTTTCTACAGGTATTTTCATGGCTTCTGCTTTGACGAGCTTTATTCCCTGGTACCCCGCTCCCCTGACATCTAGTTCCCACCCTATTACCATCAAAATAGTCAAATGTAACCACCATTTCTTTTTTTACAGTTTTTTTCCTTCACACTTCCCACCAATGGAACTCCCTTCTCCATGCTCGCTTCTCCAATAGAGAACTTTCTTCGGACGTTTAAATGCAACGTCAATGGCCATCTTCTATCTCTGTGACTTCTGCCTCTCTCTTACCCTTTCTGTGTGTGTGTGTGTGTGTGTGTGTGTGTGTGCAGATTCTTGAAAAAATTCCAAAGTGGAGTATGTAATGTATTGTCCTGACCTGGTATCTCATCTTTAGTCACTTTTCATGATGTGGCTTCCCTTTGTCTTTTCATCAAATATGGCAATTGTTTTGATGAACTTTCTTCTTTGGTATCTCAACTGCATGAATTTAAGCATGCTACTAGATTGGCAATTAGGTCTCTTCATTTTACTGTTGAACTAGCTGGATAAAACCATATGCCATATTCTAATAGTTTCTTTTCATACACATTTTGTGGACTATGTTATGTTATTGGTTCTAACCAGGCATCTCATTCTCAGTCACTTCGAACTCATTTCAAGATCTCTTGCTTCCTTGTCATTTACAATCTTCAAAAATGTAAATGCAATTCCAAATGCCATCTTTTGCCTTCCTGAAGACCGTTTTTTTTATTGTACTTTCTCCACATTAATGTCTTCTCATTTTCTTTTCAGCCAATTAACACCTGGCCTCTGAGTGATATTATTGCATTGTGTGATGTTAATATATATATATATATATATATATATGTGTGTGTGTGTGTGTGTGTGTGTGTGTGTGTAGGCATAGTTGAGTAATTGATAGCAGCTCAGATTCAAGCTTAATTTGAACAATATTTTCTTTCAATCCTGCAGGATAACTAACCACTCTCCTCATCAGAAAAGCCCATGGAGGAACTGGTTTACTTGCTGATAACCTACGTGGTAGGTAGTACTTAGTACCTGTGTGTGTGTGTGTGTGTGTGTGTGTGTTAATTTTTTATCCTTTCCTCAATACTCACTGTATCCAGTCTTTTCTCTCACTGTAACCCCCCTGTGCACTAGTGGCAGTCTCACCTTGCTTAGGGTGAAATGATTAAAAAAAAGTGAATGTGATGAACTGAGCTGCTATCAATTACAATTCAGAAAGACAAATCTGACTTTGAGTTGAGTTCAGACACTTTCCCACCACCATGACTTAGCTGTAGTATTTGTTCATGCTAATTGTTCTGATAAGCTATCTTTTTTTTTAAAGGGCAACTTCATTGGCAGCTAGGTCATCCCATTTCACTGTTGAAATTTCTAGCTGGAAATGAAAGTTCTATGTTAATAGTTTCTTCTGTCACTGGTAGAAACTTTTTGCTTTCTTGTTAACTACAATCTCCAAAAATTTAAATGTAATGTCAATTTTCATCTTCCGCTTACTTGAATCCTACTCTTTTATTTCCCTCTTTCCCAATGACATTTTCTCGGTTTCTTTCACTGTCAATATCCCATTGTGTCTTAGTGGCTTTATTATCTTTACATGTGGTAAAATGATTGAGAAAACCTGGTGTTACCCCAAAATGAACCCACTGATAGATTAGAAGCGATTTTAATGATATCCAGATTATGTCTCTGTCCACAGTGTATGACATTTCTGTCAAAATAAATGTAGCAGTCAATGCAACACAAGAAAATATACTCTTAAAACTGGTACCAACATAAATTTGGTACTAAGCAAGTACGCAGCACCTTGTATGTTTGTATTATAGAACTGGGGGAATGCATATTCCAACCATTCAGATCTGTATGGCTAATACCCACCAAGTAAATATCTACGAGGTTGAATTAATCTTGTTCTTTCTGTATTCTATTTGCCAGAAGAAAGTTATACTCAGATAACTTATTGCCAAGGACCACTTTCACTATAGCTGAGAATATATTATATATGGGGGAGTACAGTGGCAATTATGGAACTCTGAAAGTGCGGGGGGGCACTTAGGGGCTGAGATTTTTCTGAGGAGAAGAAAGGGGGGTAAATTCAAACAGCATCTTCATTTTCATACTACACCACTATCGTATACACAAGTCAGGAATGAGTTTGAATATAAGTATGCTTACTTCACTAAATTAAATGAAATAACTTTTCATTCATAGTAGTGGGGTTCTAGTCTATTCTTACCCTCTGTTCTACTCTCAAGTCGTTGGAACAGAAGGGAGGGTAATTTCAAAACAAAATCAAAGGGTTAATATTAACATCAATATGTTCTGAAGAAGGAAAAGTGCTGAAGATCAAATTTTATCAAAATTAGAAACTGATCAGTTTCATAAATTCTTTAAGCTTATAAAAATGGTGGAGCTGACCACTTAAACTGTGGAATGTAACAAGGTTTTTGTTTTGGATTTTTATCATGGCAAAAGTGAATGCACTTACATTAGGAGCTATCGAAATAATAATGGTTGTACAGAGAAACAATACGAATAACAGTACGAGTGATTTTGTCAAAGCAAGTTTTAATTACCTAAACTTTGAAGCAACACTTTGTGCATGTTTTGTCATGAGATTTTTTTAAATGTACATTATATGTGACACAAGGGTGGAGCATCTATTGAGGATTGAACTCACTACCCAGTTGGAACTGATCTAGCAAAAAAAAAAAAAAAGAAGCTTGCTAACCATTACACCACACTGAAGCAGCATATATGTTTTTTAAGTGTAGCTTAGATGTGGCACAAGGCTGAAAGTGTGGAAGCACCCAAGTGAGGATCAGACTCACTATTCAGTTATAATTGATCTTGTGAAACAAGTTTGTTAATCATTACACCATGCTGAAAGGTTCATGCATATTTTGTTATGATAAGACATTTTTTTTTAAAATAAATAACTGTGCTGTTTATTTGTAATCTTGTTTTGAAACAATTAGCTCAGCATCTTCTTAATCTCAAAACAGTGACATTCATTGTAAGTAAAATAAATACGACAAAAATGATCAAATAAGTTAAAATCAAAGCAAATATAAAGGATCGTTAAGTCTGAATAATTGTAGTACATCTCACTTTATTGTGATCATAGGCTGGTGTCCTCCATTTTTGTTTCAAAATGGCTGTGAGTTTTTATAACAGAAGAACATAAAATCCTTTTTATTCATTGCTCTGAATGGATTTTCCCAAAAGGATTCTCTCCAATTGTTTCTATGAGTATCTGTGTCATGTTTCCATACATATATTTATAAGATTGCCTTGAGTTAGCTACAGTAAACACATTGTTTAGCAGATGATTTTAAAGCAATAAAAATAAATGTTTCTTTAAAAAGAATGCTTGTGGAAAGTCATGATTACAATTTTTTTTTCTTAATCGTATCACCCCAAGCAAGGCGGTAACGCCACTGATGTGCAGGGGGCTACGTAATAGTGAAAAGATTGGAAACGAGAAAGCCGGAAACCACATCCTAAACAGGGAACAAGGGATGAGCCTTTTAACCTGTTCAATAGATATGGGTGGAGTGTGAACCGGGCGATAGATAGATCTATCTACTCCAATTAAGAAAAAAAAAACAAAAAACAAAGTGAGAAGATTGGAAAAGAGAAAGCCGGAAAGCACATCCTAAACAGGAAATAAGGGATGAGCCTCTTAACCTGTTCAATAGACGTGGGTGGAGTGTGAACCGGGCGATAGATAGATCTATCTACTCCAATTGAAAAAAAAACAAAAAAACAAAGTGAGAAGATTGGAAAAGAGGAAAAGCCGGAAACCACATCCTAAACAGGGAACAAGTGATGAGCCTCTTAACCTGTTATTCTGCATATCTCATTCCATATGTGCAACAGAGGAAAACTGTGAAATAAAGTCTGTGGGTCACTTCCTGGCAAGTTGAGGTCCACCTTAAACAAATTCATGCCGTCAGCACTTTCTTCTACTCTGATATTATTTCCTCTTCAACCAACTCTTGGAAAGCCAAATGGCAATAGGGAATGGATGATAGGAGTAGGTTTTTTTGACATTGGAAAACTCTAGATCTGGATCTGCACATTGGTGGCAAATTTAGTTGCCAATGCCATCATCATAAATGAAGATATCAGCAAAGGAGAATTAAATTCTTTGATACAAAATAAAGCCGACAAAAACTAACATTCAATATCTGACTTTTGGTGTGTCTCACCCTGAACCCTGTTATTTCCCCTTAGACCCTATTGCTTATCCACAAACTAAAATTGAAAATGTTAAAAAAATTCTACTCTCTGCCCATTAGAGATTAATCAGTAACTATGACAGGGGAGATAATCATGTCACAGTAAAAGTAAATAGAGAAATTCCAAATACTTGTCTTTTTATCCGGCGCTAAGGCGGGGTTGGTTTTTTCTGCTGCTGTGGGATATCAATCAGGGTGTAACCAATGCAAGCTGGGTGGCCAATGGATGGATCAAAATCAACAGTTGGATCTTCATATACTTCAGGCTTGACATGGAGCTGCCCAAAAAACACAGGATGATGAATAGCGGGATCGTAATTTATATACTTTATCACACAATCGTCTTTGGCAGCACCTTTTTTTTTCCAATTAAGTGGAATTTATCAGATACTCTTATTATTAATTTATTACTATTGAAATTCACAAGCCTCAAAAGCTACACAAGGTAATGTTTTTCTTTTTTTCATATTCTGTCATACTCAGTAATCCCTTGTGGCTAAGTGACTTTATTACCTTTTTGGGGGTGAAATGATTTTGTAGAAATTTTTAATTCCAGTGTTTTTCAATATTAAAATGATTTGAAGTTGTACATATTTCATAAGATAACCGTAATTATACATATTTTATAAGATAACCTGGAAATTAAATTAAAAATTGCAACCAACTTTCATTTTGACCAAATAGGTATATATTTACAAAGTTAGACATTGAATTCAGGTAAGTACTGTTCCCTGATTAAAGGTAGAAATCATTGAAAAGCATTTGGAATTGGTCAGTCGAAAGAATGTCATATTCATCAGGGAAATGCCAAACATTTGCAGACCCTGCAGAAATATAACTCAGCTGCTCTTGCATCATCAGGTGGCCATTTATTTGACTCACCTGCCCTTGTGTCTTCAGGTGGCCACTTATTTGATTCACCTCCCCTCACATCTTCAGGTGGTCCCTTATTTGACTCACCTGCTCTTGCATCTTCAGGTGGCCATTTATTTGACTCACCTGCCCTTGTGTCTTCAGGTGGCCACTTATTTGATTCACCTCCCCTCACATCTTCAGGTGGTCCCTTATTTGACTCACCTGCTCTTGCATCTTCAGGTGGCCATTTATTTGACTCACCTGCCCTTGTGTCTTCAGGTGGCCACTTATTTGATTCACCTCCCCTCACATCTTCAGGTGGTCCCTTATTTGACTCACCTGCTCTTGCATCTTCAGGTGGCCATTTATTTGACTCACCTGCCCTTGTGTCTTCAGGTGGCCACTTATTTGATTCACCTCCCCTCGCATCTTCAGGTGGTCCCTTATTTGACTCACCTGCTCTTGCATCTTCAGGTTGCCACTTATTACACTTACCTGCCCATGCATTTTCAGGTTGTCACTTATTTGACTCACCTGCCCTTGCAACTTCAGGTTGCCACTTATTTGGCTTACCTGTCCTTGCATATTCATGTTGCCATTTATTTAACTCACCTACCCTTGCATCTTCAGGTTGAAACTTATTTGACTCACCTGCCCTTGCATCTTCAGGTCACCATTTATTTCAAACCCTATAAAATTCTCTTACTAGGAACTTCAAGTTTATGGAACCTGTAAGAGCTATGTGTCCATTCATCACAAAAAATATGCCAAATTCTGGAGGTATGGAATCATGAATCTTCCTCCAATGATGATAAAAATTATTGGAACAAAAATATCACATATATTGTAGAATAAATTTATATACAATTATCTAAATATTGTCTCTGAAGTTTAATTTACAAACATGATAAAGCTTTATTCTGAAACCATATATATGCATCTATTTTGAACTAAAAAGAGAGGGGTCCAGTTTGCTGGGCATTGTGCACGTGCACACATGAACTTGTTTCATTGTTTGTATTAGGGAACACCCATCATCTCACAATCGATTTCATAAATTAACCTTTCCAGACAGGATACATAGAGATACATCTTTCGCCAAGGAAGACCTTATAGGAGCTATGACAAATAGGGAATACTGGAAGGGTGCAGTGATTTCTATCTCAGCCAAGGCCGCAGGATGATGACAATAATATATGTATAGTAATACTTCCTCTTCTTTTATGGCCTTGTCCTTTCAGGACATAGGCAATCATGGCTTTCCACGTCTCCCTATCCCTGGTGGCTCTTAGCACGCTTTCTTCTGTAACATCTCGCAGCCCTCTTTTGGTCATCCACCTGCTCAGGCTTTTCAAATATGTTATCTGCTGTTTTCCTCTGTCTCTTTTTCCCTCTACCTGGCCTGTTAGTATCAAGGTTCTCCAAGCCCTCCTTCTTCATTGCATGTCCCTGGAACTTCAGTTGTCTCTTCCTGATGCTCAATATTAATTTCCTTTTCATTTCCATTCTTTCCAAATCATCATCATTGCTCTCATATTTTTGTTCCACAATATCTGCAGCATCTTTCTATAGAACCATATTTTAGCTACTTCAAGTTTTCCCCTCATCTTTGTTGATATTGTCCAAAATTCACTGCCATATTGAAGAACTGACATCACATAGCAATCTAGTACTCTCTTCTTTGTTTCTAGTGAAAGTTTCCTGTGTCTTAATACTTTACTCAGCTTCTGAAACACATCCTTCACCATGCCAATTTGCCTTTAAATCTCTGTGTCGTACTTTCCGTCTTCGGTTAGAATACTTCCCAGATATTTAAATTTTCATAGCTGCTTGATAGTATACCACACATGTATTTGCCACTTTGGGCTTCTCTTTTACACTAACTTTAAGAAAAATACTTTTAAAAATAACTTAATAATAAAAACATAACAATGAAATCACATCAAGAACATTATATTACATCATCAACATTTATTGACTTTTATTGAAATGTATCGTAATGTCAACAAATGTAAACTGTGAATGCAAAAATTGTGTTATAGGTTTAATTTGACTTCGTTTAGACTGATCATCATTTGGAGTCGAGAGGTCTAAGATGTGTCAGATCACTTGGTGGCTTCCCCTATGTGGATAGGGATCGCAGGTTCAAATCTTACTGAATGACACACATATTCATAAAAAAAATTTATCGTAAATAATCAGGCTGGTAAAAATAAATATATGATACTGTTTGATTATAAACAGAGTATCTACTTAAATAAGAGTATCGATCAAAAATAATGTTCAAACAAATCATTTAAATTTGTCGGTTGTTTATAACCAGTTTCGTTAATCTTTGTTAATTTCCATAATATATATATATATATATATATATATATATATATATATAAAATAAACAGACTTTCCACTCATTTCATTGTACATTTCAAAGCAGGTTATGGTTATTACAATGAATTTGAAAATTGTTTAATTTGACTTTGTTTAGACTGATCGTCATTCGTGGTTGGAGAGGTCTAAGACGTGCCAGATCACTTGGTGGCTTCCTCTATGTGGATAGGGGTTGCAGGTACGAATCCTGCCAAATGACACACATTTTCAGAACAAAAATTTATCGTGAATAATCAGGCCGATAAAAATAAATATATAATCTTGTTTGATTATAAACAGAATATCTGCTTAAATACGAGTATCAATCAAAATAATGTTCAAACAAATCATTTCAAATATATATATATATATATATATATTATAATTTCCACAGGTCTTAATTGTTTGAGAAATCATTTGAAAAATATCTATCTTCTGACAGAAACCTGCATACTCCCAAAACCAGGGAGATGTTTTCTTTAGATCAGATGTGTCTTACCAATTGACCACAAAAGATTTCATGGAAAACAAGATTCAATCTCACCTTTATATAAATATTCTCCTGAGTCCTTTTATTGAATGATTAATATCTGCTCAGATTGTATTGAATGTAAACAAACTCAACCAAAGACAACATTATGGAATTTTATGGAAATTTACAAAACTGGCATTAGCCGACATATTTGAATTTTTATTTGTTTAACATTATTATTTTTTAAATGGATACTTGTAGTTGAATGAAAAGTATGTTTATATATGTATATATATATTTATGTATATAGTTAAACTGTGCATTATAATTTCCACTGGCCTTAATTGTTTGAAAAATTGTTTGGAAAATATCTATCTTCCAGCAGGAATTGAACTTGCATACTCCCAACACCAATGTGTGTGTGTGCATGAGTGTGTTCCAAATTTAAACAAGATTATATATATGTGTGTGTGCACGTGCATGTGTAATGTGTGTGTGTCTATGTGTGTGTGTGTGTGTGTGTGTGCACCACCAAATTCCTAATCCCATTGGGCATTTATGTATTGTTCACTCTGCTGACCACCACCACGTATTCATATCTTGCAGCAGATAAAAGACTTATTGTGGATGTCTTAGTGCCAGATATGAGAAAAAATGGTTTTTGGTACAATGGCCAACCAACATCTTTAATAAGCAGGTGGTCATAATATTTTGGCCTCTCAGTGCTTATATAGTGCAATGAGTTATTTTGTATTTTTAAATTCACTGATGTGTGTTGTTCTTTATTCTGTTGGCTGTACAGTGTAGTAGGGTCAGTTAGGCACTCTGCCAGAAATTTAGGAACAGCATACTGTACTGTACTTGGGAGGATGTGCGTTGTGGTGCATTGGATATCGGCTCGGGAAGAGAAATCAGGGAGCCGAGTTCGAATTCCAGCTGAATTCATTGCATTCACTTACACGCAAATACCCTTGGGAAAGGTATTAATCCGTCTATTCCTTCCAGTTATGGGTTAAATAACAAGACAGATTGGGTTCTATAGCCTTGGTTGGCAACCAGTCTACCGCAAAAAGCAATGGCAACCTACTGCGGGATAATATTCTGCCCAGTCAGTCATGTCTCTTTCAAGACATGATCGCCCAAGCGTGTATCACGTATGGCACTTAACTGACTGATACTGTACTGATTGGAATTCATACTGGAAGCTCCACTACAAAAAGCACAAAATGTATATGTGTTTAGGTGACAGTGACATAGAATTTGGAAAGAGTTGGATGATATATCCAGTCAACATCGTGGTGTTTAGAGTGACCACAAGTGATGGCAGAAGTAGAAGTCTATAATATCAAATTGAATAAAGGTGGCCTTTTTCTTTGTTTTTGATATTATCGAACCATTTAATAGTGCCAGAAGAATCTTTCCACAGATTATTAAAAGGTGATATTCATATAGTATTGGTTGGTTGGTTGTTTTGTTTTTATGGCATATCAACCTCGACAGGTCATTTATTGCCAACTAAATTTTATTTATTTATTGCTGGTAATACCTTTATCTTTCAAAAATTTATTGTTCTTTTTATAAGTTTTTGTGTCTAGTAATACTTTTTTCTTTTCGAGTATCAAGATTCATTGAGATTTGTTTTTAAGGGCAGGGTCCTCAAGTCCTACCCTTGTTATTTAACCCATAACTGGAGGGAAGGGATGGATTAATACCTTTCCCAAGGGTACCAGTGCTTAAGTGAATTGCAGGGTATTCAACTGGAATTTGAACTCGGCTCACCGATTTCTCTTTCCGAGCTGATATCCACTGCACCACAACGTACATTCATCACTAAACGCTTACAGCACCTGGTATTCCCAAGCAATCAGCCATCTAAGTACTGACCAGGCTCAATGTTGCTTAACTTCAGTGATCGAGCAAGAACCGGTGTATTCAACGTGATATGGCTGTAAGCTTATATTTTTAGAAAAAGGTCCTTGCTCAGTTTTGGAGGGGTTAATTAATCTTGTTTGAAGTTTGTTATTGAACTTAGGTTTGTGATCTTTGAAGAAAAAATATGCATTTTCAGGTGGAGTTTACAGTACCCATTCTGTCTTCAGTATTTTTCAAATTATATACATCTTTGTAAATTAAGCATTCTCATGATTGTTGTCATTTTTAGTGGCATTAATAATTTAGTTTGAGATAAGTTCCTGATAGTGGGATATAGATGTTTCTAGATATATCTGCCCCGATCCATATATAATGGAATTATTTAATTTCTTCAATATCTTTATATATAAATATGTATATATATTTAAATATTTTCAATGTCTCTTCAATAGATATAAAGTGTTGAATTGTGGTTATGCTTAGTGCCATGATTGTTATTTTTTCAGTAGTTTACCAATAAAAAGATATTTTTGCAAGCAGGTTTTTTGTCGTAAAGTTTTCGATATTGAGATGTATATATATATATATATATATATATATATATATATATATATATATAGTCATCCGCAGACAGATCTGTTTTGCTGTATCACAGCGCATCAGTATGGTTAGACTCCGATTGCTTTTAACCCAGGATTGAAACCCGGCTGAATTGGCGTCAGTCAGCGATTCTACCTCTGAGCTATGGGTGCTCGGTAGAAGGAGGCAGAATTTTTAGTGTGTATATTATCATTATACACACCCAATAGCTGAGAGTGTTCTAATTCATTGCTGAATGAATGATGTGTAGTTGTTTGAGTAGCTACTGTTTTTCAAAGTCTACCATTCTTCCAGAGTGCTCAATCAGAGTGTGAGAGCATAAATAGTCATCTGTAGACAGATCTGTTTCACTATATCACAGCTCATCAGTACGGTTAGACTCCGATTGCATTTAACCCAGGATTGAAACCCAACCAAATTGGCATCAGTTGGCGATATATATATATATATATATATATTGTACATTTGTACGTATCTTTTGGTGTGTATAAATATATCAAATGTATATGTGTGTATTGCTATTTAAGTAGGTACAGTTATATCATATGCTTATATATCTGAAAACCACATTTCGATTGAAGCATTATAATTTTCAATGATCAATCTTTTACTTTTTTTTTATTTTTCAATTATATCTATTTTAGCATCACAAAATCTACAAAAGGGAAATATTTTATTTTTAAAGCATTCAGTTTGTCAGAAGTCATAGACTTGTATTTTTGTTTAACAGGATCGTTTTTTTCCTCCCTTTTTCTCCTTCCATTGTGGCTTATTTTATTTTGTCTCATTTCAGAAATAAGCATGATTTTCAAAAAAACTTTCATCTTTCTTCCTTTCTTCCATGTGAAAATAAAACTTATTTAAATCTTTTTATTTCAGAATAAAAGTGAGAAATATAATTGAAATGCTCATGATCTGCAAGAAAAAAAGAAAAAAGAAATGAAGCCTTCCTGGAGGTGAATGAAAGAAATGAATGTCAATTCTTATATAATCAAAAGTTGTAAATATATAGACGAGAAGAAAATTGTACTTCATGGCCTGATTGTTAGAAAGATATATTGGGTGTGTGTTTAGGGATGGGTGACAATGGGCAGTTGATGGCTGATGTCGGGAGGTGCTTCTTTAAGTTTTAAAAAGAAAAAGAAAATTACCTTAAGAGGAATTATTTCTGTATAAAAAGAATTGATTTGTCCGATTCAAAAATAGAAAACTCAAAATCTGAACACAAGTGAAATTTTTAAATAAAATTTTTGTTACTTGCCTTCTTCTTCTTCCTCTTATTTTTCTCTTTCTTTGTCTTCCTTCACCTCTTCCTCCTTCTTCTTCTTTCTCTTCCTTCTCTTTGTTCTTGCTCCTCCTTCTTCTTCCTCTTTCCTCCTCCTCTTCCTTTCCTCCTCTTCCTTTCCTCCTCTGCCTCCTTTCTTTTTCTCCTCCACCTTTCCTCATCTGCCTTCTTTCTTTCTCTTTCTTTCACCTCTTCCTTTCCTCCTCCACCTCCTTTTTTCTCCTCCTCCTTCTTCCTTCTTCTTCCTCTTCTTCCTCTATCCTCTACATCCTTTTTTCTCTTTCTCCTTTTCTCTTCCCTCTACCTGCTCTTTCATCTTCTTCTTTCTCCTCCTCCTCCTCTATCGTTTCCTCCTCTTTCTCCTCCTCCTTTGTCCTTCTTCTTCTACCTCCTCTTCCTCTTTCTTCTTCTTCTACCATGGTATTCTCAGCATCCTTCTGTAGAACCACATTTCTGTTGCCTCAAGTCCTTTTTTTTTTCATCTGTGAGAAGATTCTTCCAAATTCACTGCCATATAGGTGGACAGATATTACATAACATGTTAGTAGTCTTTTCTTTGTTTCTAATGAAACTTTTGTTTTCTTAATACTTTTCTTAGCTTTTGAAAACATCTGCTCTACTAATATGTGTTTTGATTTCGGTTTAACACTCTCTGTTCTTTGCTAAAACACTTCCAGATTTTTAAAATGTCGTACTTGCATGATTTCTGTATCTTCGCTATTTATATACAAGTCTACCATCTGTCTGTGCATGGAGTACTGCTGCCATTTATGGTCAGGCGCCCCAGCCGCTCACCTCAGTGTTCTCGACAGGCTCCAAAGGAGAGTTAATAATGTGATAGGTGCTGACTTGGTGGCTCAACTACAGCCACTTCCCCACCGAGATGTGGCCTCCCTTTGTCTGTTCTATAAATACTTTCATGGCTTCTGCTCAGATAAACTTAAGTCACTGGTGCCTCCTCAAAAGGTGTTTACTCGTGCAACCAGAATGGCAACTGGGTCCCACCCATTCACAGTTAGGTTAGCCAAATGCAGACGACAATTCTACTCCTTCAGTTTCTTCTCTCGCACTTCCCACCTGTGGAACTCGCTCCCATATTCTTGCTTTCCTGATGGCTACAACCTCCAGAAATTTAAATGCAATGTCAATACTCATCTACTAACCACTTGACTCTCGCCCTTCCCCCACCTCGTATATCCTTCCCTTTCTCTCCTTCCTTGCAACTGTCATCACACCTGCATTTTCATCTTTCTATTGCTTCTTCCTAATTGGTTTGTAATTCCTCTTCTCCCTCCTCTAATTAATTTTTTTTCAGTTATGTAGCCCCCCACACATCAGTGGCATTTACGCCTTGCCTGGGGTGAAATGATTAAGAAAAAAAAAATGTAATTTGTATGTTGCATTTTTTTCTTTTGCTGATAACCATGTATTCAGTCTTTTTTCAATTGCGATTATTCCTTTCCTCCCACTTTCTTTCATTAACGTCTGTAGGAGTTCTTGTGCTGTCTCCTTTTTTATTTTTTTTTAATTTTTTATTTTTTAATCATATCACCCCAAGCAAGGCGAAAATGCCACTGATGTGCAGGGGGCTACGTAAGAGTGAAAAGAATGGAAAAGAGAAAAACCGGAAACCACATCCTAAACAGGAAACAAGGGATGAGCCTCTTCACCTGTTCAATAGACGTGGGTGGAGTGTGAACCGGGTAATAGTTTAGTCTATCTACTCCAATTGAAAAAATAAAAAAAAAAAAAAAGAGTGAAAAGATTGGAAAAGAGAAAAGAGAAAAACCGGAAACCACATCCAACACAGGAAACAAGGGATGAGCCTCTTCACCTGTTCAATAGACGTGGGTGGAGTGTGAACTGGGTGATAGTTTAGTCTATCTACTCCAATTGAAAAAATAAAATAAAATAAAAAAAGAGTGAAAAGATTGGAAAAGAGAAAAGATAAAAACCGGAAACCACATCCAACACAGGAAACAAGGGATGAGCCTCTTCACCTGTTCAATAGACGTGGGTCTATTTATAAATGGAACTTTGTCTCTGTGTGTGTGTATGTGTCCATTACCTATAGACTCTGAAAAGGCTGAACCAATTTTCTTGAAAATTTACACAGTTGTACTATAAGTGTCTGCAAGTGTTTTTAGCTAGGTTTTGTGTCGAGGTACCCCGATAAATATTGAAACTCGATAATTGAAAAATCGGGTTATAGAAGGAGTGGTCCGATTTTAATCAAGTTTGATGCACTTATAGACAAAGACATAAGAAACGGTATTCAGAAGTTTCAAAGTTGCAGTTCTTACAATAGTGCAGAAAACCGATAATATATATATATAAAAGGCACAATGTTTGTGTGTGCATCTGTTTATCTGCCTGTATGTCTGTATTTTTTTCAGCTCTTTTATTTTAGTTTTTGCTTTGGATTTGGCTCTAAGGAGGTGTAATTGTAGTTCTTAGTCTCAGCCATGATACCATTTACTCAGAGGACTTATATAGTCTTCAAAATTTAGTTTACAACAAAAAAAAATTATTTGATATTGATACCAGGAAATCAAAATTTGACTTACATCCATTCATTTTATGTTTCAACGTGTTGTAATTTTCCTGAAACCATATCTTCTTCTCATTCCTGTTGCACAAATTTCTACGACTGGCCGATTATGAACACTCCAAAACCCAAGACTTAACTAAAAACTTTGTCAACTGTGCATCGGCACCACACATAGCTTCTAGTTTGCTTTACACTCAAAGAAATATACAATCCAGAATTTCCACTCAATAACACCCACTCTTGCCTAAAGAAACAAAATAAAAATTGAAGCCAATCTGAGACTAAGTAAAGGGTATAAAATCCATCAAAAGGATATTTTTGGCAGTTGGTTGGCACAACAGTCAGGATTCACAACACTTGTTGGAATACAACCTGCCATCTCCAAAAGACAACCCACCACAGTAAATTACAACCCAGCCTCCCTCTCCTACCATACACCTCTGTAAACAACTTTTATGATTTACTCATCACTTTCTTTCAACAAGACACATTTACACTAATTTACCATTTGTATATTTTTATGTTAATACAATTGTTTATTCCTTAAACCTCCATCATTTTTTTCTTTGTTCTGTCACAATATGCTTAATATAACAAAGGGTTGTCATAACCATGGCTGATAGTGGGAGCTTGTCTTCACTGTTTATAAAATGCTTCTATGGCATGAATCTCCAAATAACCTCTGACAACTAAGTCCAGATCCAATCCAGAGAATGGATGAAGGTGAACATGTGTGACCTTATAACCAGCTACTTTCGTTAGATGAAACATGACAGCTGAGGAAGGCAGTCCATCTATGGGAAAGAAGATACTGATTTTAAAACTCCTCTACCTTGTGATCATATCTAAACATGGAAAAGACTATGGGAGTAAATCCAGATTGAAAATCTAGTGTGAAACTCTGAAGGTGGCTGGCTGCCAACACTGATAAGTTTTTGGAAACTTTTGTAGCGAAGCTGACTCCAAATATAATCTCATGTATTTCTTTTGAGCTTGTTGGTATGGTCAAGATGATGGGGTGGGGAATATAGTCTGGTCGGTGCATAGCCTCTATATATCAGATGGACCAAAAAGTCCTGACTCAGTTAGAAAGTGGAAAGGAAATAACAAAATTTTATAAAGCAACACCAATAATTATTCTTCAAAATAAAGTCCGTTATTTTCGGTGATCTTCTGCCAGTGGTAAGCCGGCATCTTAATTTGTTCCAGATACCAGTCTGCTGGCTTTGAAGCAAAAACTGTAAACAAACTTTCTTCAGTTCATTAAAAAGTGCTGAATCACTGGTCGTGGAGGAATTATACCACTGAAAGAAAACAAAAAATCTTATAAAGCAACACCAATATTTATTCTTCAAAATAAAGGCCATCATTTTCAGTGGCCTTCTACCAGTGATCAGCTAGCACCTAAATCTGTCTCTGATACAAGTCCATTGTCTTTGTATCAAAAAACTGTAAACAAGCTTCCTTCACTTCATCAAAAGTGTTGAATTGCTGATCACAAAACAAGTATGTTAGTGAGCAGAATAGGCCATAGTCACTCGTAGAATTGGGACTGAATGGTGGATATGAAAGAACCTCAACATTGTCAATCTGTTTGAAGTTCTCCTCAGTCAACCTGGCAGTGTGTTGCCTTGCATTGTCTTACCGAAACAAATTGACCAAAATAAGATATTCTTTAGTTTGTTGTCCATGTGGTCTAGATGCTGACAATACAGGTTGGTGTTGATGTTGCAACCATGAGGATCAAACTCAAAATGTAGTACTCTTTGGAAATTTCACTAGACAGAGATCAAGACTTGTTAGGTTTTTCTGCTTCCTAAAGGATGTGCATTGTTATGTAGTAGATAGTGGCTCAGAACGAAAAAATTGGGGTTCCGAGTTTGAATTCCAGTTGAATTCGTTGCATTCATTTACATGCAAATACCCTGGGGAAAGGTATTAATCCATCTATTCCATCCAGTTATGGGTTAAATAACAGGACAAAGTGAGTTCTATAGCTTTGGCTGACAACCAGTCTATCGCAGAATGCAATGGCAGCCTACTGCAGGATAGCTTCTGCTCAAGCGTGTATCACATACGGCGCTTACAGGATAGCTTCTGCTCAAGCGTGTATCGCATACGGTGCTTACAGGATAGCTTCTGCTCAAGCGTGTATCGCATACGGCGCTTACAGGATAGCTTCTGCTCAAGCATGTATCGCATATGGCGCTTACAGGATAGCTTCTGCTCAAGCGTGTATCGCATACGGTGCTTACAGGATAGCTTCTGCTCAAGCGTGAATCGCATCCGGCACTTACAGGATAGCTTCTGCTCAAGCATGTATCGCATACGGCACTTACAGGATAGCTTCTGCTCAAATGTGTATCACATACGGCGCTTACAGGATAGCTTCTGCTCAAGCGTGTATCACATACGGCGCTTACAGGATAGCTTCTGCTCAAGCGTGTATCACATACGGCGCTTACAGGATAGCTTCTGCTCAAGCGTGTATCACATACGGCACTTACAGGATAGCTTCTGCTCAAGCGTGTATCACATATGGCACTTAACTGACGGAAATGAGCAGGACTTTCTGGCCAACCTAATATATATGTGCTCTGAAGAGATCTCTACGGTAGGGGGCTACAGATGTGCGTTGTAGTGCAGTGGATATCAGCTCAGAATGACAAATTGGGGAGCCGAGTTTGAATTCCAGTTGAATTTGTTGAATTTGTTGCATTCATATTCATGCAAATACTCTTGGGAAAGCTATGAAACCTTTGATTCTCCCTCCAGCCATGGGTTAAATAGCAGGACAGGCATAGTTCTATAGCCTTGGTTGGCAACCAGTCTACCACAGATAGTAATGGCAACCTACTGCGGGAAAATCTCCTGGCCAGTCAGTCATGTCTCAAAAGAGACATGATCACACAAGCGTGTATCACGTATGACACTTAACTGACTGACTGAGGGTGCTACATTTATCTTGCAAGATAAATGGATGCCTTCTACTACTACAACCCTATATTGTAATAAATATAACATTAGTTAATACTCAAGCTATCCTTATTGAAGGCCTTAAAAACATAGCCTTGTGTCAGACAAGTGTTAAAATAATAATAGCTTCTTTCATGCTCTAGAAATCAGCTTAACTCTCTATTAAAAATGTTAAAAGGAAATTAATAAAATTATTTGAATATTAAAAAAATAATTTGTAATAAATATTTTTTGATTCAGAATTAAAAAAAAATTTTTTACTTCTTAAATAATTATATTTTAAAATTTCCATTACATTTAAAAAATTTTTTTAAGCCAACCCATTGTTGAACATCAAGCCTGGGACTCATTTTATCAGATTACTTCTGTCAGCAAACAGCATCTCTTTAAAAAGAATCAAACTTTTAAAAAGTAACAATAAATAAAAAAAATTCTTTAATCTATAATCAATAATCAGAAAAGGAAGTTACTAATGTAAATAGTGGACCAAGAAAACTTACTAAAAAAAAGAAAAGGAGAACTAATATAAAAGATCCTTAAAAAAAAAAAAGTTCCTGCAGCTGTTTACAACTTTTTTTATTTCTTAATTCCAAATAAGCTTAGTAGTGCCCTGTACAATTCTCAGACCTTAACAATGGCTGTCTGTTTGGCATTTTTGTCTCAAAATCCTTGTAAAAAATCTTTTTAAAATGGTAGAAAGGTGAACAAACAAAAGCCATGAAAGACTAAGAGGCTCAGTTTTGACTGTTTTCCTATTTTTTAGTAGGGAAGAGAACATCTGGTGAGACTAAAAGTGAAAGTGAAAGTAGAAATGAAATAAATTCAAGCATTGAAAACAAAAGGGACAAATGCACAAATTTTAAAAAAAGTAACAATAGAATAGAATGAATAAATAAGAAAAAGTGAATATCATAAATAAAAAAAGAAAGAATTTGAAATTGGAGAAAATAAATTTCATCCCAATATCCAAAGAATAACAAAAACAAAGAATATTTACAGAAACAATATAAAGAAAAATAGATAAATAATATGAAATTAAAAATAATGAACACCTGGAAAATTATGTAAAAGTAAATCTATTAATAAATTAAAATAATTATATAAAAATAATAAAATAAAAAGATGAAGACAGGCAAAATATATCAATAAAAGAAAAAGTAAGACAAAAAAAGTTAGACAAAAAAGAGGAAATTTCAAGAATATGAAATCAATAAAAATGGGTATAAAATATATTAAAAAAAGCAGATGAAAAATTTAGAACTAATTTACCAAATAGTAAATGATCACAAGGACTGATTAATAGAAGATTTTGAAGTAGAAAATTAAACAAAAATTAAACAAAAATTAAACAAAAACTCCCGTCAAAAATGAAGATTAAAAGATTAATATAAAAAAATATAACAAAACAATCTTCAAAAAACAAAACAATTGAAAACAATTAAATCAATAAATTTAAAATGAAAGTAAAAATATATAATTCGGTAAATAAAATTAATGAAGTGAGAAAATTACCAAGAAATAATTTTAAAAAAATATAAAGATTTTGAAAGATAAAACAATATCTACAATGAATAAATAAATCAATAAAAACGTTTAAAAATGAAATTTTCAACAGAATCAATTTTTGGTTAAACTCCAACTTTCATTGGTTGTTTGAGTTTTATTGATTTTCTTTCCAGTGTGCATTTTCTGAGAAGCTTACTAATCTTTTCCCATTTTTTGTACTTTTATTTGTTCACTATTACAATATAATATCCTTTTTTTTTTTTCAGAAAAAAAAAAGATGGAAGCATATTGGGTGGGAGTTGATTTTCACTTTATTTTTTTAACAAATCAGAATATTGCATTTTTTAAAAATTGAAACATATCTATTTTTCATTGGTTGTTGTTGAGATTTCTTTAATATTTTTAAAGCTTATTGCCTCTTTTCATGTGTGTGGTATATATGTGTATGTATGTGTGTGTACATTTGCATGTCTTCAAACTTTACTGTTCTTTTCTTTTTTTATTATTTAAAAAATTAGTTTTAAATTTTACTCGTGTTTTATATTTCAGATTTTAGAAATTATTTTATAATTTTGCTGTTCTAATATTTGTTACTATATTAAGAATTATATTTAAATTTTATTCTTTTTTTATTTATATTGTATTAAAAATTATATTCAAATTTTCTTTTATTACTATTTCAAACATTATTTTTATATTTTAATCTTGTTTTATTATTTTAAAATATTTAAAATTTTATTCGATGTCTTTAAAGACATAATTTATATTCTTCTGACATATATTGCTTTACTCTTCACTGCAATAAATCTTTTTTAAGTGGTATGTTCTTTCAGGATATGGGTAGTCATGTCTCTTCACAGATTTCTCTTCTTTTATTTTGAGGGAGAGATAGTAGAGTGCTTTCCAGTTGGCTTCTTCTTGGCCTATAATCCAGTTTTCTTTCTCTAAGTGCCCCAAGTCTAGATATACTAGTCTACCCTGTATTTATCCTGTTGTTGGGTAGGGAGAGACAGTTTCATATCTTTCCGAAGTGCATTTGTTTCATAGTGAATGTAACAGATGAGCTTGAGATTAGAAGTTGTTTTTTTCCTTACATTCTGCATTGATATCGGTTATACAACCTTCATATCAAAGTTTGATTAGTTATTTTAGATGTACACTTTTAATGGATAGATTCATGAATTTTAGATGTACCCTTTCAATGGATAGATTCCAGAATTTTAGATGTACACTTTTAATGGGTAGATTAAAAAAATTTAGATGTATACTTTTAATGGGTAGATTAAAATTTTTTAGATGTACACTTTTAATGGGTAGATTAAAATTTTTTAGATGTATACTTTTAATGGGTAGATTAAAAAATTTAGATGTATACTTTTAATGGGTAGATTAAAAATTTTTAGATGTATACTTTTAATGGGTAGATTAAAAAATTTTAGATGTACACTTTTAATGGGTAGATTAAAATTTTTTAGATGTATACTTTTAATGGGTAGATTAAAAAATTTAGATGTATACTTTTAATGGGTAGATTAAAAAATTTTAGATGTATACTTTTAATGGGTAGATTAAAATTTTTTAGATGTACACTTTTAATGGGTAGATTAAAAAATTTTAGATGTATACTTTTAATGGGTAGATTAAAAAATTTTAGATGTACACTTTTAATGGGTAGATTAAAAAATTTTAGATGTATACTTTTAATGAATAAATTCAAGAACATTAAGTGTACATTTTTAATGGATAAAAGTATGTTAAATCATTTAACTTGTAAGTCAAAACATTTGACAATAAATTAAGCCATATCATATAGTTTGATAAAACATTGAGTAGAATATTTATGCCATGGAATATAGGCAATAAAACAATGAATAGCATCATATGCCATTCAATATTGTTTGGTGAAACTTTGAGGAGTATACTTATTTCATGGAATATTGTTTGATAAAACTTTGAGTAGAATATCTTTCATGCAACATTTTTTAATAAAATATTAGATCAGATAATAAAGTTAAATATAGAAGACAATTAAAAAAATGCTTATTTTGACATGTTTCACTGACTGAACATCAGCATCCAAAAAATGAATTTTATTTTGACCAAAATTACATTGGTAAATTTGAAAGCAATTTACACTAGACTGGTTTATTTTTTTTTAACTTTAACCGGATCATTTTTAAAATTAGATTTTAATAATTTCATCACAGTCTTCCTTTACATATTCTTTTTTCTTAGGCGTGTCACATAGCCAAAAGTAAGAGACACCCAGTGAGGATCGAACTCACTCCTCAATTGTAATGATTCTAGCGAGACAAGCTTGTTAACCATTACACCACCGCTAGGTGCCTAATTTCTGATGTAACATGAAAGAAGTTATTTTTCTTTATCTTCCGATTGGAGTTTTTTGTGTGAGAGACATTATGCATTGAGAAATTTGTCAAGTTACTAACAATTACCTGAAGAGAAAAGTAAAATATTAGAATGTAAATGGCAAGATTGAGAAGTTCAGATATGAGGATGCTCGGATATGAGGGCTTCTACTGTATTTATGGGGTTTTGGTTTACATCCAGTTTTGGATGTAAAGTTAGTTTTCTGTTTTGATTTTATTAAATTTTTGATTGTTTCAGAAGTATTTTTGATAATTTGTATATTGGGAATAGATAAATTTCCCTGAGATTCATTATTGGTATGTAGGAAGAAAGTGTTGATACCAACACATGTGATTGAACACAGATCGTCAGGCAACAAACGTAACCGTTGAATAAATTGCGCTACTTGAATCACATGATCATAAATATTTAGTTTATAAAACACTCAGACAGAAATCAGAGTGTGTTCTGTGTTGTGAATCATTCCAGTGTTGTGCGTCATTGAAGAGACTGTTTCTGAGGGAATTACTCGAGAGAATTATTCCGAGAGCATTATTGCATATTATTCAAAGAATTTTTTAGTCAGTCAGTTAAGTGCCATACGTGATACATGCTTGGGCGATCATGTCTTGAAAGAGACATGACTGACTGAGCAGAAGATTATCCCGCAGTAGGTTGCCATTGCTTTCTGCGGTAGACTGGTTGCCGACCAAGGCTATAGAACCCAATCTGTCCTGTTATTTAACCCATAACTGGAAGGAATAGACAGATTAATACCTTTCCCAATGGTATTTGCACGTAAGTGAACGTAATGAATTCAGCTGGAATTCGAACTCAGCTCCCCGATTTCTCGTTCTGAGCCACTATTCAATGCACCACAATGCACATAAAGTAGCTAACCTCGATAAGTATTTTCATTTCAACTACAGAAAATGTGAATAACAACTTCTCCATAAACAGATTGAAACCAGCAGTTGTGTCAGAAACAATAAAAATATCTAATCTTGATAAAGTGTCAAATTCCCCATGATGTTTTTTCTAAAGATGTTCCCTAGAAAATTTCAGTTGCTCTTAGTTTCTCTTAGGGAAGTGTGACTTTTTGAAATCACTACTAATTTGTCTAATGCCAACCATTTACAAAAGCTTCTCAAGGTCTTCATGTGCTCATTCAGTTTGTTGTTTGAGCTTTCTATATTTTCCATGAGTGTCAAATTCCAACACAAATATCTTACCAGATATCAAAAGGACAAGTCAGCAAAACATATGAAAAACTTATTATTATTATTATTATTACTTGCCTACACCTCTTCCTCTTCTTCTTTTTCTTCTTCTTATTATTATTATCTTTATTATTTTTATCATATTTCAATTTCTGCTATGGTCGCTCTACCAACCAAGTCTGTGGGAAGACCTAAGGCAGGTCGTGGTATGTTGTTATGGCTCCATTTCATGTTTTTTCTATCTTCCCCATCATCCCTAGCATTACATAGACAAAGTTCTCCTTAATGTGTGGGCTGTACTTAACAAGACAATTTTTTGTATATCTCTTAAGCTAGGGTTTCCAGGGATTCTTTCAATGTGTTGTTTTGTTCTATTTTTTATCATTCCAAGTGCACCTACTATCACTGGCACGACTCTTGTTTTCAATATCCCCATTATTATTATTATTATTATTATTATTATTATTATTATTATTACCTCCTCTTCCTCTTCTTTTTCTTCTTTTTCTTCTTCTTCTTCTTCTTCTTCTTATTATTATTATTATTATTATTATTGTTATCATTTTTATTACTCTCCTCCTCCTCTTTCTCTTTTTCTTCTTTGTATCATGTTTCTTCGAGATTTGGGCAATCATGAGATATGAATGATCAAATTCTTGAAATATCTATTAATATTCAGTAAAAAATATATCATCATCATTTTTTTCTTCTTCTGTGTCACATGTTTCTCCTGTCTCTCCTTTCTTCATCATCATAATCACTCCTGAAACTGGACCATTCAATTATTATTTCCATGACAAATGTTTAAACCGGCTCCATTCTTTATTTCCACTAGTTCAGACCTTTACAAATAAGACTCACCATACTACAAAAAAGTTGAATCACTTTCATTTCCCCTATGTTCCAAATGTAAGAAGGATGTTTCATTCAGACAGCTTTTTCCCCAAGAACTGCCACTTCATGAAATAGATTCCTGTATGGGAGGAAGCTGCTTCCCTGAATTCGAATCCTTCATTATCTATCCTTATTTTCCTCATAATCTTCCTTTTCTAACACTTTTTTTTTATTTCATTGTCAAAACAAGTGGTTATTGTGTAAATGACAATAATAATGATGATTCAGGTGGAGATTTACCCAATCTGAATAATTCAGATTGTATAAATAATTCAGAGAGAATAATTCTCTCGAGTAATTCCCTCAGAAACAGTCTCTTCAATGACGCACAACACTGGAATGATTCACAACACAGAACACACTCTGACTTCTGTCTGAGTGTTTTATATACTAAATATTAATGATCATGTGATTCAAGTAGTGCAATTTATTCAACGGTTACATTTGTTGCCTGACGATCTGTGTTCAATCACGCGTGTTGGTATCAACACTTTCTTCCTACATACCAATAATGAATCTCAGAGAAATAATAATTTCTGCAAAGAAAGAAAAACATTAGAATGTAAAAGCGCTTAATTTGTTACAAGTTGCTGAATGGAAAGAAAGAAACTTGATGAAATAGAATGTTAATTTGACAGAAGAATGCTAAGATTACCATGGCAAAAACATCTGATTCTACAGAAACAGGCTAAGAATATCATTGGCTAAACATGTGAGAAATGATGAAGTTTTAGAAAAAATAGAAACAAAACTGACACTTATACTTAGCATCAGTAAGAAAAAGTAGAAATTTCCTGAACACATAATGGGGAAAGAGGACTTTCTTCTTCTTCTTCTTCTTCTTCTTCTTCTATGTGCCCTGTCCTTTCAAGACATAGGCAATCATGGCTTTCCACATCTCCCTATCCCTGGTGGCTCTTAGCATGCTTTTTTCTATTACCCCACACAACCCTAGTCCTGTCATCCACATACTCAGGTCCTTCAAATATGCTATCCGCTGTTTTTCCCTGTCTCTTTTTCCCTCTATCTGGCATTTTAGTATCGGGTTCTCCAAGCCCTCTTTCCTCAATGCATATCCCAGGAACTATAGTTGTTTCTTCCATTCACACTCTATAGAATAACTGAATACAGAAAATTGGTACCATAAATTGTACTTCACCTAGACTGGTTGCTAAGTAGCTTTGTTTCTCCTACTATTTATCCCATACCTGGGGCAGAAGAGGTGGATTCATACCTTTCTAAAGCATATGCGTGTAAGTGAATGTAAAACATAAGTGAATGGACAAGGAACAATGATGAAAGAAAATAGGAAAGAGAAAAATGTGGAGGAGGTGACATAAAGATATACCCTCAAATTGGGAAAGGTATTAATCCGTCTATTCCTTCCAGTTATGGGTTAAATAACAGGACAGATTGGGTTCTATAGCCTTGGTTGGCAACCAGTCTACCGCAGAAAGCAATGGCAACCTACTGCGGGATAATCTTCTGCCCAGTCAGTCATGTCCCTTTTGAGACATGATCGCCCAAGCGTGTATCACGTATGGCACTTAACTGACTGACTTTATATGGATCTGTGTACAGTGCTTTCAGAGAGTTCCAAACTCTGTCAGCCCTAAGCGAAACAAATTCATGGTTGTTTAAGGCCTTCAGGATATAGGGTTTTGGCAATTCATGCAATCACACTGTAATTACTTTTTGGTGGGTTTTGAAACTCTACTGTGATTTGTGGAATTATTCAACAGTCTACTAGAATTTGTTCTTAGTGAGAACTTAGATAGAGTCAATAACACAAGAAGTAAGTCTGGCAGATTGGCTACTTGAAAAAGAGGCAATGCCAGCATGAAGAGATACATTTAAAATTGTTTTAAACCTTTTTAACATTATTTTGTGCCAGATCATTTCATCTGTTGTATGAACATTTCCTCCTCATGAGAATTTGTTAAAACTATGCACTTTAAGAATGTCTTATTTAATTTCCTGAAACAAGCTATTGGCACAACTTCAAGTGCGTAAAATCGTAAATAAATTTCTTATCATGTTTTGTTAAAATTAACCATGGATTTCCTCATCATTAACATATATTTATCTTGGCATAGGTAAATCAAAATCATATGCAAGTTTGGACAGCCCACTCTGAGCACTCTAATTTTTTCAACTCGAATGTAATGACAGCTTTGGACACTTGGTCAAGAACACCCTTGGAGGAGAAACAATTGACTGCGCAGAGAACAAAGCAAATGCAAAATGGGACACAGAAGAAAATAGGTCCACAGAAAGTGAAGATAGAGATAAATATGGGGGTGACAGGAATAATGTCGGCAAAATGTAATAGTGACAACACGAAGATGAGAAACAATGACAACAGCGATGCAGATGACGTGCAAACTCCAGTGGCCATTGCTGAAATACCCTGCGCAGTTGCATGAACTGTGCTGTCTGATGCCAAAGAAACGCACCACTGCAGAACCACACACCTCCAATAATTTACTCCACCATGTATCTTTGCTGGCTGGACAACATTGCAGATGTTCAATCAATTGACACCAGGGCAAATCAACTGTTAATTTTAACTTTGAAAACCCATGCCACTATAATGGCAACCCTCACCACCACAGAAAATTATAGCTGTCATTTCTCATGAAAGACCTATCACAAACAGTAAAATGCCCCCCCCCCCCCGGTAGGTGTTAATGTCCAGTTTTGATTCCATTTGCAGTTATCTGGCCTAGCTGATTGAAGTGTCCATTAATGAAATAGTAGCTGTAAGTTCAATCCCTGGGGTATAGATTGGCACAAGGATGGGCAATAACTGATCAGTTTGTAAAAAAAGAAATATAAAAGCAATATTCTTAGACATGGACAGTAGAATTAGAACAGAATACCCCTGAGGGGTTAAAAAGAGAGCTTAATGTGAAATTCACTGGGGGGTTATTCATATCACCAAACACCTGAAAAACACAGAAGTGTATAAAAGGTTTAACATCTTGAGAGTACCAACAAAAATAAGGATATTTGTTTAAATAAATATATATTAATATATTTTAAAAATCATTTCAATGCAGGCAAAGCAGGACCACCACTAATGTGCAGGGGGTTACAGTGAGAGAACAGACTAGGCATGGGTAGTATTGAAGAAAGGATAACAGATGAATGAGATTCAAGAAGATAGAAGATGGCAGTTGACATCGAATTTAAATTTATGGAGATTATAGCTATTTGGGAAGCAAGTAAGCAAGGGAATTCTGCTGGTAGGAAGTGCAGAAAAAAAGAAACTGTTAGAGTAAAAGAGCCGGTTACATTTAACTATTTCAATGGTAAAAGGATGGGACCTAGCTCCCAATCTAGTAGATCACTTAAATTCACATGGACGAGGCACAAGGAAAAAAGCTTTTCACAGCAGTTACCATAAAAACATTTGTAGAAAAAACAGGGGTAAGCCACATCATATTTTTTTTTTTTTTTTTTTAATCATCTTACCCCAAGCAAGGCATTCCACTGCCACTATTGCGAATGGGGCTACATAGGGAAAGGTAAAGAGAAGGAGTGGTTAGACATAGGGAATGTCAGGAGGAAGGTGACAGATGAGTAAGGATACAGAGGATGAGGGTTGGGCAGATGGGAAGAGTGTTTGATAGAATGGGAGCAGGTTAGGGTGTTAGGAGGTGTCTATTGACCTTACATTTAAACTCCTGGAGATTGTAGCCGTCGGGGAAGCAATCGTTTGGAAGAGAATTCCACAGTCGGGAAGTGCGAGGAAAGAAACTGTTGGAGTAGAAGTTACGGTTGCATTTTATCGGTTTCACTGTAAAAGAGTGGGATCTAGTTGCTAATCTAGTATCTCGTTCAAATACGTTTTTAGGGGGCACTGGTGATCTAAGTTCATCGGAGCAGAAGCCGTGAAAGTATTTATAGAAGAGACACAGGGAAGCCACGTCGCGCCGGTGGGAGAGAGACTGCAGCCTTTTACAAAAGCAAGATAGTTTTTGATTTTTTGATGGGGTTCTTTGTTGGGCTGAGAACTTTTAGTAATTACTTGTATATGAACACACATTACTCCTTTATTAATTTTTAGTACAATTTAAAAAAAATAACTTAAATTCTATCTTATTTTAGAATCTGTTTTCATTTTCTAGCATTAATTTTTAGTATTAATTTTTAACTTATTTGATTGTTTTTACAAATATCTTCCTTTTTTTAAAAAAAAAACTTTTATCCTTTGTACAAAATTCCCCAAAGCAATAATTGAAGGAATTACTAAAATGGAACCACACTCAGAGATGAACTCAATTCCCAAATACTAATTTCTTGCATTCTTCTCCAAAATAACAAACGTGTTTCTTTGTTGATGTTTAAATATTAACATTTTTAAAAAATCACGTATATTTCCATTGGATTTTCTCTTTCTTTTTTTCATAGCATTATTTGTTTTATAATCCAAACCAAGTTAATAAAAGTTTCCAAATTCGGGTGCATTTTTATTGTATATTTTCTTTTTTAAACAGATAGCACCAAAAAAGAAAATTCATTTAAAAATTCTTTCAATCTTATTTCTAGTCATAAATAACACTCTTCAAAGAATGTAATTCCTGACTGTATATTTTTTTACCAGTCAACTGAAAGGTGACAAATCTTTATAAAGCACCACTTTCATATTCAGAAACACTTTTCTACCCCCCCCCCCCCCCCATCGCACTGTGCCAGGGGGCTAAAACATTTTCCTCTGCGGTTTTCTGTGGAAATTACATTGTTTTTGAGGCAGAATAAAATCCGATTTAGTTAACATATGGTAGAATAGTGGAACAAAATGAAGAATCTTGAGAGAAATTGTTTTAGTTAAAACAGGACATCAATTTTTAGATATAATCAACTCTGTTTTTTCATTCTTTTTCTTTAATGATCAAAGAACTTCATTTTCTGTGGTTTTCAAGGTTAAGAGGGAGATGGAAGTAAAGAATGAAGATATGCAAATTGACTCAACTGAGACAGGCTGCATAAGGAATCTGATATTTTTTACTTAGAGTAGAGGATTAAGATTAGACATAGAAAGAAAAGCAACTATTTCTGAGGGAATTTCTGTGATGAGAAGTTATCATTATTTGCCTTATTTACACTTGGGCTAATATCCTAATCTTTGTTGTTTATCACTCTATCAATGAATTTATCTATCTATATTTATTTCAGTATCTATTCATTATCTATCTTTCTATCTATTTCTGGATCTGTTCATATCTATCTATCTATCTATCTATCTATCTATCTATCTATCTATCTAGCTATCTATCTATTTATTTAAGGATCTGTTCATATCTATATATTTTTTTCAGTATATGTTCATATCTATCTATCTATCTATCTATCTATCTATTTATTTAAGGATCTGTTCATATCTATATATTTTTTTCAGTATATGTTCATATCTATCTATCTATCTATCTATCTATCTATCTATCTATCTATCTATCTATTTCAGGATCTGTTCATGTCTATCTATTTCAGTATCTCTTCATATCTATCTATTTATTTCAGCATCTGTTCATTATCTATCTATCTTTCTATCTATTTCTGGGTCTGTTCATATCTATCTATCTATCTATCTATCTATCTATCTATCTATCTATCTATCATTTCTGGATCTGTTCATATCTATATATCTATCTATCGATTGATTTATCTATTTTACTATCTGTTCATATCTATCTATCTATCTATCTATCTATCTATCTATTTCAGTATCTCTTTCATATCTATCTATCTATCTATCTATCTATCTATCTATCTATCTATCTATTTTAGGATCTGTTCATATCTATCTATTTCAGTATCTCTTCATATCTATCTATCTATCTATCTATCTATCTATCTATCTATCTATCTATCTATCTATCTATCCTTTAATTAACTTTGTTAATGCTGACTATAGGATTTCTGTCCAAATTCTAGGATGAGGATTTATCATTATCTTCACTATGTACATGCTGACTCTTGTCCTTATATTTGCATTTGTCAATATCACAATGCTTTGGTTTTTGTGTCCTCTAATCTTTATCAGGTGTATGTTGATCTGGGTTAGCTATAGGTAATTCTGAAAAAATACCTTTATTAAATCTACAGGGATAGCCTTTTCTCTTTTCACTAGCCATGCCTAAGGATATCCTGTCTAATTATTATTCTGAGTGTTGCTTAGTTATTGTTTGTCCCATTTCCTCTGAGTTCAAATACACACTGCCCAGCCCAGGGATTGAACTCACATTTAATATTTCACCGAATTCATCCTCCAATGCCAGGCTATTGACACATGGGATAATTGTTTCTCAACATTTTTTTTTTTTTTTTACTTCAGAGTGCACTTGTAAACTAACTAAAACCCTGGGAAGCATTTTAAATGCTAATAATGAAAATTAGTCATAAAATTTTAAAATTTTGGTTTAGTATTCCCAAAGAAGATTAATGATACAGTTTTCATTTAAAGATATTTATAAAGAACTAGCAGTATGTTTATCTTTCATTACACCCGGCATTGCTAGGGTGTAATGAAAGCTTTAAAACAAATCCATGGTCCTGGGGCTCAGACTCTTTGAACGTTGGCACAAAAGACTAAAAAGTTGTTTCCAGTTAAAGCGAAACCGTAGACTGAAAGAAAAATGAATGGATGTAAGTCAAATTTTGATTCCCTGGTATCGATATCAAATTTTCTGCACTATTGTAAGAACTGAAACCTTGAAACTTCTGAATATCATTTCTTATGTCTTTGTCTATGAGTGTATCAAATTTGATTAAAATTGGACCACTCCTTCTATAACCCGATTTTTTTGATTATCGATTTTCAATATTTATCAGGGGTACCTCAGCACAAAACCTAGCTAAGAACACTTGCAGATGCTTATAGCACAACTGTGTAAATATCGGTTCGGCCTTTTCTGAGTCGATAGGTAATGGACACACACACACACACAGACAAAGTTTCATTTATAAATAAGTTTAGATCTATTATTGCTTCTTTTTTTAGAGATGCCTATAATGACCATCTGAAATCACATGAGGAAATCAAAGAGGAAAGGATTAGCCACTCATTTTTAAAGATTAAAGAATTTCAGTTCCAGTTGAAAATATCAAATGACAAAAACTTCACTGAGACTTGGAAGCCATGTGCTTGGTGTATTTAGATTTTTAAATATAAAGATTTTTTTAAAATATAAAAGTTCTGATTCTGTTTCGTTTTTTGAGTACTTTCACCTGTTTTAGTTATTACCAAGGGCTACATACTGGCATTTCTTTTTCTGAACACTGGGATTCGAATTAATCCGTTGTGATATCATGTGTAAAACAGTTACTTTGAGCTAGAATGCATTAGAAATATATGTTTTGAATATTTATTCACCTGAATTTAATACAATTTGTTTAGATATACATGCACGCACACAATTGAATACATGATATATATACATATACATAAAAAGTCTGCCTTCTTCTATTGCACACTCGTGGCCCAGAGGTAGAATCGCCGACTGACGCCAATTCGGTTGAGTTTCAATCCTGGGTTAGGAAGTGATCAGAGTCTAACTGTACTGATGAGCTGTGAAACAGATCTGTCTGTGGATATATATATATATATATACATCTGCAGCTCATCAGTATGGTTAAACATCCGACTGCTTTTACCCAGGATTGAAACCCAACTGAATTGGCATCAGTCGGCGATTCTACCCCTGAGCTATGGGCGCTGGGGAGAAGGAGGCAGACTTTTAGCGTATGATGTATCATACGCCAGTAGTTAGAGCGCTCTAATTCATTACTGAATGAGTGATGCTTAGATGCTAGAGTAGCTACTGTTTTTTCTAATCTACCATTCTTTCAGAGTTCTCAATCAGGGTGTGAGAACGTAAATAGACATCTGCAGACAGGTATATATATATATATATATATATATATATATATATATATAGTGTGTGATGGATGAATTGTCATCTAAATTATGCAAAACTGAAAGCAACTCTGACATCTCATTTTAGCAGATATATTAACCAAAATTACACAAAAATATCTTGAACACTAAAGAGCAAGTTTATTCAATAAAATCACAATTGGCTTCAACCATGCTCTCCAGGCGATTTTGGAATCTCCTTCAACTCTTCTAGACGGTCACCTTGTTTAAATTGGTGAATGCTACTATAATCATTGACCTTTAGTTCATCTTTGGTGTTATGAGCAGGTTTGTTGGTCTATCATTCAACTGTACCCCAGAGATTGAAGTCTAGAGAGTTATGTGGTCAGATGTAAGGGGGTGATGTAGACACAGAAATTACCTGACAGCCATAGAAGTTGAGATGCCATTAAACAAAATTCAAACGTTAGGTCTTCTTTTGTGTTTTCCTTCAACTCATACATGTGGCTGGTGAGTAATATTCCCGTCAGCAAAAAGAGACAGCCCAAGTCATGAGCTTTGTATTGGGGATGACCAAAAAGAAAAGCATACAAGAAAAGAGACAAAATGCATAGTTGTCAGCCAAAGAGACAGAACATGATACATGATACATGATACACGATCTACATATTGGGGATGACAACAAACAAAAGGCTAAAAGAAAAAAGACAGAATATATGGTTTTTAACAAAAGAGAGAGTTCAAGGTCTGAGTTACATATGAGAGTTGATAACAGTCAGAATGCTTGGTTGTCAAAAAAGAGAGAGCGCGAGGTATGAGCTACATATCTAAACTTATTTATAAATGGAAATTTGTGTGTGTGTGTGTGTGTGTGTGTGTGTGTGTGTGTGTCCGATACCTATAGACTCCGAAACGGCTGAACCGATTTTCTTGAAAATTTACACAGTTGTACTATAAGCGTCTGTGAGTGTTCTTAGCTAGGTTTTGTGTCAAGATACCCCCAATAAACATAAAAAATCGATAATCGAAAAAATTGGGTTATAGAAGGTGTGGTCCAATTTTAATCAAATTTGATACACTCATAGACAAAGACATAAGAAACGATATTCAGAAATTTCAAGGTTACAGTTCTTACAATAGTGCAGAAAATCGATAATATATATATATAAAAAAGACAAGATGTTTGTGTGTGTGTGGTGTGTGTTTATCTGCCTGTATGTCTGTATTTTTTTCAGCCCTTTTATTTTAGTTTTTGCTTTGGGTTTGGCTCTAAGTAGGTATAATTGTAGTTCTTAGTCTCATCCATGATACCATTTACTCAGAGGACTTATTTAGCCTTCAAAATTCAGTTTATGACGAAAAAAAAAGCGCAAGGTTTGTGCTACATGTTACTGATTTTAAAAAAAAAGGACCAAAAGAAAACATATAGAATACATGGTTGTCAGCAAAAGTGACATCCCATGATATGAGCTACATATTGGGGATAACAAAAAGAAAGAAATAATGTAACAGAGACAGAATGCATGGTTGTGTGTGTAAAAGACAGGCCAAGGTGTGGGCTACTCATTGGTTGTCTGAAAAAATAAAGGACTGAAAGAAATCAATCAGAACACATAGTTGTCAGCGTAAAAGACATCGCAAGATTTGAGCAACATGTTGGGGATATCAAAAAAAAAAAAGGGAAGGAAGGACTAAAAGAAAATAAACAGAATGTATGGTTGCTAGCAGAAGAGACAGTCCAAGGTGTGTTAAATATTGGGGGGGGGGGGGGTTAAAAAAAGCAAGGATGAAAAGAAAACAGAAAGAACGTATTGTTATTAACAAAAGAGACAGCCTAAGGTGTGAGCTACGTATTGGGGATGTCCAACCCAATCAGCTACAGAGATTCAACTTTCTGACTACCGTAATGGAGACTGAAAATGTGGAACTTATATTTGCAGGCGCAATGGAATATCGAATGATGTCTTTCCAGAAACTAAGCAGATATTAAGAGATAGAAAGATTTTCTTAGAAACAAAGAAATGACTGCTGAATAGCCATGTATTATCTCATTTTCTATCTGTTAGACAGTCTCTTTACAAAAGAAGTGTTTTGGATGTTCACCTTTTACAAATCATTGAAGTAAAAATATTTTTTCAAATGTTACGTAGAAACTAAGCTCAAAAACAGTGTTGAATAACTTCGTAATATCTAATCTTCTATAGTGAAATAAATGCTAGACAATCTTTTCATAGAAGAAGAAGAAGAAGAGAGTTGGAGCAACAGAGACGTCGTTCCACTGACAAATTCTAAGAACAATATGCAGCAGGTAAAAAAAGACGATGTTCATAAACATGTCAGATAGATTCTTTTTTTTTTTTTAATCATATCACCCTAAGCAAGGCAATAACGCCACTGATGCGCAGGGGGCTACGTAAGGGTAAAAAGAATGGAAAAGAGAAAGCCAGAAACCACATTCTAAACAGGGAATAAGGGATGAGCCTCTTCACCTGTTCAATAGACGTGGGTGGAGTGTGAACCGGGCAATAGTTTAGTCTATCTACTCCAATTGAAAAAAAATAAAAAAAGAAAAGAGTGAAAAGATTTGAAAAGAGAAAACCGGAAACCGCATCCTAAACAGGAAACAAGGGATGAGCCTCTTCACCTGTTCAATAGATGTGGGTGGAGTGTGAATCGGGCGATAGTTTAGTTTAGTCTATCTACTCCAATTCTGGCGATAAAAATTATCTAGCATGATACAATGAACCAACTTTCCTAGCATCAGACCTACAATTAATTCAATATTATCTTTCCACTTCAACAAAATCGGAAAACCGTAGTCAGAGCTCCTCTACTGAAGGTTACCATCAGCCATGCTGACGGTAGGCAGAAGTGGCTCTCCCGAATGATTACAAGAGAGCAGTTTCGTTCAGTAGTTAGAAAAAGCGTATAATTGAAGGTTGAAAAAAAAAAAAAAAAGAAAACTGTCACCTAATTTTAAAATCAACTAATGGTCTACATAGCGCAGACTATCCTTACAACCTTAGTTGAATAACATTTTTATTCATAATGAAATGAAAAAGAAAAAACCGGATTGCCCATAAGCGACTTATTATACCAATAATTAATTTATGCATTTTTCTTAATTCCTGTCACTAATTAATCATTCTATAATTCCTGATTGAAATTGTTAATTCCTTATTGCAAAGAATCAAAGATTTTTCTCGTTGCAGTAAAATGTAAAGAAATGGAATTTAAAAAAAAAATGTATCATTAAAAAATGAAGTTATGAAAATCCCTTGAAGCATATTTAACATTTTCAAAGTCAAAACTTTTGTCAGTACTTAAATTTTACTTTTTAGCTTCTATTTTATTTATCCATATTTCTTTTCATATTCCAATAATTAACATTATGAAACTATTTTCTGTTTTAACTGAAAACAGTATTCACACCCAGATTGACCTTCAATCGGCGGTGATATATGCTTTCAAATTAAGGCACTTGATATTCAAAGAACTTAAAATGATTACTTGGCTACTTATTTTAGTACTTTATTTTATTTACGAGTGTACTCCTGTCAAAAATGACAACGAAACATTTGAGAGGATTATTAACTGTTTCCCCTCTGGTTATCCCCCCATCAGCGTGACAGGAGGGTATATATATATATATATTCTTCATTGCTTGACAACATAATTATTGCAGCAAAATAAAATAATAAGGCACTGTTAAAGAGCAAACACAAGCTATCATAACTGGTAATAAAGTTTAATAACTGGTAGTAGAGAGAATGAACTGAGCCGACGCTGCCTCACTAGTGGCTTTCATATAAAATGAGTCGAAGCTACCTGACTAGTGCCTTTCTCTCAATGAGCGTGGCAGGAGGGAATTATATATATATATAGTGTATTGAGGCAGCAGATAATTTTCTAAACATATACTGTTAAATATAACAGACAATAAATGTCTATTATGTTTAATCATGAGCCGTTCTTAACATCGTATTTTGGCTTTAATTTCAGGTGAAAATAATGTTGAACAATTTTTGTCTTTATTTTCACTTGAAATTAAAGCCAAAATACAATGTTTAGAATGGCTCATGATTAAACATAATAGACATTCATTGTCTGTTATATTTAACAATATATATATATATATATATACGTCTCATTAGTATACTTGGTTTATGTGTTTTTGGGAGACCGTATAGTGTGGGTGTTTTTGGATTTTATGTGATAAGCTTTAGCCAGAAGGAGTCTTCTGTTTTTAATAATTTTTTGATATTGCTTATAAATTTTTGTGTCTCTTTTGTGATGCTGCTTTTGTTAACTTTCTCGTATATGTTTTCATCACCAATAAGGTCTTTCATTTTTTGTTGGTATATTTTGTTGGTACATTTTGGTAGTACTGGATGGCGGCGCCATCCAGTACTACTACTACTATATATATATATATATATATATATATATATTGAGAGAGAGAGAGAGAGAGAGAGAGAGAGAGAGAGAGAGAGAGGGGGGGATTATTGCCAGATGATGCAAACAATGTCATGCATCATTTGAAGTTGTCACTTATATTAGTGCAAATTAAGACTGAATTTATATTTACATAAGTAGCGAAGCAATCATTTTAAGTAACATGGTTAATTGAAACAAGTGTCATGTAATTTGTTGCATTTAAAACTATTGTAAAAATTGTATGGCAGTGACTATTGGACAATCTCCTCAAAGATGAAGAAGAGAAAGCAACAGAAATGTGGCACTTAAGTAGGATGCTGAGGATACCATGGGGCGAATGTGTGAGCAATGACATAATTTTAGATAAAATGAAAGCAAAAAGGAAACATTTATTTAATATCAGTAAGACATAATTGAGGTCAAATAAAAAATTACTTGTTATAGATGTAGCAAACTAAATTGTTTTGTACATGGCCTGGTTTGTTTTGTAATCTCTGTTCATCTTGCTCATTGATATTTATGTGATGGGTAATACTGGAATGGTTTCTGGGACTCGCCTTGTTTTTAGATAGATGTGAAAACAGATGTGAACTTGGATAGATAGATAGATAGATAGATAGATAGATAGATAGATAGATAGATAGATAGATGAACAGACTGAGACTGATAGCGGTAAATAGATAGATATATACATACATATACGAGTCTGACCATCGCTGTTAAGTTCTTGAAGCCTGCAAGTAACTTGCAATGCTTATTGCAGATGTACCAAAACTAAGTTATTTTGTACAGAGCTTAGCCTATTTTGTAAATTCTTTTCATCTTTCTTGTTGGTTTTCATGTAATGGGTGTGAGACCGGAATGGTTTATGCAGACACACCTTACATGTTAATGGTATTTCCAACATAGTACTGTGAAAGGTCTACTATGATGTCAGGGTCGGTGCGTACTACCCTTGAACCCCAAACGCGGTGTTCCAAACCTGACTGGGGCCCTGAGAAGTGCTTTTTGACTTTCGATATGTTATCAACCTTTCTATCTACATTTCAAGGCACAACTACATCACTTGAAACGCTATACGTTACAAATTAAACTAAACATTAAAGAATGAACAATTTTCGTGTATTTTGGCATCATTCTATATTCTTTTTTATATAAATCTGTGAATTTATATTACTCATGTTAAGTCTCTAAAAACATTATATAAAATTTGCTATTTTTTCTTATCCATAATGTAAAGCTGTTAAAATTCTTCAAGTTTTTAACAAGAAAAATATCAAATTCATGTTGAAAATTGCCGCAAAACATCGTTGATTTATTTCTGCTGGAATGATCCATTATGGCATGTCTCTAATTTGTATTTAGATATATTGAATTTATTTTCAATTTTTCTAGTTGAATTGTTCGCCTATATTGCATATGATCCACGATTGTTCATGATTAGGTTTACAAAATGTGTTTCAGATGAATACTACCTTATGAATAATACCTAGGATGTGCGTTGTAGTGCAGTGGATATCAGCACGAAACGAGAAAAAGGGGAGCCGAGTTCGGATTCCAGTTGAATTCCTTGAATTCACTTACACGCAAATACCCTTGGGAAATATATTAATCCATCTCTCCCATCCGGTTATGGGTTAAATCACAGAACAGATTGAGTTCTATAGCCTTGGCTGGCAATCAGTCTACCGCAGAAAGTAATAGCAATCTACTGCGAGATAATCTTCTGCCCAGTCAGTCATGTCTCTTTCGAGACATGATCGCCCAAGCCTGTATCAATAATGGCATTTAACTGACTAACTGACCTTATGAACATTGGAGGTGTAGTAGAGTGGGGGCTCCGTATCATAGATTTGGAATGATCTGTATCATAGATTGAAGGCGTGTAGCATGAAACCTTTGCAACAGACCTGTTTCTTGTGACTGAGACTAGCATTGGACAGGTATAGACACCACATTCATCTTACATTAATTGATGGATTGCTGGATCAATGATTTCCTCGTTCTTAGCTGAACGCTTGATGCTTGATGTTTGCATTATCTTGGAATATCTTAGTGACTTCATGAATTGTACGACTCTACTTATTTCTATCACAAACAGCAGTTTCCCCACTTAGGATCTTCTATAGAGCAGGTTGCAAGGGACTCTAAATAGCCTTTGAAGCGTTTCCTCGGTTTATGATGGGAGAAAGAGCAGTTGAGACAAATGACCAGCAATGGATGCGCGCTTCGATACTGATTGCTTTTGCCTTTTCGAGGATCACAGATATATTGATACTGTAGGGGAGTTCGGCCATACCCACGAAAATGAACTTGCGTGGAGCTTTACCGAACTCCCCACATTTAAAATATCTGACGCGGCTGCAGAGTAATTGAAAGATAAAAATCTCATTTTTATTATGATAACTAGCAGTATAGCCCGGCGTTGCTCGGGTGTAATAAAAGCTTTAAAACTAATGCATGGTCCTGGAGCTCAGATTCTTTGGACGTTGGCACAAAAGACTAAAAAGGAATAGTTGTTTCCAGTTAAAGCGGAACCGTAGACTGAAAGAAAAATGAATGGATATAAGTCAAATTTTAAAATTTGGTGAGAATCGGATAAAACTTGTGGATTTATATTAAGGGCATACAGACAGATAAACAGACACACACACAACCATCTTGCCTTATATATATATTATCGATTTTCTGCACTATTGTACGAACTGCAACCTTGAAACTTCTGAATGTCGTTTCTTATGTCTTTGTCTATGAGTGTATCAAATTTGATTAAAATCGGACCACTCCTTCCATAACCCGATTTTTCGATTATCGATTTTCGATATTTATCGGAGGTACCTCGACACAAGACCTAGCTAAGAACACTCGCGGATGCTTATAGTACAACAGTGTAAATTTTCAAGAGAATCGGTTCAGCCGTTTCGGAGTCTATAGGTAACAGACACACAGACAGACAGACAGACAGACAGACAGACACACGCACACACACGCACACACAGACAAAGTTCCATTTATAAAATAAGTTTAGATTTAGCTAAGATTTATAAATCATCAACGTTTTGTTATTTATAAAAATTATAATTGAATATAATTGAATATATTTAATATTATAAAATTATAATTTTATAATATGAAAAGTTCAATGAAAAGTTTTTCTGCAATAATATTTTTTTAAGTTCAGTTCTCTTGAATTTAGGAGGAAATCTTTTTAACGTAAAGTCTTATTGATATTGGATGTGCGTTGTGGTACAGTGGATATTGGCTCGGAATGAGAAACCGGGGAGCCGAGTTCGAATTCCAGTTGAATCCATTGTATTTACTTACGCTCAAATACCCTTGGGAAAGGTATTAATCCGTCTCTTCCTTCCAGTTATGGGTTAAATAGCAGGACAGATTGGGTTCTATAGCCTTGGTCGGCAACCAGTCTACCGCAGAAAGCAATGGTAACCTACTGCGGGATAATCTTCTGCCCAGTCAGTCATGTCTCTTTCGAGACATGATCGCCCAAGCGTGTATCACGTATGGCACTTAACTGACTGACTTATTGATATTTGTTTATGTCTGCATGGATAAACTTTTATATGTTCAGTTTGTCCACCTCTCTCATTTGTTGCTGGTCGGTTTTGAGGAAAAAAAGTATAAATGAAAGAGAGAGTGGTACAGTGAGAAAGTTGTCGTCTGCGTTTTCAATGTCTAGACAAATGTAGCTGTTTGTCTGTTTCAAGAGGCGGAAGAAGAAATAGAGAACACTGGAGAAAGGGAGAAGGTGAGAGAGTGAGAAATGTGTGTCACCGTAGGTTCGACGTCTAGTTATTAGTCGCGACTCTCTCTCTCTCTCTCTCTTTCGCTATATGAGAAGACTGTGAGAGGGTAAGAAATGCAGACCACTTGTAATGGCGTCCAGGGGACGGCTCGAAAACCCTCTGAAGAGAAAAGGCAAGATCACCCGTATATTAGCATTCTGACGACCAAGAATAAGATTAAATTATTTTTCCTGTCTTCTAATTGGTCAATATATATATATATATATATATATATATATATATATATATATATATATATATATATGTCCCCAATGTATTCTGGACTACGTCTGCATATGGCAAAAAAATGTAAAACCAATTATCTAATAAAAAAGGATTTATTATTGGTTAATTAAAAAATGTAACTGTTTTTTTTTTTTCATTGGCTCCTGAAAAGGTATAGGGGTGTGCAAAATCGGATTTATTAAGCAACCAAAATATCGAGAAATCCGACAATATCAAGAATCGATCTTAAACAATGTTAATGGAATCTCACCAAAGCGTCTAAGTATCTGCGGACATAACCAAAGTCTTACATCAGTACAGCAGGCAAGCCAATACACATGTTATATAACCTGGCTACCAAAGATCATCTTGTCATCAACGACAGACACGAAAATATATATATATATCTATCTAAACTTATTTATAAATGGAACTTTATCTATTTGTGTGTGTGTGTGTGTGTGTGTCTGTGTGTGTGTATCCGTTACCTATAGATTTCCAAAACGGCTGAACCGATTTTCTTGAAAATGTACACAGTTGTACTATAAGCGTCTGCGAGTGTTCTTAGCGAGGGTTTGTGTCGAGGTACCCCCGATAAATATAAAAAATCAATAAACGAAAAAATCGGGTTATAGAAGGAGTGTTCCGATTTTTAATCAAATTTGATACACTCATAGACAAAAACATAAGAAACGATATTCAGAAGTTTCAAGGTTGCAGTTTTTACAACAGAAAATCGATAATATATATATATATATATATATATATATATATATATACAAGGCAAGATGTTTGTGTGTGTGTCCGCTTATCTGAGTGTATGTCTGTATTTTTTTCAGTTTTTAGTTTAGTTTTTGCTTTGGGTTTGGCTCTTAGTAGGTATAATTGTAGTTCTTTGTCTCAGCTTTGATACCATTTACTCAGAGGACTTATTTAACCTTCAAGATTCAGTTTATGACCAAAAAAACTTATTTGATATCGATACGAGGAAATCAAAATTTGACTTACATCCATTCATTTTTCTTTCAGTCTACAGTTTCGCTTTAACTGGAAACAACTATTGCTTTTTAGTTTTTCGTGCCAACGTCCAAAGACTCTGAGCTCCAGGACTATGGATTAGTTTTAAAGCTTTCATTACATCCGAGCAACACCTTGCTATACTGCTAGTAGATATATAAATCTATAGTTTTATTCTTCGTCGGTGTCGGTTGTCTGGAGGAGGATGTAGCCAGAGAGAATCACGCACATACGAGAGAGTTATCGGGAGTCGCTGTCCAGCGGGAGTTGTCTTCTCTTTTTCTCTTTTCTTTTCGTTCCTTCTGTGTTTTCTTGGTGTTCTGATTTCGGTCTGAAAAACCCCGAACTTATATAACCTAAAATTTCCGCGCATTTTCCCCTTCTCGCATTTTCGCTTGATTGCGTCATGGCACATCTGTCAATCATATTTGCTGGCTATTACCTTTCAAATCGCTTGCCTTTGATGTTACTCACTTTTGTCGGTCACTGTTTATGTTTTCTGCTTTTGATGTTGATCATACTTTTGTCAGTCACTGCATTTGATGTCAATTATATTTCTGTCGGAACACGGAAATATATTACCCACAGGCATTGTAAACTGCCAACTTTGTCTGCAGCTTAAGTCCTTTTTGAGACCAATCTGTATACACATATGCATGTACATACATAGACTGCTATTCTTGTTTTTCCGAGTGCATCCATCTGCTAGAGTGGCTAACCAATCCCTGTCGCAGATGCCTGCTCAGACATATTTGTTTTTGCTCAACAGCCACAGAGCTCACATGTGGTTTATAATGCAAATATACTGAGCGGATCTCAGTTACGTTTTCTGGTAGATAGTGCATAATCTATCTACTCACAAGACCCACTGGGAGCGTTTTGCTTCTAACAAATTGACAATGGTGTAATTTGAACTTAGGTCTCATGGTCAGAAGGACACACACACACATACACACACACACACACACACACACACACACACATATATATATATAGGAAAGAATATTAATGAAAAGTTTTGAATTTATATATATATATATATATATATATATATATATATATATATATATGCATATGAACGTCCTGGGTATGACAACGAACGACATCCGGCGGTCAGGTTTTTGACTGGGGTCTTTTGAAGAACGCTGAACCACATTTTAATTTTTGCATCCCCAACTCACCCAGCTAAATAGTTAATCTCCAAACTAGGTTAAAAAAAAAACTATGAAACTATCTAATTTTCATCGTAAACAAAAAAAAAAAATTACATACATTACATGTAAGGAAAAGAAATATTTAGCAGCAATACATTTTTACTAAAAAATGTAATTACCAGCAATACATTTTTGTAAGAAAAAAGAAAAAAATTCACCACCACTACTGGAAGATCCTATGTCTGAAAACAAGACTCTGCACCATGTTACGCAAGCAGGAGAACCTAGTCATTGCTGCCAGACAACTTCTGTGACAACATCATTTCTTACATTTGGTAACTTAAAAAATACTGTTTAATAAGTAAACGGAGCGTCTACGGAAATACTAAAAATAAAATCCTCTCTATTATATATATATATATATATATATATAGAGAGAGAGAGAGAGAGAGAGAGCTCCTGTTGCACTTTGGAGTTTGAATTATTTTCTTTATTTGTCTTATATCTTAATGTAAGATACCCATATTTATACTGCCGTCATTTTAGATGTCATCTTTGACGCCACGGACCCACTCGTTTAAATCTGTCAGAGTAATAAATAAAAAATCTATCCCATTCTTTATATATATATATATATATATATATATATATATATATATATATATATATATATGTGTGTGTGTGTGTGTGTGTGTGTGTTTCATATATACGTCTTTTATGCTTATCTCACACCCTGATTGAGCATTCTTGAAGAATGGTAAACTTTGAAAAACAGTAGCTACCCTGGCATGTACGTATCGCTCATTCACTAATGAATTAGAGCACTCTGGCTATTGGGCGTGTATAATGATAATATACATGCTAAAAAGTCTGCCTTCTTCTACCGTGCGCCCATAGCCCAGAGGTAGAATCGTCGACTGACGCCGCTTCGGTTGGGTTTCAATCCTGGGTTAAAAGTAATCGGAGTCTAACCGTACTGATGAGCTGTGATACAGCCAAACAGATCTGTCTGCGGATGACTATTACATCTTCTATGCATATATATATATATGCATAAAAGACGTATATATGAAACAACAATCTACCCCTTTCTTTTCATATATATATATATAATATCTTGGCACTACAGAAGAGGGTGCGGCGAATATTTAAAAAACTTTTGGCACAACAGAAGAGAGTGCGAATATTAAAAAAAAAAGAAAAAACTAAAAACAAAACCAAACAAGACAAACAGACAAAAAACAAAAAAAACAAAAACAAAAAAAAAAACAAAAAAAACAAAACAAAACAAAAACAACAACAACAAAAAAAAAAACAGCTGGTAATACTTCACCTTATTGTCTATAATCAGTCAACAAGAATTTCTTTTTAATTTTCCTTTTAATTTGCTTTTAATTTAGCTTCCTTTTCTTTCTAAATGTGATTTCCCTGTTGGTACAATGACAAATGAAGAATAAGCTAAGAATTTAAAATAGTTTAATGAAGCTCGTTAACCACAATGTGTTTCTGTGCGTATCTAGATGTGTTTGTTTAGAGCAGTTATCCCGACAGCGACGACAGTTGGGCACCCATGGAATATCAACCCATAATCAGTGAGTAAACTTCTATTAAATGATATATGATATGTATGAGGATGTGTATGTATGTCTGCGTGTGTATATATGTATATTCCTGGGTGTACTCGCTGCATTTATAACGTTCAAACAAAACAAAAACAAACACACTTATCGCTCCGCAGCATATTGACTCAATCTGCGAATAGGCATAGAGTTATTTACTTGTCTAGTTATTACAAGAGATTTTATAACATTATGTTTGAATGGTTCTGCAATCATTACGATAGCTGTCACATTCGATATACATTTTTTTAATCATTTCACCACAAACAAGGCAAGACTTCCACTGGTGCCCAGGGGGTTGCTGTGAGAGAAAAAAAACAAGGGTATCGACGAAAGGATTAGAGATGGATGGGACTGACGTTGCATTTAAACCTTTGGAGATTGTAGCTATTGTTGACCATGTCCACCATATTTTATGAATATAGAATACAACGCAGTACAGTAATCTGCTCAATAAAAAAAACGTCAATGATTAACACTCACGAGACTCTACTGAATCTGACTATATCGCCAATACTCGGGCAAATATGGTCGCCTGTATACACGTCGCATTGAATATTTTGAGCCTTCTGATTGGTTAAACCTTCTATTGGTGAACTATAAAATGAGTCAGCTCATGGCTGGCTCACTAGTATACAACACTACCCAAAAAATCCAACAGCTATCATGGAAGCATGAAAACAGAAGGGAATTCCACAGACATGAAGTGTGAGAAAAGAAACTGTTAGAGTAGAAAATGCGCTTACATTTAGCTATTTCAACGGTGTGGATTTTGTCGGGAACCCCGAGATGTACTGCAGGAGCACCTGACCAGATATGGCAACAGTATTCAATGTACGAACGAATGACAGATTTGTAAATGTGCAAGATGGATTCTGACAAGAAAAACATTCTGGTGACCCAAGCAGTTGATGTAGCTATTGATTCAATGAATTCATTCCACTTGAGATCAGCTGAGAGAGTGAGGCCGAGTAGGGACAGAGTATTGTTTGCAGGGAGACTATTATAATCCATATTAATGAAAGATGGGAAAGCTTCTCTATGGAGATTAAAAAGAGCAGCTTTGTTTTGGAAGCATTAGAATTTACTAGCCATTTTTTAACCCAATCCATCACAAATTGGAAGTCCTTTCCCAGAGCAGAAGCGAGGTCTACTTTGTCAGCCCTGGCAGATTTCATATCGAGACGAGAGTAGATGGTGGTGTCATCAACACAGATTTCAACATGGGAACTGACTACCCCATTGATGAATATCAGAAAGAGCTTAGGACCTAGGGTAGAGCCTTCAAGGACACCCGTGTTCACATGAAAAGATTTGAAAGTATGCCCATTCAGAACGACCATCATTTTAAGATTTTACAGGAACGATTGGATTAAATCGAAAAATCGTCCCGTTATACCGTAACTCTGTAGCTTGCGCAGAAGGCCAGCAGGCCAAACCCTATCAAACGCTTTTGAGATATCCAGGGCAACAGCTCGGGCTTCTCCGTTCTTATATATGCATTTGGTGATAGCTGTTAGCACATCAGCAGTAGACTTGGCGAAGTGGAAGCTATACTGCTTGTCAGAAAATAAGTTGCTGGATGTGAGATGTTGAATCATTTCAGCATTGATAAAGCCTCAAACACTTTGCCAAAAGAGCAATAGTTGCAAGGGTCATAGGTCTCTCTAGAGTTTAAAAAGCAGCAACTACAGAAGAACATTTTCAACAAGCATGGAAGCAAGAAGCCTTGAGGCAATAGTTATAAAGTTCGGAGAGGACAGGAGAGAGTTCAGGGAGCACGTTTCTTAAGGACCATGACTTGAATTCCATCGCATCCACTTGCTTTATGGGTGTCAAGCTTAGAAACTATATTAGAGATCAGAGAGGAGGTTATATATACATCACTCAGTTGAGGCTCAGTTCTAGGAGGGAAGTCAGGTGTAGGTACTCTAGATTAATCAAGTGAGTTGTAAGAGAATTTGTGAAGCCCTCAGCTTTGTCCGCAGTGGGTGTGAGAACCTCAAAATTATTGAGTAGTGGAGAGATTGAAGGCTTTCTGTTGTTTTTCACACTTTTGCAGAGCCGCTGTTATTGGAGACAAATTTGAGGGATGCTATACGTTGCTTCATTCTATTTGCAAGCAACAGATTAGTATCATTTAGGACACGCTTGCAATTATTGTGAGCAGAGATTAAAAAATCGTATTATAGTCGGATACACAGTCTTCGACAGGGAGATTAAAGTCTTTGTTCCAAGGGACATCACAAAAGAAGTCATGGAACGCCTCCCAGTCCGCTCTTTGATAGCAGTAAGATGTTCTGCTGGTGGGTGGTTCCTGGAATGGGGGGAAGTGGAAAGAGATATTGATGGAAACCCCAGCATGATCATAGTTGTCAAAAGGGCAGAGCTGCATGGCATGACAAGAGTCAGGTATAGAAATAAAACGAAGATCTCGCGGTGAGCAGAATCCATCAGGATTATTGGGGAAACGCGTGAAGATATCCACTGTTTGAGTGAGAGAATGAGGGATTCAAAGATTCATGGTATGAACACCAGCAAGATATGTGACAGAGTTTTCCGGCCACTTAGCATGCTGGGTTTTCAAATTTCTAAAAGATTTGCTGTTAATTATAGGTCTCTGAAAAATCCGCCACTAATGAGTGACAAATAATTAAACAGTTGTTAACCCTCTAGGGCCATTCGTATCATATTAGTGGGGGATCTGTTTATTACTTCATAACAATATAGAACTGATCCCCCACTTTATGACAAGTAGAAGCCTTAATCATATTATATTATTAACCCTCTAGGGCCATTCGTATCATATTTGATACAGTATGAAAACAAGCCTTGAAAGAAATATTTTCCTGAAAAACTTTTTAAGAGAAATATTTTATAAATTTCAAAAGAAAGCAGTACTGATTGCTCAGTCAATGAATACCAAATGTTTCCTTATAGGGAAATAACAAATGTTTCCTTATAGGGAAATAACAAATGTTTCCTTATAGGGAAATACTGTATCAAATATGATATGAATGACCCTAGAGGGTTAATTATAGGGTTTTCAAAGATTTGCTATTAATTATATACTTCTGAAAATATCCGTTATTAATGATTTGTTTGTAAAAATATGTTATTAATTATAGGTTTCTAAAATATCCTTTATTAATTTTTGGGTTTCTAAAAATTTGATATTAAATATAAGTTCATAAACAAATTAGTATTTAATAATAAGTTTCGAAAAAACAAACAAACAAAAAAAACAAAACAAACTCCAAAACTTCCTAATTATATTTTACCAATAACATCAACTGTTAAGTATAGTTTTCTAAAAAAGATCCGCCATTCATTATGTTTCCCGAAAAATCCGTTGCTAATTCCAGGTTTATAAAAAATTCTTTATTAATTATCGCTTTCTAAAAGATCAGCTATTAATTATTGATTTGCCAATATCTGCTAGCCATTATAGGTTTCTAAAATACCCAATGCCAATTATGAGTTTCTAAAAAATCCGCTATAAATTATAGGTTTCTAAAAAATCTGCTTTTAAATGTAAGTTTTTAAAAATTCCTCTCTTAATTATATAAAAATCCGCTGTTTATTATGATTTTCTAAAGAAAATATCCACTGTTAATTACATACTTCTAAAAAAAGTCAGCTTTTAATTATAGGTTTCTATAAAAAACCGCTCCTAATCGTAGTTTTCTAGAAATCCTGCTATTATTTAAAGATTTAAAAAAAATTTAAAATTAATTATAGGTTTCTATAAAAATGGCTTCCAGTCATAGGTTTCTACAAAATCTGCTAATAATTGTATGTTTCTAAAAAAATTCGCTTTTAATTAATTTTGTGTTTCTAAAAATCAGTTATTAATTACATTGTCCAACAATTTTTAACTTTCAAAAGGCTAAGTAATTAGGGTCCGAGGATTTCGAATCTGCAAACTGTTTTTTTCTATCGGGTCTCAATTTTTTGAAAATTGCATACTAAAATTTTATATTTTTTCGTAAATTAAAGTTTTAAATACTATAGTTTCACTTAATTAATTTAAGTGATTTTAAATGAAAATTTTTATGATTGTTTACCATATTTTACAAATATATACAACTATATGTAGATTTGCAAAGAAAATATACTATATCAGGCATTTATTTTTACGATTTCACATGATAAACTGATTCAAAAAGTTATAAAATTAACTTAAATAGCAAGAAAAAGGTATACACGAAACAAATCTAAACTGTGAGCCATGTTTAACGGTACTTAGGAGTCTTCTCATGCTTGCTCCCAGGCTCATCACATTGTACACTCCAAACAAAATCTGTCAACATAGCTGGGCTCCACTTGCCCTTGTAACGAGTTTTCATTGCAGCTATGTCTTGGTGATTTCGTTCACCGTGTTCATCGCTTAGATCTGATGGGTTTTCCGGAAAAAATAAAGGATGGGAGTGGAGAAAATGGAGCTTTAGCGACATGTTACATCCCAATCTCTGATACGGTTTGGGCTAACGGCCTATACACCGGTTCTCGCTCGATCACCGAAGTTAAGCAACGTTGAGCCTGGTCAGTACTTAGATGGGTGACCGCTTGGGAATACCATGTGCTGTAAGCGTATGGTGACGGATGTGCGGGCTGACGGCCATATCACTTTGAATACGCCGGTTCTCGCTCGATCACCGAAGTTAAGCAACGTTGAGCCTGGTCAGTACTTAGATGGGTGACCGCTTGGGAATACCATGTGCTGTAAGCGTATGGTGACGGATGTGCGGGCTGACGGCCATATCACTTTGAATACGCCGGTTCTCGCTCGATCACCGAAGTTAAGCAACGTTGAGCCTGGTCAGTACTTAGATGGGTGACCGCTTGGGAATACCATGTGCTGTAAGCGTATGGTGACGGATGTGCGGGCTGACGGCCATATCACTTTGAATACGCCGGTTCTCGCTCGATCACCGAAGTTAAGCAACGTTGAGCCTGGTCAGTACTTAGATGGGTGACCGCTTGGGAATACCATGTGCTGTAAGCGTATGGTGACGGATGTGCGGGCTGACGGCCATATCACTTTGAATACGCCGGTTCTCGCTCGATCACCGAAGTTAAGCAACGTTGAGCCTGGTCAGTACTTAGATGGGTGACCGCTTGGGAATACCATGTGCTGTAAGCGTATGGTGACGGATGTGCGGGCTGACGGCCATATCACTTTGAATACGCCGGTTCTCGCTCGATCACCGAAGTTAAGCAACGTTGAGCCTGGTCAGTACTTAGATGGGTGACCGCTTGGGAATACCATGTGCTGTAAGCGTATGGTGACGGATGTGCGGGCTGACGGCCATATCACTTTGAATACGCCGGTTCTCGCTCGATCACCGAAGTTAAGCAACGTTGAGCCTGGTCAGTACTTAGATGGGTGACCGCTTGGGAATACCATGTGCTGTAAGCGTATGGTGACGGATGTGCGGGCTGACGGCCATATCACTTTGAATACGCCGGTTCTCGCTCGATCACCGAAGTTAAGCAACGTTGAGCCTGGTCAGTACTTAGATGGGTGACCGCTTGGGAATACCAGGTGTTGTAAGCGTTTAGTGACGGATGTGTGTTGTGGTGCAGTGGATATCGGCTCGGAAAGAGAAATTGGTGAGCCGAGTTCGAATTCCAGTTGAATACCCTGCATTCACTTAAGCACTGGTACCCTTGGGAAAGGTATTAATCCATCCCTTCCCCCCAGTTATGGGTTAAATAACAGGGTAGGACTTGGGGACCCTGCCCTTAAAACAAATCCCAATGAATCTTGATACTCGAAAAGAAAAATGTATTACTAGACACAAAACTTATATAAAAACAACAATAAATTGTTGAAAGAAAAAGGTATTACCAGCAATAAATAAATAAAAATGTAGTTGGCAATAAATGGCCCGCCGAGGTAGATATGCCATAAAAACAAAACAACCAACTGATACGATTTAATAAAATCAGCCACTAAAACTTCATAATCCGCAGACTTGGTGGAACAGGAATTTCTTCAGAATGTGGCACAGGACGGATTGCTAATCTTTGATTAGTTGTTTTCGTGATACAAAAATAAAAACATGAATACCATTTTATCTTATTTAGAAGGCTAATGAATACTAAGACTAAGGGTAAAACTAGAATTTAATAAAAAATATGAAGTTAATATATATTTACCTTGTGCTTTAGTAAGGCAGAAATAGCAATATTCAGTGTGATTTTACAGGCTCCTTCCAGACCATCAGAACACCGAATTTGAGGTCTTTTTGCCCATTTCGATAGAGCAAGGAGCCTAAGATGGTGGGTGACTCGCCTAAAATATCTGGGAAAATTAAAGAACGGAATCTGACTTTGTCGCGAAGATTATTCGTTTAACTTTTTTCAGTTTGTCTTGCCTACCTGGTATGTTGAATTCGGCTTTTTGTCTTTTCAATTTTTGTCTATTTAATTTTTATCTCTTTAATTATTGTCTTTAAGTTTTGTCTTTAATTTTTATCTTTAATTATTGCTACTAAAAGAAGTACTATTTTGCTATTGTAGATGATTTTGGCTTTTAAATTTCGTTTCGATGTAAATGGTGAAAGGTTTTTAGTAATATCGCTGTTTGAAAGAATTTTTAAGGGTTGGGTCAGTAAGCATTGGTCATTCTGAACTATCCACCCCGTCCTCTTAGCCTAGGTATAGAAGCATGCGCTGTAGGCTCTCTCTCTCTCTCTCCTCTGATTTCAACTAGCCTAAGATGGTGGGTTAGTTGAAATCAGAAGAGATGGTGGGTCCAGTACCGTGGCAGTATAAAGATCTGCTAGAGTAGCCAAAGCCAGTCAAAAGATGACTCTGCAAAATGTCGGAAAACGCAATTTCATTCTTCTGACAATTGGTAACGTATGCTGATCGTAACTACTACTGACAGGTTCTTATAATTTAGACTAGTTAAAGAAAATGTTCGTTTAATTCATGCTGTGTGTATTTTATTACATATATTTTCTTTCAGAGTGACGTTATTTTTGTATTCAGGACTAGTCAATTGTACTTATACTAAGTACATACTTAATAATTTTTTTCTCATATAACTGGGACGTTAGCATCCCTGTAGGTCAAACAATAAAAAAAATGTAAAGAAGAACTCTCAAGGAATCAACGGCCAGCTAACTAGAGGTGGTGTCTGAATAAAAAACCGTGAAGAAGGCAACGGGATACCACTCCACTATCTACCCCCCGCTCAATCATGGTTACTTACGAAAAATGCATTAAAGCCAACAGCGTGAAGGGGGTTGCTTACCAAGGAAACAACTCCTCGCTCGGACCGTCATCCGGCGACTGTTAGCCCCAACGGCGTAAAGGGGACATTTTACTCCAAAATTTGTCCCTCGCCCGGGAAAGATCGACATGAGCAACAGGTGTCTCTGGACCGTTACCCTGCAACTGTGCGCATCAAAGAAAAAATTACTTTTGGAACATGGAACGTCAGGACATTTAACAACTGTGGACAACTAGAGAATGTCAAGCAGGAGATGGACAGACTGAAGATCAATATCCTAGGCATATGCGAAACCAGATGGCCTAATAATGGAGATCTCAGTAGCGACACCCACAGGATAATTTATGCAGGAGGCAAAAACAACGAAAAAGGGGTCGGTTTAATACTAAACGAAAAAGTAAACAAATGCGTTCTTGGATACTGTCAGCTGTCAGAGAGAGTCATCTTGGTTAAACTGCGGGGAAGGCCCATCAACATAGCTGTTATAGTAGTTTATGCGCCGCCAACTCAAAGTTCGGAGGACGAAATAGAAACATTCTCTTCAATACTGGACAGTGCCAAGGCTCAGTGCAAAAGCCAAGAAATTAGGATTATAATGGGGGACTTGAATGCCAAGGTAGGTAAAGAGAGGGAAGGAGACACGACCGGCAACTTTGGACTAGGGATTTGTAACGAACGAGGAGAAAATTGGGTCCAATGGTGCTCAGCCAATGACCAGCTAATTACTAACACCTGGTTTCAAGAGCACCCACGACGTCTATGGACATGGAGAAGCCCAGGAGGCGACACGAAGAACCAAGTAGACTATATAACTATAAACAAGAGATTCAGGAACGCAGTGGTCAAATGCAAAACATACCCAGGTGCTGACTGCGGAAGTGACCACGTCCCAGTCATCTGCAAACTAAGGGTGAAACTCCGAAAACTGAAGAAGCCCAGCACATCACCAAGGCTGCAATACGACAAGCTTGTGAATGACCTCACCCTGCAGAAAGAATACAATAACAGCGTGAGAAAGAAATATGAGGAACAAATTGGAAAAGGGCACTCAAAATAGGATTCACTAAAGGAAGCGATGGTGACCTCAGCGAACAACATAGCCCCAAAGGAAATCAGACGCAGAAGAAAAAACGAGTGGATGACCGAAGAGATTCTCCACATGATGCAAAGGAGTCAAAAAATAACGCCAAGACATGGAGCAGAGTACAAGAAACTTCACTGGGAAATAAGGAACAAATGCAGACAAGCTAAAGAGGAATGGCTCAACAACAAATGCGCAGAAGTAGAGAGACTGAGCAGGACCAATAAAGTAGAGATGCATAAAGAGATAAGAGAACTGACAGAACAAAAAACCTGCTCCTCAACAGGATGCATAAAATCCAAGGATGGAACAATCATATTAGAGAAAGAGGAAACACTCCAGCGATAGGAAGAGTATATAAAGGATCTTTTTTTGCGACAAGCGAGAGCAACCGAGATTACACAAGGAGGTGGATGGACCGGAAAGACTAAAATCCGAAGTGGAAGCTGCAATGGCCAAACTGAACAGAAACAAAGCAGCTGGTCCAGACGGCATAGTGATAGAGCTGCTGATAGATCGCCTTAGAAGAATATGTCATAGAAAAAATTACCGACATTATAAACGAAATTTATAGCAGTGGAATAATACCAGACGACCTATGCAAGTCGATATGTATAGCATTGCCGAAGAAACCAGGTGCAAACGAGTGTGAACTACACAGAACTATCAGCTTAATGAGTCACATTATAAAACTGATTGTCAGAATCCTGATGAATAGAGCGAGAAGCAGAATCATGCCAGAGATAGGGCAGGAACACTGCGGGTTCGTCAAAGATACTGGAACAAGGAACGCCATATTCATTATTAGGATGCTCTCCGAAAGGGCAATACAAATGAAGAAAGACTTGTACCTTTTTTTCATTGACTATGCGAAGGCATTCGACAAGATACGACACAAAGAATTGATGGAGATGCTCGGCAGCCTCGACATTTTCGGGAAAGACATGAGAGTAATCAAGAATCTCTACTGGCAGCAAACGGCCTGCATACGAACAGATAACGATTTCAGCAGATTTACAAAGGTAGAAAGAGGCGTAAGACAAGGATGTGTCTTTTCACCGGATTTGTTCAACCTATACAGCGAGAATATTTTAAGGACCCTAGATGACACGCTAGGATTTGTTATTGGAGGCCACAACTTGAACAACATAAGGTATGCAGATGATACAGTGCTGATTGCAGATACGGAAAGCAAACTACAAGACCTCCTACAGAAAGTCGCGGTGGAGAGTGACAAAAAGAACTACAAATAAACTTTAAGAAAACTGAATGCATGGTCATCAGCAAAAGGTGCAACCCAAAATGCCAAATACAGGTGGGGATACCAGACTCAAGCAAGTACAAAAATTTAAATACCTGAGAAGTGTTCTAACAGGAGATGGAAAGTGAGACACAGAGATCCGAAGGCGAATTGGCATGGCAAAGGACGCGTTCCAGAAGTTGAGTAAAGTACTAACACACAGGAAAATTTCCCTAGAAACAGAAAAGAGTGCTGGTTTGCTATGTGATGTCAGTTCTTCAATACGGCAGTGAATGCTGGACAATATCATCGAAAATGAGGACAAAACTGGAAGCAGCGGAAATGTGGTTCTACAGAAGGATGCTGTGGATATCGTGGACTGAGCATGCAAGCAACGATGAGGTGTTGGAAAGAATGGCAACAAAAAGGAAATTCATACTGAGCACCAGGAAGAGACAACTGAAGTTCCTGGGACAGGCAATGAGGAAAGAGAGCCTGTAGAACCTGATACTGACTGGCCAGATAGAAGGAAAGAGAGACAGAGGAAGGCAGCGGATAACATATTTGCAGGGCCTGATCAGGTGGATGACGGAATGGGGTTGCCAGGAGTAACAGGAGCAAACATACTAAGAGCCACAAGGGATAGGGTGACGTGGAGAACCATGATCGCCTACGTCCTGAAGGGACAGGGTACATAGAAGAAGAAGAAGAAGAAGAAGAAGAAGGAAACAAAACGAACAGCATATATGTGGTACCCATTTCTTGTCTTGATCTCCCACTTCAATTTCGAAATATAGTTTATAAAGTTTTTTGACGTAATTTGATATTTTTCGCTTGTAAGCCATTGTTGTTACACATCCACAAATATAACAAAATTATCTGGATTGTTATTACAAGTTCCTCTAGGCATTTTAATTTGTTGAAGTATTTTATCTACCTGAAAATAGTTAAATTTATATGTATATATTAAAATATCTTAAGTAATTTTGAAACGGACGTGTAATTGTAAAATTTACATAATAATGTAAAAATTTCAATCACGATTTACGAAAAAAGCAGACCTGATAGGCAACAAACGCGTATCATTTTCGTAATCTACGCAAAGAATTATTCTAGAAACGGTCCTTCTCTGCTCAGTAATTCTTTGGTTGTTGAACAGTGTTATAGGTTACTAAAAAATCTGCTAATAATGTTTATAAAAACATTCTCTATTGGTATAGGTTTTTACAAATCAGTTATTAATTATAGGTTTCTACAAAATCGCTATTTATTATAGGCTTCTAAAACAATCCGCTATTAATCAAAATTAACAATAAAAAAATACACTGCTAATTATAACTTCCGAAAAAATCTGCTATTAATTATATGGGCTACTACACATATCCGCTATAAATTATTAGTCTATAAAAAAAAACCGGTTGTTAATTATAGGTTTCCGAAAAGGCTGCTTCTTAAATATATGTTTCTAAAAATATAAGTTTCTAAAATCCGCTCCTAATTATATATTTATCAAAATATCCGCTGTTAATTATAAATCTTAAAAATCCACTCTTCTTAGATGTTTCTAAATTATCTGCTGTTAATTTCTAAAAAATCGCTCGTTTCTAAAAATATCCTATGTTAATTATGGGTTTCTAAAAATCTTACTTTAATTATAGTTTACTAAATAAATACATGCACAATTGCCAACAATATATTTTATTGTCAGTCAGTTAAGTGCCATACGTGATACTCGCTTGGGCGATCATGTCCCGAAAGAGACATGACTGACTGGGCAGAAGATTATCCCGCAGTAGGTTGCCATTACTTTCTGCAGTAGACTGGTTGCTGACCAAGGCTATAGAACCCACTCTGTCCTGCTATTTAACCCATAACTGGAAGGAATAGACGGATTAATACCTTTCCCAAGGGAAATTTGCTCGTAAGTGAATACAATGGATTCAACTGGAATTCGAACTCGGCTCCCCGGTTTCTCGTTCCGAGCCGACATCCACTGTACCACAACGCACATCCATATTTTATTGACATAGCGAAATTAATAAAAAGTCAAACAGGAAAATAAAGATATAAATGTAGAGATGATCTTATAGGACATTGTTGCGTAAAATTATGAGAAAGTTTGCAAGAAGTGTTATTTATTTTTTAATTGTTTTTCTTATATCACATCACTGAACATCCGAATTTTTAGTACTTGATATTCTTAAGCGGATTAGACTGGATATAAATCCTGAATCAAACCGGAGTCGATAACATCAGCAGACCCAGGTAACAACTGACTACTCACTGCCCACAACCTATTTTATAGATGTAACACGTTCGCCCGGGCTGGCTGGTTGTGGCGCTTGTTCTCGTCGACGGTCGTGACGGCATCACTTGTGACACTGCCACCCGGCTGGCCGCTTGGTTCGGTCGCTCGCTGGTTCGGGAACGGATCCCGCTTCGATGATGTCGAAACGGTACCAGTTATGTCGACGCTTTCGGGCCGCTGTTGCTGGTCGTGATGATCTCGTCACAAAAGCTGTCTTCAAGACGTCTATTGCAACAACGGACCACTGCCCACGTTGTGATTTGATTTCAAAAGGTCGCGCTGTGCAAATTCAGTAGCCCTCTTTCCACCAGAACCAGACCGGATACTTATGTACACTTGTGGTTAAAAATAAACAGGGCACAAATAAATAAATAAATAAATAAATGAATAAGGTCGAACACGCCTGGAGAGTTACGAAGAATGTCTTTATAAAAAAACAATTATTAGTCACAGGAGCAGATAATACAGTTGTCAGAATGCTAATACAGTTGTCAGAATGCTAATACAGTTGTCCGAATGCTAATACTGTTGTCCGAATGCTAATACAGTTGTCAGAATGCCAGTTTACAACGGAGAGAGGAAGAGTTCGTTTTCAAAATCTCAGAGCTTCCAGTCTTCAAAATAAGAATGTCTTTTCTAAGTTTCGTTAAAGTAACAGCACTCTTCAAATTCTCGTTAAAGTCTTTTCACGTATTCTCTATAAACAGGGCTGTCAATTCTCTATGCAACTTCTAAAACAACAAAGTTCTTTCGGGTCCTTATTGGAACTTGACGGGATTTACCGAATCAGAAGCGGGTAATGACAGCGACGTGACGGCGGCGGTGTGGGGGTTGGTTTATTCTTGTCGCCTGGAAGCTCTCTCCCAACTCAACTCTAAAGATTATTTTCATAGCAGTGCGGGATTTTTTTTTTTTAATCAGAATTTTTAATTCTCCCAAATAAGTTTTAAAACAATAACGTTTTTTTCGGGATTCCTATCGGAGGCGCATTATTCAACATTAACTCTTTAAGTTAATCGGCGGCAGGCTTCATTCAACATTAACTCTTTAGCCATAAGTTCTATGGTGGGCGACCAGCCGTAGGTCATGGGTCCTCAGTTGGGAACTTTTTTCCACAGTCGTTACATTTCGACTGCAATTCCAGAAACTTACTCCAGCTCTCTCCTCAACAACTATTGATTTTTCTCACCGAGTCCGGATTTTTATAACCATCTCCAATCCTCTCGGGGATTCGGCCGACTAAAAAGCTTTTAACCAATGAGATTATTTTCCACTCACACGATCTGCGGGGAGCCATGGCTCGACGAATGAAATATCAACAGCTCACATGACGTAATGTTTTTGTCTTCCGTCTTTCGATTACATACATCATCTTTAGATTTTTCAATTCCCACAATTTCTGTTCTCAGGAACAACTATTGGGGATTTTACCCAACCTGATCTTATCAAATAAATCCTGACATTTTGTTATGACTGCGACCATTTTGTCAAATTTCCACCTAGCCCAAAAATAATGCGTATCGTTTATGAAAAAGAAAGAAAACTATATTTCTTTCTCTCCTTTTCAAATTGTCAGCTAATTTATCTATTCCCTGGATTTTACAAGTACATGATAGTATTAAAATAGCTTTTTACATAAGCTCACATTGCGAATTACAATAAAGTACAACTAATAATATCACTAATATTAATTTCTCTCTCTCTCCGTTGCATTAAACCAAGCAAAAGAAAATATACCAGCGGGAAATAGTGTCACATAGGGGTTAACACCTAATTTGCATATTTCTAGAATTTTTAGAACTCCCTAAATTTTAATAGAACATTCTGGCATCTTCCAAACGTTCTATTTCTAATTTCCTTATTTTTACGACTACTTCATGAATTAAAACTTTCTTGGAATAACACTTAGGACTTAATATAATCCATTACTATAACTTTTATATGTTATATAACTTTTTATAACATCATTAATAATATTTTTTTATATATAAATGCGTCCTCGTAACAGTACCCAAAGTGAGTCACAACTACTTCGAGAATCAATATAAGCAGATGACTCCGTTGAGAGAAGACAGTACAGCTGAGTATCGTAGAGTTGAACCGGTACAAAAGAGATGTGTTGTCACATGACTGCCTGCCTTAGAAGAAACTTCGATTTCAACCTGGTGCCACACCAACCAACTTCGTGTTACATTCCATAGAAGACTTTGGTTGGAATTACAGTTGTCTTCATGCAAGAGAGATAAACTCTAACCAAATACTTTACCGAACAAAAGAACGTATGAATACGAGCAGGCAGTACCGCTTTCAGGGGAAATTTATAGAATCTTTCCTTTGAAATAATTTAACAGTAAAATAAGTTTTTCAATTCCAGTAGCTGTTATTGATCTTCCCAGTAGAAGGTTAAGAAGGAATCACCTCATATGTACTGGGAAGATCAATAACAATTGATAACAAGTGATAAACTCTAACCAAATACTTTACCGAACAGAACGTATGTATACGAGCAAGGCAGTACCGCTTTCAGGTGAAATTTATAGAATCTTTCCTTTGAAATAATTAAACAGTAAATTAGGTTTTTCAAGTCCAGTAGCTGTTATTGATCTTTCCAGTACAGATGGGGTGATCCCTTCTTAACCTTTTATTGGCAGTAGCTTGTAATGTCAACATCTTGATTATGTCATTATTTTCTCTTAGAGTTACATATGCTATCCTTTTTAGTTGTTGCTGCTGTTGGTAGTTCTCAAGTGATGCCGTTTTTGTTATTTGGTACAGTTGTTTATTTGTGATTCTGTAAGGCCAGTTCACAATGTTCAAAGAAAAATGAATTTTGCCAAGATCAACAGGCTTCACTTGATGCAACTGGTATCAAAAGTAACCAAAACTTGTTCTTCAAAATTAAGTGGCATTATTTAATAAGTAAGGTATCCATTTCTATAAAACACCTATTAAACAAGATAGTATTATGAAATTTCTGTCAAAATGATGCAAATTTATTGCTCGTCAAAATTAAGAAAGATCAATTGATAAATAAGGTCATCAATCCTATCAATTCAAGTTTTTAGGTGTACTTCTAAGTAAACGGATATCAAGGCATCTTTTTTTTATAAGCGTTTCACCCCGAGCAAGGCATGTCACTGCCACTACTGCGCAAGGGGCTACGTAGAATGGAGAAAGGATGATTAAATATAGGAAATGTCAGAGGGTGGGTGATAGGCGGGTAAGGATACCGAGAATGAGGGTTGGGTAGATGAGAGTGTTCTGAGAATAAGTTGGGAGTTAGCGTGATAGGAGGTGTTTATTGACCCTACATTTAAACACCTGGAGATTGTAACTGTCGGGAAAGCAGAGTTGTGGAAGGGAGTTCCACAGGCGGGAAGCACGATAAAAGAAGCTGTTGGAGTAGAATTTACGGTTACATCTTATTTGTTTAACTGTAAAAGGGTTGGACCTAGTTGCTAATCTAGTATCTCGTGTAAATTCGTGCTTAGGCGGCACTAGTGATCTAAGCTCATCGGAGCAGTGGCCATGAAAGTACTTGTAGAAGAGGCACAGGGAAGCCACATCACGCCAGTGAGAGAGCGGCTGCAGCCGGACTGCCAAGTCAGTATCAACCACGTTACAGATCCTCCTTTCTAATCCTATAAAGCATGTTTTAGTTCCGATAGGATAATGAAATGTGTATTAAAATTACATGAATTCATTCTTTTCAAAAGTACGACGTTTCGTTTATAAATAAGCCTTTCATCTAATAGAATAAGATTTATGTAAAAAATTTTTCATAGGATAATGAAATAAATATCAAAATTAGATAAATTCATTTCTTTTTAAAAGTACGCCGTTTCATTTACAAATACGTCTTTTCATCTGATAAAATCAGTTTTATATAAAACTTTTTTCATAAGATAATGAAACTGGATCAAAATGAAGGTTCGATTATAACGTAAGGTTTTCGATTCGATAAAGTAATTTTTAGAGAAGATAGTTTAATGAAAACGAAGTAAATTTATTTTCTTTTAAGGTGTGTTTTTTAACATAGTAACCATTTTCGTTTTTCCCATTTTTTCAAATATTCTATTACTATTTTCATTTCATAGCAAATGTTTTCTTTTCAATGCATCATTTTTAAATGTATATTTGTAACGCTCTATCTCGAGTTGCTCTTGGGGATGCGTACAAAATGAACAGCATTGTTAAAATAATTCTTTAAATTTCGGGAACAAAGCAGATGGTGAGAAATCGTGGATGCGTAGATACTATTAGACAGCTGTGTATTTCAGGCTTCGCACCGTGTGTGCCGTTTGTTGACTGCAATGAGCCCAGGCATCGTCGTAATGTGAACATATTCTCTTTCTGGGCCTCAATCAAAGCTGTTATTCCGACAGAACGTTTTTAAGATACCATTTTCCATTTTGCTAATCTATTCTCTCTGATACATTTATTCTGCTGCATCAGCTTCACATTTTTTTGCACATTATCCGACTTTGCGTTTTCAGGGTAGTTTTTTTTTTGTTTTAAATAGAATCGAACAATGCAGAAAGCAAGAAAAACTGGAGGAGACAAAGAAAGAGAAAAGTAACCAAAAATAGTCAGAAATAGTGACGAAAGCAAAAAGAAATTGAAGAGCTGGTGAAGGAAAGAGGGAAAGAAAATCACAAAAAAAACGTAAATAAAAATGAAAGAAAAGAACAGAAAAAGAAGGAAAAAAATAAGAAGAAATGAAGCAGGTACAATTGCGAGGAAAAAAAGAAAAAGAATATACGATATATTTAGAAGAGGAAGGAAAACGAAAAATGAAGAAAGGAAGGAAGAAAGGCGTGATTTTAAACAAACAGAAACCGTTACAGAGAAAAAATGAAAGAAAGAAAGACGCAACTAAACATGGAAGAAGAAGAAGAAGAAGAAGAAGAAAAAGAAAAAGAAGAAGAAAAAGAAGAAAAAGAAAAAGAAAAAGAAAAAGAAAAAGAAGAAGACGAAGAAAACGAAGAAGAAAAATAAGAAGAAAAAGAAGACGAAAAAGAAGAAAAAAGTAGAAAAAGAAGAAAACGAAGAAGAAGAAGAAGAAGAAGAAGAAGAAAAAGAAGAAAACGAAGAAGAAGAAGAAGAAGAAGAAGAAGAAGTGGCAGTGCATGAAAAAGATAACAGAAAAAGTATCAATAAAGACTATAGAGGAACATCAATCGAAAGAACACTTGTAAAAAATGGAAGAAGAAGAAGAATGAGGAAGAGGAGAAGAAGAAAAAGAATATGAAGACGGAAGTAGAGGAACAAAAACATTTAGTAAAATAAACAAAAAAGAACAGAAAGAAAAATGAAAAAGATCACGTGATAAAATGTCACAAGAAAAATAAGAAAAAGATGAGAACATAAAGAAAGAGGATGCGAAATATAACAATAAACAAACAAATAAAACTGAATACAAAAATGAAAAAAAAATGGTGGACACAAATAATATGAAAAAGTGGGTGAGATTAAAAAAATTAATTACAGAAAATAATAACCAAAAAGAATAGTCGATAAAAATAGAAGAAGAAGAAGGAAGAAGTAGAGGAATAAAGAGATCAAGAAAAAATAATATAAAAAAAAGAAAGAAATACAGAGAAATAGGAATGAAAAACTCGTGACAAAAAGGGAAGAACAAAAAAAAAAAGAGACCATTATGAGAAAAATCAGAAAAAGAATTCATATTAATATAAAGTAAAAAAAAAAAAAAGAAAGAAAGAAAGAAAGAAACACGAAGCAAAAATGAAAGAAGAGAGTGAGAAAAAGAACAGAAGACGAGGGAGAAAATGAAGGAGAAGGAGAGGACGAAGAGGAGGGAGAATAAAATGAAAGAAGGAAAAAGAACGTAAAAAAAAAAGCAAGGAAAAAGAACGCAGATTAAAGTAAAAAAAAAAAGACGGAATTAAAATGGAAGACAAGAAAAGAAAAAGAGTAGAAGAAATAAGGAGAAGAAGGGTAAGAAATCATATTATAAAAAAATCAATAAAATGAATACAGAAGAAAAAATGAAGAAAACATGCATCAAGTAAAAAAAGAAAGAAAAAAGAAAAAAAAGGTGGGGAGGAAGAGAAAGTAGAAAGAAGAGGTGAAAAATAATCCAAGGAGGAGAAGAGGAGAGGTAGGAGAAAGTAGAAATAAAAGAAGAAAAAGAAAGAATACGGAAAAGATGAAACCAAAAAAGATGAGACAAAAAACAAAGAAGAAGAAAAACAAGCATAAAAACGGAAGATGCAAAAAAAAGAAAGAAGAGTAGGAAGAGGAAGACGAAACAGTGGGAGAAAAAGAAGACAAAAGAATAGAGGACAAATCACGCAGAAAATAAATACGACAGAAATGACAGGACAATGATTAGGAGGGGGTGATAGGAATGAACAAGCAAGAAGAGAGAAAGGATTGAAAATGAATAAAAAAAAATTTATTTATCCCTGAAATGATTCAATCTTGTATAAAAAATGATGTTTACTCACCGGAGAGAAGTTCCTTCGACTGAATCAATTAATTGTAATTAAAAATTCCGGCCCTCAATAAAATCTGGCACATTACAAGGTGAATGAACGTTGAGATTTGGTGAAGAAGGAAAAAGGAAAAAGTGAATTAAGAATGAAATTTAGAAGATCCAGTTGAAGGAAGATTGAGGGAAATTAAACTTTGCAAATACGAAAACAATAAAATACTAAATATAAAATTAAAATTCACAAAAGTTTTTAACAGTTACATTTACAACACTCCATTTCTTCTTCTTCTATGTGCCGCGTCTCCCTTCGGGACGTAGGCGATCTTGGCTCTCCACAACTTTCTATCCCTTTTGGCTTTTAGCAGTTTTTCTCGCTTTGCTATTAGCAAAACGAGAAAAAACTGCTCACCCTCAACCTCACCCACCATTCCGCCATTCACTCAGACAAGCTCGTCAAGTAAGTGGATAGTTACTTTCCCATAGCTTCCCTGCCCGCAATGTCTTATGAGTGTCAAATTTTCCAACCCTTTTTCCTGATTATGTATTCAAGAATTGTCATTTTTTCCCTTATTCTGAATAGAAGTGTTCTCTGTTGCTATGTTCTCTAAGACTACCTTGTTGATTACTCGCTCTGTCCATTGAATTTTCAGTACCATTCTGTAGAACCATATTTCTGCTGTGTCTAGTTGTTTTTTTCCTTCATCCGTGGGGTACATTGTTCAGCATTTATTGCCATTTATGAGGATGGATATTGCATAACATTCCAATGTTCTTTTCTATGTAATCTAAACTTATTTATAAATGGAACTTTGTCTGTGTGTGTGTGTGTGTGTGTGTGTGTGTCTGTGTGTGTGTCCGTTACCTATAGACTCCGAAACGGTTGAACCGATTTTTCTGAAAATTTACACAGTTGTACGATAAGCGTCTGCGAGTGTTCTTAGCTAGGTTTTGTGTCGAGGTACCTCCCGCTAAATATTGAAAATCGATAATCGAAAAAGTCGGGTTATAGAAGGAGTGGTCCGATTTTAATCGAATTTGATACACTTATAGACAAAGACATAAGAAACGATATTCAGAAGTTTCAAGTTTGCAGTTCCTACAATAGTGCAGAAAATCGATAATATATATATATAAAAGACAAGATGCGTGTGTGTCTGTTTATCTACCTGTATGTCTGTATTTTTTCAGCCCTTTTATTTTAGTTTTTGCTTCGGGTTTGGCTCTAAGTAGGCATAATTGTAGTTCTTAGTCTCAGCCATGATACCATTTACTCAGAGAACTTATTTAGCCTTCAAAATTCAGTTTACGACGAAAAAACCTATTTGATATCGATACCGAGAAATCAAAATTTGACTTACATCCATTCATTTTTCTTTCAGTCTACGGTTTTGCTTTAACTGGAAACAACTATTACTTTTTAGTCTTTCGTGCCAACGTCCAAAGAGTCTGAGCTCCAGGACCATGGATTAGATTTAAAGCTTTCATTACACCCGAGCAACGCCGGGCTATGCTGCTAATACACACTAAATGTAAGGCTTACTCCAGTACAGTCACTATCATTTTGACATTAACAAATATACGAAGCGTCGATAAAAATTTCTTATTCCCTCCTAGTTTCTAAAACCCAACCAAATATCAGAATTCATTTTGAAAGTACTTTTTGACAAGGCCTAATACATTTTAGTACCTTTTCATACTTAAATAAACATCCACAGATTTGAATTTACTCGTACGCATACAAAGTGTAAGTATTTTGACATGTTGGTAACATATATTGGTATGTAAGCATAATAAGAAATACATCTCAAAATAAAAGCCACTAAAATGCAAGAAGTCACTGAGTGTTAAAGAATATGTTAAAAACGACTGCTAAAAAAGAGCTATAAAATATATTGCCGCCAATCTTGTACTGTTCTTAAATTTAAAAAAATCTAGGTACCATAGCGGAAAGTTCATCAGAACAATTACCATGAATGTATTTATAGAAAATCACAGGAAGCTACATTACGGCGTGTGATAGTGAAACTTATATGCCAGATCAGGAACAATAACATTGCAGATTGTCAGGCATCTTCAAATATACAGCAAGAGAATTAGACCAGATGTGGTAAGAATATTCAAAGCAAACATAAATCATAGACTGATAAATATTAAAATTTATTTGTTTGAACATTATTTTTAATAGATACTTTTATTTGAGTAGATAATCTGTTTTTAATTGAACAATATATTTATATAAATATAACTCCACCGGCCTGAATATGCTGTTTAATTAAAAGCAGAATATCTACTAAAATACGAGTACCTATTAAAATAATGTTCAAACAAATACTTTTAAATATGTCGGTTGTTAATCCATTTCGAAAATTTCTAGAACTTTCCGTAATTGATAAATATGTAAGATAGTTTCTGGCGAGGAAAATTACCCAGCATTAAATAGTGAACTTAATTACTTAGCTGCAAATTTATCAGTTGATTCAATATAATCTTTCCCCTTCATGTCAGCTTAAAACGTTGGTCCTAGAAGGCGTAGTGGGTCATTCTCCTAGAGGTTAGCCTTATAGGATACAAATCCTATATCATCCAACAGTCAACTAAAACGCACAAAGTAAAATTGCGCACCCGCAAAAGTGGATCAAAACGAACTAAAAACATTTTAGAAAAACCCAGACCAAGGCAAATTTCTCAAGTCAGTGTGAAAAGCAAAATTCTGGATCCTAATTGTATAGGAAATCGAAAATTGGCATCTGACGTCAGTCAAACGTTTTTTCACACCTAAAGAAGAAAATTCCTGCTGGAGCCGGCAAAATGATAAACTTCATTATTTAAACCACGTTCGCTGACCGGTCAAATTCAGTTCAGCATGGAAGCGTTCAGCGAACGTGGTTTAAACAGCCATGCTGATTGAAGGCAAAAATCATTCTCTCAGATCATAGATATAATAAATAATAACAGAACAATCTAGTTTGTTGGGGTAGCTAGATCTTCCCTATTACACTCGCCTACTCAAACGTCTTTGAGCTCGTTTAACACTCAGAGTGTTAACCTGTGGTTTATACTATAACTATGCCGAGTGATCTTTAGTTATAATTTCCCGGGGAGAGTAACTAATCAGGTGAGATCAGTCTTTGAAAAACTCAAGTACAATCAATCACACAAATGACTTCATGTTGGCTCAGCCATCAACAATTTTCTCACTCGCAAGGCTTCGGAAATCCAAAATAGGATCTTCCTACAGGGTCGTTTCCCCCATACCGATATTATCAAAAATTCATCAATCGACCATGGTAAGATGCGAACCCGGGGTTTGTAATAAGAAAGATAACGCTATAGCAACGAGCCCATTCAGTTCATATCTACGCACGTATTCATACATATACCCATCATGACACCAAGATGTGAAGTAATGGTTAACAAACTTGTCTCGTTGACCAATTACGATTGAATAATGAGTTCGATCCTCACTGGGTGCCCCCATAATTTCAGTCTTATGTTACATCAAAGCTAAGCTTAGAAATACCCTCGGGTACGTCAATGTGGTGTAAGGTTAGCAAGTTTGTCTTCCTAAATCAATTACGACCGAGTAGTGATTTCGATGCTCACTGGGTGCTCCACAGTTACAGCCTTGTGCCACGTCAAATTTGTGCTTAGAAGACCTTTTTGTGTGCTTCGACGTGGTATAATAGTAAGCTTGTCTTCCTAGATCAATTTCGACTGAGTAGTGAGTTCAACTCTCACTGGTTGCTCCATATTTTCGGCCTTGTGTCACAGCTAAGCCCCGCTTAGAAAATTCCCATATGCCTATCGACGAACGTCTATATACAAATACAACAACACAAAACCTTACACTTTTCTCTAGAGTACTTCAGATACATACACAAGCATTTATATACGCAAGATCACACATAACTCATGTTCCTTCGCTGACACAATTCCATACACATGAAAAAAAAACCTTCTACAAGACACGTTTCACTATTAACTCGATTTTAATGTCCCTAATAAGATTTGTACCAAATCTGCGCCTTTATGGCAGGGGTAGAACTTTCCGGTGAATTATTTATTTACTAAGCACTATGTCAAAATTATTTACACTTGAATAGACGGACAAACAAATTAAGTACTGAAGGTAGCAAAAATAAATTAATAAAAAAGAAACTGGGCAGAATTTGCTGGAACAAACAAACAAACAACCAAACAACCAACCAACCAACCAACCAACCAACCAACCAAACAAACAACTCTGAAACAAACTTAAAAGAAAGAAAGAAATTAACCACACACACACACACACACACACACACACACACACATATATATATATATATAGGAGGGTCATTCAATAAATAAGGTGAATTTTTCGGTATAAGGACTTGTACGAGGATCATTCAAAAACTAATGTGAATTTTTCAGTATAAGGACTTCTAAGAGAGTCATTCAATAAATAAGGTGAATTTTTCGGTATAAGGACTTCTACGAGGATCATTCAATAAATAAGGTGAATTTTTCGGTATAAGGACTTCTACGAGGGTCATTCAATAAATAAGGTGAATTTTTCGGTATAAGAACTACGAGGATCATTCAATAAATAAGGTGAATTTTTCGGTATAAGGACTTCTACGAGGATCATTCAATAAATAAGGTGAATTTTTCGGTATAAGGACTTCTACGAGGGTCATTCAATAAATAAGGTGAATTTTTTGGTATAAGAACTTCTACGAGGGTCATTCAATAAATAAGGTGAATTTTTTGGTATAAGAACTTCTACGAGGATCATTCAATAAATAAGGTGAATTTTTCGGTATAAGGACTTCTACGAGGATCATTCAATAAATAAGGTGAATTTTTCGGTATAAGGACTTCTACGAGGGTCATTCAATAAATAAGGTGAATTTTTCGGTATAAGAACTTCTACGAGGATCATTCAATAAATAAGGTGAATTTTTCGGTATAAGAACTTCTACGAGGATCATTCAATAAATAAGGTGAATTTTTCGGTATAAGGACTTCTACGAGGGTCATTCAATAAATAAGGTGAATTTTTTGGTATAAGAACTTCTACGAGGATCATTCAATAAATGAGGTGAATTTTTCGGTATAAGAACTTCTACGAGGATCATTCAATAAATAAGGTGAATTTTTCGGTATAAGGACTTCTACGAGGGTCATTCAATAAATAAGGTGAATTTTTTGGTATAAGAACTTCTACGAGGATCATTCAATAAATGAGGTGAATTTTTCGGTATAAGAACTTCTACGAGGATCATTCAATAAATAAGGTGAATTTTTCGGTATAAGAACTTCTACAAGGGTCATTCAATAAATAAGGTGAATTTTTCGGTATAAGAACTTCTACGAGGATCATTCAATAAATAAGGTGAATTTTTCGGTATAAGGACTTCTAATACAGATAGAAGCCTACTTTTTTTCTTTACTTCTTTTTCAAAGGGATTTAATTTGTTTTGCGGATTGAAAAAAAATTTGGAGATTAACAAAGATGGCCACCAAAAAGCATGCTCCAGGATGAAACAGAGGTCAGTTATCAAGTTTTTGTTTTGTTTCATAGGAGAATATCAACTGTTTATGGTGCCACATGTTTCAGCCAAAAAATGTTTACATGTGTTCTAAATTATTTAAAGAAGGACGGAGCAGCGTTGAGGATGAAGACGGGCCTGGGAGGCCTACAGAAGTGAGGTCTCCTGAGGTGATCGAATCAGTCAATGACCTCATTCAGTCTGACAGAAGGGTGACAGCAGTTGGCATTGCAAGGACTTCGAGCCTATCTGTTTGGACAGAACACAAAATTGTCCATGGTGACCTTGCCTACTGGAAAGGTCAGCTGTCGGTGGGTGTCAAACGGCCCAGACCATCAACGAGCTGTACTGGGAACAGCTCCCTCACCCCCCTTACAGCCCAGACCTTGCCCCTTCAAACTTTCACCAGTTTGGTAGCTTGAAAGCGTTCACGAGAGGCACAAAGTTTGAAAGTGAAGATGAAGTCAAAAGTGCTGTGAGCGATTGGCTGAGACATCAGTTCAAAGATTTTTACGCTGAGGGAATACGGAAGCTTGTGCACAGATGGGAAAAGAGTGTGACACTGCTGGGAGACTACGTTGAAAAATAAAAAAAAGAAGTAAGCTTAGAAGTCCTTATATCGAAAAATTCACCTTATTTATTGAACGACCCTCGTATATATACCAAGTGCAGCCAACAATTCTACTCCATCAGCTTCATCTCTTGCACTTCCTGCCTGTGGAACTCCCTTCCGTATATTTGCTTTCCTGACAGCTACAACATCCAATATTTTAAATACAATGTCAATTCCCATCTCTTATTCACTCAAGTATTTTTCTCATCCTTTCTACATCATCCCATGCATCTTATTCTTTTCCTTTCTCACTTTACCTTCGCAAATGTTATCACACCTGTATTCCCATCCTTCACTTACCGTTTCTACCCTCTGTAACTGGTTCGTCTTTCTGTTCGCTTTCCTCCTGCTTAAACTTTTACTCTCTTATGTAGCCCCCTGAACATCAGTGGCGATAGCGCCTTGCTTGAGATGAAACGATTATATATATATATATATATTAAAGAACAAAAAGAATGCCTTTACAAGTGTAAGGGTGTTCAGAAAATAATTACGGATTTTAACGCTGTCAATTAAGAGTCAACTAATCAAGGTAGAAGCATAATGGTAGGAAACTGCGTTTAAAATTTATCATCTCTTTTATTAGGGCGTTCGGAAGCTAACTTCTATAAATTAGGAACCAACCAAGAAAAGCAGAACCAACATTGAATGGTAGCGATGTTTTTTCTTTTTAATCATTTCACTCCAAGCAAGGCATTTCCACTACCACTATTGTGCAGGGGGTTACATAGGGGAAAGTGATGAGAAAGAGTGGTTAGTTGTAGGAAATGTTGGAAGGAGGGTGATAGACGGATGAGGATACCGAGGATGGGGTTGGGTAAATGGGAAGAGTGTTTGAGAGAATGGATGAGAGTTAGGTGTCTATTGACTTTTCATTTAAATTTCTGGAGATTGTAGCTGTCAGGAAAGCAAGTATATGGAAGGGAATTCCGCAGGCGGGAAGTGCGAGAAAAGAAGCTTTTAGAGTAGAAATTGCGGTTATTTTTTATCTGTTTCACTGTAAAAGAGTGGGACTTAGTTGCTAATCTAGTATCTCGTACAAATTCATACCTAGGGGGCACCAGTGATCTAAGTTCATTGGAGCAGAACCCGTGAAAATATTTATAGAAGAGGCACAGGGAAGCCACATCACGCCGGTGAGAGAGTGACCGTATATACGCCTAGAATTAGTTTATCAACTCTTCTAACCGAGAGTGAGTTGTTTATTAGACATTTCCTAGTTTAAATGACAAAACTTGCAAAGAGAACATTTGGGTTCCTCGTGATCTTTCTCTTGAGAAGCAAACACAGCGTTCCACCATTTGCAGCAGTAATTTAAGGAGAAATAAATCATTTTCGCGTAGGATTGTTACAGATGTTATAAAATCAGTTTTGCATGTCATCGGAAAGCGAAAAAGACTGTGATTGGCACAATATGTGAAACCAATGGCAGCCAAGACTCCATCCAACAGGAATATGAGGCGATCTTCACGGCAGACGTTTTTTTGCTAGTAAAAAGTGGGTAAACGAGACATTACAGCGGAATATGTTAAAAACTACATTTAAAGAGAAAGACTTTTTAATAAAACGAATTACATTGCGACAAATCCGAGCTAAAATGGTGCTGAAATAAATTTTTTTACTAAAAAAATCTAAGCTTAAATTAGTTTTAAATATAGCAAAGTATTTTGCATATTGGAAATGTTAAATTTAATCTATTAACTTGAAATTAAAACTAAAATAAAAGCTTCAAGAAACATTTTTCATTTAAAAAATATATTTTAAACAATAGGTCGACGGTTTTATCTGTAAATAATAATTCAAGAATATAATGTAAGTACCATTGTAATATAATATTTAAGTACTCAGTAATCCTAAAAAATAAGATAATATTCTCCGTAATCTAATTCTTTATTGAATTTTAGATACTTCGCGTTAAATTTACTATAATTATTGCTTTTATTTTTTGATAATGTCGTGCATGAACATCCGCATCTATAAAAACCGAAAAAATATTCACAGATTCACGATAGCTATTGGTATAGGATCATACAAGCATGGATGAAAGTGTTCTAAGACTCTTAAGTAACTTATTATGTTGAAAATTCTTAGGTTGTTTAAAAAATTCCAGTTGCGCGTTCATAAAATAAAATCCCTGTTCGAGCGTTTAAAAAACGGTAAAATCAGTTATTGTAAATCGACTGAAGATACCGAAAGGTTGAAACCTAGGTCGCGGAAATAACTAATTTCCAAATGAAAAAATTTCCAAAAGTTCTACAAAATAATTGTATTAAACATTTTTTAATACAACTGCACTGGTTGAATTAAATTATGACCAAAAACTAACTCTCGCTTTCTCTCTCTCTCTCTCTCTCTCTCTCTCTATATATATATATATATATATATATATATATATATATATCCTGTCACGTTAATGGAGAGATAGAGAGAGAGAGAGAATAGCGAATCATGTTTGACGGCTGGGCTACACTCGTATAATAATATTAATCCAATTGTCTGTGTGAAAAATAGTTTTGAAAACTGTCGTTAACTATTTGTTTATTTGATGCTTTTTTCTTCTTTTTCTTCTATGTACCGTATCTCAACTGGACGTGGACGTTCATGGTTCTCCACAATTTCCTCTTCTTTGCATTCCGTAATAATTTTTTTCCTTTTGCTATCTATCCTAAATTTTGTTCTACCATCCATTCACTCAATCTAGCTAAGTAGGTTATGCGTTGTTTTCTTCTGTCCTTGCTGTTAATCCGTCTTGTGAGTATCAGATTTTCCAAGCCCTCTTTTCTCATTATGTACCCTGTTGTCTCTTCCTGATGTTAAGTATGAGTTTCGTTTTTGTTTCCATTGTCTCTAAAGCATCTTCGTTGTTTGGTTCATGGTATTCGCGACATTGTGTTGTGTCAAGTCTCTTCTTCATCTTTGAGGAGATTATCCAGCGTTAACTGTCATATAATTGAAAGTACTCTTTTCTTTGATTTTAATAAAGATTTTCTGTCCCTTAACACTCTGCCGATCTATTGGAAGGCGTCTTTAGCTATTAGAATGCGCCTTTGGATTTCAGTGTCACACTTTCTGTCTTCTATTAAAACCCTTCCCAGTTATTTAATGCTTGTTTGATTTTGGTGTTTCCAATATGTAATTTGTATTTTGAGTTGCCCCTTTTGTTGACAACCATGCTTTCTGCCTTCTTGCACTTGGTACTTATTCCTTTCTTCACGCTTTCCTTCTTTATTTTCTGTATAGATTTATGTAGATCTCATTCCGTGTCTACTATCAACACTGTGTCATCTGCATATCTTATGTTGTTACGTTACTGAATTCAATAAGAAATAGATTACGCGAGAATAAGTCCATATGCACTCTCACCAGAAAGTTTATATATTATTATTATTATTATTATTATTATTTCCTTTGATTTTTGATGCGTGCTAATTAACTTCCGGGTCCCAAACAGAGACCTAAGGTCACAGATGGCTTCATGACATTTTTCACTGATCACTTTTGTCAAAAAAAAAAAAAAATGTAAAACAAACAAACAAAAACAAAACAAGGACAAACCTAAAATTACACACATTTCATATGGATAAAACTATTCGTAATGTTTGAACAGTACTTTATTTGCACTTATTTAAGGCATGACTACCAGGGGTCCTTTAAATGGATCTATCGGAACCTTTTCCAATCAAATCGAGAGCTTCAATTACAACTGGAATTATTGATGTCCTCATAGACTACATATAATAATAATAATAATAATAATAATAATAATAATAATAATTATTATTATTATTATTATTATTATATCGTGGTGTGTTGTTATGGATCCATTTCAATATTTTTTCTATCTCCTCTAATATCCCTAGCGTTACATAGACTAAGTTCTCCTTACTGTGTGGGCTGTACTTAACAAGACAATATTTTGTATATCCCTTAAGCTGGGGTTTCCAGGGATTCTTTCAATGTGTTGTTTAGTTCCATTTTTTTATTATTCTAAGTGCACCTATTATCACTGGTACGATTTTAGTTTTCAATTTCCATATTTTTTTCTATTTCAATATCCAGGTCTTTATATTTTGCTAAAAAATTATGTTGTTCTAAATTCCACCGGCCTAAGCTTTTATTCACGTCTCGCTGTGTTATATATGGACTACTAGCAGTATAGCCCGGCGTTGCTCGGGTGTAATGAAATCTTCAAAAGTAATCGATGGTCCTGGAGCTCAGACTCTTTGGACGTTGGCACGAAAGATTAAAAAGTAATAGTTGTTTCCAGTTAAAGCAAAACCGTAGACTGAAAGAAAAATGATTGAATGTAAGTCAAATTTTGATTTCCTGGTATCGATATCAAATAAGTTTTTTTTCGTCGTAAACTGAATTTTGAAGGCTAAATCAGTCCTCTGAGTGAATGGCATCATGGCTGAGACTAAGAACTACAATTATACTTACTTAGAGCCAAACCCGCAGCAAAAAATAAAATAAAAGGGCTGAAAAATACAGACATACAGGCAGATAAACAGACACACACACAAACATCTTGCCTTTTATATATATATTATCGATTTTCTGCACTATTGTAAGAACTGCAACCATGAAACTTCTGAATATCGTTTCTTATGTTTTTGTCTATGAGTGTATCAAATTCGATTAAAATCGGACCACACCTTCTATAACCCGATTTTTTCGATTATCGATTTTCGATATTTATCGGGGGTATCTAGACACAAAATCTAGCTAAGAACACTCGCAGACACTTATAGTACAACTGTGTAAATTTTCAAGAAAATCGGTTCAACCGTTTCGGAGTCTATAGGTAATGGACACACACATACACACACACATACACACACAGACGAAATTCCATTTATAAATAAGTTTAGATTATGAGAAGTCCTGACCTAGACTCACTCACTACTGCTACGGCGGCAATATAATTTGAGGCCAGTCTGATTCTGATGGTTGATCGTGATCGATTATGACACGGATCTTCTAATTGAAAATCAGTGCATCAACGACAATTTCTTCTTTACGGCGCCAGCACTGTCTTTAAAATCTTATTCTTTGCTTCTGTATTGCTTCAGGGAGAGGAAGGATTTGACCATAGAGCTCCTCGTTTGACAGGTGTGACGCCATGAGATACTAAGGACAACCCAGAATATCCTAGTGTAAGCAACGTTTAATACTTTCTTATTGGTGATGTCAGGGTCTAAATGTTTGAGCCATAGACAAGAACATATTCAAGAATATTACGAAAGAGTCTAACTTCAAGACTCTGGAGTAAATCGCCCGGTTCATACTCCACTCACGTCTATTGAACAGGTTTAGAGGCTCATCCCTTGTTCCCTGTTTAGGATCTGGTTTCCGGCTTTCTCTTTTCCAATCTTTTCCCTTTTACGTAGCCCCCTGCGCATCAGTGGCGTTACCGCCTTGCTCGGTGTGATATGATTTTTAAAAAAAATCTTGTTTTTATATTATGTCAGCTTTGTTAATGATACCACATTTTTGCCTATTCTGACGGGCATGTCGTTTATAGAGCTTGCAATATGGTGGGCATACGCTTAATATCAGATAAAGCTGTGTTTATGGCAGAGACGGAAGGAAAAATACTTTCAAAAAAAGTTTTTTTTTCATCCGTGAATACGCCATTAGAGTTTCGTTACGATAATTTTTTTTTCAGGAATAAGACGCTAAATGTTCTAGATTAATTTATGGTACACCGCTGACTGGAGAAAAACAAAATTTTTGACCAAAATTTGCAACATTCGAAAAAGGACTAAAAGATATAATTTTGTAATAAAAAAAATCCTTTCGATTTCTTCTTAATAGCATAAAGATTTGATGATAATTCTTTGGTTTTATTAAGTTTGGGCCATTGTTTCATCATGTATGCTTATTTTCAGTGACTTTTTGAAGCTATTGATCACTATGGGGGAATGGTATATTTTATAAAAACAACTACCCACGCATCTACGCATCGTTCATTCAGTAATGAATTTGAACAATCTTAGGTACTGGCGTATGTTTACATTGTGTATAACACGCTAAAGTCCGCCTTTCTCTACCGAACGCACATAGACCAGAGGTAGAATCGCCGACTGATGTTAATTCGGTCGGGTTTCAATCCTGGCTAGAATAATCTGATGTCTAACCGTACTGATGAGCTGTGATACAGCGAAACAGATCTGTCTGCGGATGACTATATATACATATATACTGTGGGGATTTCATGTCGAAATGTACAAACAACATCTTTGAATAAATCCTATATATATATATATATATATATAATCACTTCATACAAAGCAAGGTAGTACTACCACTGGTGTACTGGGGTTTACAAATCGAAGGAGAGAGAAAAGAGAAAAAGCTGTAGAGAGATTTCGAAGAGAGAGTAAGAGAGAGATGAGTGTCGTGTCAAAGAGGTAGAAGATGAAAACTGAAATTTCTACTCTAACAGCTTCTTTTCTTGCATCTCCCGCCTTTGGAATTCCCTTCCATATACTTGCTTCCCCGACAGCTACAATCTCCAGGAATTTAAATGTAAGGTCAATAGACATCTTCTATCTCATTAACTCGCATCCATTCTCTCAAGCTCTTTCTTCATCTACTCCACGCCGATCCTCGTTATTCTTTCCCCTATGTAACCCTCTGCGCAACAGTAGCAGTAGAATGCTTAGGAGTGAGATGATTTAACACACACACACACACACACACACACACACACACACACACACACACACATATATATATATAAAGAGCAAATAGGAAACGTATATTATTCACACATGTTTCTCTTTTATTACATCGTCTGAAACAAAGAGGACAGTCATAGGAAAAGAAACCTTTTAAAAAACAAGCAAAGTATTAAACAACAGAAAAATTTCATTAAAAGCAAAGAAAATAGTCAGTCAGTTAAGTGCCATACGTGATACACGCTTGGGCGATCATGTCTCGAAAGAGACATGACTGACTGGGCAGAAGATTATCCCGCAGTAGGTTGCCATTGCTTTCTGCGGTAGACTGGTTGCCGATCAAGGCTATAGAACCCAATATGTCTTGTGATTTGACTCATAGCTAGAGGAGGAAGAGATGTATTATATTATTAAGTAGTAATTAGTGGGGTATCAGTTTATTACTTCATAACAATGGAAAACCGATCTCCCACTTTATATCCAGTAAAAGCTTTAATCATTTTTCCAACTATTATATTCAGTCAGTCAGTTAAGTGCCATACGTGATACACACTTGGGCGATCATGTCTTGAAAGAGACATGACTGACTGGACAGAAGATTATCCCGCTGTAGATTGCCATTGCTTTCTGCGGTAGACTATATATAGCTAGTTTGAACATTTGTACTCTTCAGAAGTTGTGGAGAGCCATCACTGTCGTTGGCTTGAATGAACACGGCATTTGGAAGAAGAATATAGGAATAGTTACTTTCATATTTCTTGCAAAGACCTTCTTCAGGTGATTGGAATTTTGAACCGAACTCTATATTTCGATCACTGGAGTGGATTGTTCTCATTCCATGAGTCATGCCGCTTCCAGATGTTTTAGTTATCTTTATCTAACCCAACACTCTAATTTTTCATTGGCCATTACCGATATCCGTTGTGGTGCAGTGGATAACGGCTCGGAACGAAAAATTCGAGAGCCAAGTTCGAATTCCAGTTGAATTCTTTGCAAATTCTGTCTTCGGAAAGGTAATAGTCCGTCTCTTCCCTCCAGTTATGGGTAAAATAACAGAACAGATTGTGTTCTATTGCCTTGGTTGGCAACCAGTCTATCGCAGAAAGTAAAGAACTGCGGGAAAATACTCTGCCCAGTCAGTCATTTCTCTTTCAAGACATGATCGTCCAAACATGTACGACGTATGGCAATTAACTGACTGACTGACTGACTGGCCGTCTTTAAGTATGGAACTCACAACTCTTTATGGTTCACTGGATCCAACCAACGCTTTTATCCTCAAGGATACATGGCCCAGTCACATGAAGAAGGACGGTGCGTGCAACGGCCGAAACTTCGGGGATATAGCAATAAAGATGAGCACAACAGTCCAAACAATGTAGAATTTTCATCATTTGTTGTAGCCACAATTTGAACTTACTTTTCGGATTTTGTAATCAACTGCATCAATTTTATACCCGCTTTCATGCTTTTAATTTTTCTGCCAGATTCCAGTGGCTAACCTACTTTCATTGCATACTTACAAATGGGTAAATAAATTAAATGTAATTATATCGGTATATGTATTTGACTGTCACATAATTATCGCATGTTAATTATATTAATGAAGACACCTTTTTCTTTTGCTTGTTCAAGCTGAAATTTATAATCGTATTTCGGAATATGTTTTTCCTTTATATTCTGAAAAATTTCTATAATAGAATCATTACAATCCTTGTATGAACACACACACACACACACACACACACACACACACACACACACACACACACGTATACGCACGCACACACACACACACACACACACGTATACGCACGCACACACACACACACACACACACACGTATACGCACACGCACACACATACACACACACGCTTGCGCACACACACACACACCCACCCATATACGAAGAATGAGAAAACTGTAGAGGGATGATGAATAAAATGATATTAGGGCACATATATATGTTTGTAAAATGAGAAATATCTACTTTTAGCATACATTACTACTTATTTTACGTGCCTTGTCCTTTCAGGACGTAGGCGATCACGGCTTTCCACTTCTTCCTATCCCTGGTGGCTGTTAGTACGCTTTCTCCTGTTACACCACGTAACCTCTGTTCTGTTATCCACCTGCTCAGGCCCTTCAAATATGTTATCCGCTGCCTTCCTCTGTCCCTTTCCCCCTCTATCTGGCCTGTTAGTATCAGGTTCTCCAAGCCCTCCTTCCTTATTGCATGTCCCAAGAACTTCAGTTGTTTCTTCCTGATGCTCAGTATTAATTTCCTTTTTGTTGCCATTCTTTCCAACACCTCATTATTGCTCACATGCTCGGTCCACGATATCCACAGCATCCTTCTGTAGAACCACATTTCAGCTGCTTCAAGTTTTCCCTTCATCTTTGTTGATATTGTCCAACATTCACTACCATATTGAAGAACTGACATCACATAATAGTTTCATAAGAATCTGTATTTACATACAATATTTGTGTCATTTAAAAAATGGTAAATATATATATATATATATATATATATATATATATAATGTAATGTAGAATGTAAGTATGTAATGTA
>JBBBDQ010000632.1:3640000-3767513 GCA_037127315.1 Ascarosepion bandense
AACTTTTAGAGTACCCAGAATAGATAAGTTAAAACATCCTAATGACCAGACTTGGTGGGTGTCATTTCACCCGTGTATTTGTTTTATCTGTATTAGGGCCAATCGGTGTTGTACCATTTTAATTCAGGAATTTCATTTTCTTATTTTTAAAAAATGTACACACACACACACACACACACACACACACACACACACACACACACACACACACATATATATATATATATTTTTTTCTAAACATATGCTGTTAAATATAAGAGACAATGAATGTCTATTATGTTTAATCATGAGCCGTTCTAAACGTCGTATTTTTGCTTTAATTTCAGTTGAAAATAAAGACAAAAATTCTCCAACATTTGGATAATTATTTATTGATTTGCTTCTAAGCTTTCGGCTCACATGAGCCAGCTTCAGAGAGGTTGTTTAAACTGAAATATTATAAAATCCACCATCACCGACGATTTTATTTTGTGTTGACATAAAACTCCGCTTGGCAACGGCAATAGTTACCAAAAATAATAAACGCAGTTCTTAAGTTTGCGATGCGGTTTTATGACGTCACACCGTGGGATAGCGCGAAATGACAACAAAACCATGTAGTCAAATGCAATCAAATAAGGATCACCGTATTGTTGACCAAAATCTGTCTGATATTACCTACATGTTTATGTTTTTCAGAGAATGTTGTTTATTAAACACGGTGATCCTTACTCATGCACACAATAAGAGGAACCTGCAGATATTGGAGGCCATGTACATCAAATCAAAACAACCAACACTCAATAAAATCAACTTTAAAACAGGAAATAACATATTACATTGCATTTGACTACACGGTTTTGTTGTCATTTCGCGCTATCCCGCGGTGTGACGTCATAAAACCGCATCGCAAACTTAAGAACTGCGTTTATTATTTTTGGTAACTATTGCCGTTGCCAAGCGGAGTTTTATGTCAACACAAAATAAAATCGTCGGTGATGGCGGATTTTATAATATTTCAGTTTGAACGACCTCTCTGAAGATGGCTCATGTGAGCCGAAAGCTTAGAAGAAAACTAATTAATAATTATCCAAATGTTGGAGAATTTTTGTCTTTATTTTCAACTGAAATTAAAGCAAAAATACGACGTTTAGAACGGCTCATGATTAAACATAATAGACATTCATTGTCTCTCATATTTAACAGCATATGTTTAGAAAATTACTTGCTGCCTCGATATACTATATATATATATATATATATATATATATAGAATAAAAAGTGTGAGAGGCCGTGAACGTTTTATTTAAAGTATATATTTATTGTTGTTTAAAAATATTATACATGTTATGATTTTTTAAGTGTCTTTAATGACATTTGTGACGCTACACGTGTTTCGAGTCTAAGATTGATTCTCTTCAGGCGAATAAATTTGTGGTTTTACATATCGGGTTCCTTTTGTTTCTGAGGGCCAAGTCCTTGTTTATATAGGTAATTTGACAAGCAAACTATAACGTTTTTTCTTCCTTCACGACCGCATTCATAACGCAACTACATTCGAAATAAAATTGGATCTGACCTGCAACTCGAAAAATGTAGTTTACGCTTTAAAATGCGACAAATGCGCAAAGATATACGTATATATTTATATATATATATGTGTGTGTGTGTGTGTATGTGTGTGTGTATTGTGTGTGTGTTTGTGTGTGTATGTTTGAGTGTGTACGCCCGTGTGTGTGTGTGTGTGTGTGTGTGTGTGTGTGTGTGTGTGTGTGTGCAATTCACCTGTGTGTTTGTTTTATCGATATCTTAATTAGAGTCATTTAGTATTGTACAGTTTAAATCAGGGATTTCTTTTTTCTTTTTTAAATTTACACACACACACACACACACACACACACACACACACACACACACACACACACACACATATATATATATTATGGCGTTAAAGCCAAAAAACCAAAATTGATATAATCAGCAATGCCAAATTTTTAAATAAAATCACCCGTCGACCGGTTTCGTCTCCTCTCATCAGAACTGTAAAACAGGGGGAAAAAAATCTGTTCTGGGTGCAATGAATGAGCGGAAGGGAATTTTTTTTTCTGATATAAGTTATTACATCTAAAGATGCTAGAGACCCATGAAAGCAAGCCCAAGCAAACACTCTCTTTATTTACAAAGTGAGGGCTGTCTAGACCTGATAGCGTCTCCAAAACTTTCAGATGGAATAACGAGTGCGCTATTTGGCCAAAACGGAGAACCAGTTTGCACTATAATCCGCAGCACATTATTAGATGATCCGCTATGGAAGACGCGTATGTATTTCGAATGGTATCATTAGACGAAAAATCTCGTCACGGCCACCAGATATAACACGATCTCCGGTTCCCAGTAACCAGTGAACGGAATATAACCAGTATGGCACGACAACGACACGGGTGCAGATCTATAAATATTTATATCCAATTTATATTTTTTAGATGTCCTTCCAGCCTTACTTTTAGGGGTGACTTGTTCCACTCTTATATTCTTTGCCACAACTGCAAATAATCGAGTACACGCAATTCTTGGTCATATTGTTCTCCGTGTTAGGATTTACTCGGCAGACGTCTCCTTAGAGTAGAACTGCTTCTGGATATTGTCCTGATGTCAAAATCTTGACGTAAGGTAGACTGACCGTAGTAATATCCTGGTCATTCCATTTGACCCTTCTGTTGCCACATGTAGTCGGTGATGTTATGTTTGCCGGGTAGTTTTATTCTGAAGGGTGCGTTTGATGCCGATCGTTTCAGGTTTCACCACTTATGACTTTTGCCCGGTGTTGTATGAATGGTGGGACATGAAGTCGAGGTATTGTCCGGTGATGTTGGCTTGTGATATCTGGATTTTTAAAAATCCATTCCCTGCGGAAGTCATTAGTAAATCCTGGAAGGCTAACTGAATTTTATTATCTTTTTCCATTATGAACTGGTTCGAAAATCACATGGTTGGTCCTGCAGTATTTCTACAGTAACTGGCACGGTCAGTGTATGAATCTCAGGCATTTTTTAAGCGTGAACTTGGATATTTATTGGTAGTGAGTTCAATCCGTGCTTGTTATCAGTGAAAACGGGCGAAAAATAACTGATACTTCTAAATATAGTTTTGACTCATTTTAATGTGGTATGTATATAGGTATGTCATCGTGTTGTAAATATAGTTTATTTCCTGTATGTACAATTACACTTTATTCAATTTTACAGAGTGTCCTTTAAAATAAAAAATATTACAAAAGCAAATGAAAGGCAGATATGTGGAATTTGTTACAAAATGATGAGTAGATATTGAAGTTATTTTAACTAATTTAATCCACCTATAAAGGATGTCCCAAAAATATATATACACATTTTAAATAATTGTAAACTTGGTGTTTATTATTTCAAAAATATAAAAATATTTACAAGTATGATTTTATTGTTTTTTTCACTGCATGTTGACTATATTTTAAATAATTGCAAATAGCCAATAATTAAACTGTTGGTATTTATTTTGCAGATTCAATTCCTGAACACACTAATTGTTATGGGGAAACACACCTATTCCTCAGAGAATGGACTCTCCCTCCTATAATAATAAGAGTTAACAAGAAGTTCTTGAAAGGTTATTGGGAAGTTCATAGGAGTTTTTTAGAATTCTATTGGAGTTCAGTAGAACTACTAGGCAGTTGATGTAAGTCGGCAGTTAGCCGAATACTAAGGAGTCAGCTTTCAGTTAAAGATTACCAAGTTCCTAACATTTTGGGTGTGTTAAGTCGATTAGCAACCGACATAGCCCGATTATAATTTCCAGTGCAAAAACTACTCCACGACACTAATGACAGCCAATGTGTATACGGTTTTTGGGACACCCTGTATATGAACACCGTTATTTACATGAAGCATATCAAGACGGTACTTGATCGACTTTTTCCCCAGATGTTATTGATCATCCTCTTTTCCTTTTATCTAATAGTGTCTCTGTTTTCATAAATTTTTGTCGTGCATGAACTGACGGACATGACAGTCGATCACTTCTATACTTAGTTCTGTAGCTTCGCTGAGTCTGCGTATCCGATTAAAAAAAAAACCAGGACCAATTTTTTTTAATATAAGTAGCCATTTTAACGGGTTCATTTAACACTATCACTTTCATCATCAGGATACTTGAAATTTAACACTATTTCTGTTACCGAAAGGAACGAATTTATTTGGATAGACCGATCAACATACCGAAAAAAATATAGTAACTGAATATTTTTTTCCTTCACCCGCTAGGGGTTAGATGAAAGTATATTTAAAAAAAAAAAAGATCGCTCAAGAAAAATAGATAGATAAATTTACAGTCCTCGAAAACGAACAACCACCTGAGATAACAATTTTTCCAACTCTTGGATACTGGCCCAAAAATTTGGTCAGAGAGATAAAATTCGGTATAGTTTCTTGTCACCGAATTCAGGATAACTATTATTGCGAATCAGCCACTCTCTCTGTTACTGCGAAAATTTAACGGCCACAGATAGAGTGGCAGCTGACTATGGTTTGACTTGAAACAGAAAAATTTTTCTTGCATGAGAAATTGTTGAAAGAATTTTCTGACCCTTAAAGACGTGTCACCCCTGATCAGAAAGAGAGACTGGATTCCCAGAAATAATGTTTTGTTTTGTTTTATGGAATGTGACGCTGGTAATTAAAAAAGAAAAAACATATGGTGTTTTTTTTTTCGACCGAAGTTAGTTAATTCCTTACGACGGTTGAATACGAAGCAAGAACGTCAAATCAAGAGGTTGTCTTATAGCGAGTCATCCATTCTTTTCCTGTTTATAGTGGAGAGCCCGTCCTAGTGAAGGGTAGTTGTGTATTGTTGAAGATTGACGGAATTTGGCCTTGTTGTAGATAGTTTGTCTTTGCCTTTTCCCCCTGAGGATAATCTCGGAATTTACCCGAGCCTCCTCGCAAAGGCGGAATGTGGCACAAGGCCGATTTTACGTAGTGTTTTCCGAGCACCTAATCTCGGACGATATTGAAAGTACTTGTATTTATATCACAAAACAGTAGATGATCATTTTTAAATTACACTTATACACACTCACATTTAAAATAAACATCTATTGCTTTTATTACACATGGTACACATACATATAAACAGGCACAGTTTCCTTCATTTAGAAACAAACATCTATTGCTTTATTACTAGTGACACGTATTTATTTGACCAATGGAATCTAACCTCAATCAACATACTCTCTTTGTCTTTTAATATCTTTTTTTAATTTTTAAATCATTGTTTTATTAACGAATCTCGGAAAAGCTTAATATAGTGAAACATGCTAGATTAAAGATACTTTTCCTACCTGCTCTTTATTTATTCTATTCAGACATCATAATATTTATATATTATTCAATAGAACATGCTTGTTTGAATATATATATTTATAGCGGTTTATCCATTCTTTTCCAGTTTATAGTGAAGGGTAGTTGTATATTGTTGCAGGTTAACGGAATTTGGCCTTGTTGTAGATAGCCCGCTATAAGTCATAAAGAAAGGTTATAAACCAAGAAAAGCAAATTTAGTTGAAAGATAACATTTTATATATAACACATAACAATTAATGTTTTTACAATTGAAGTAATACATGAAGTATAGGTCCAACGGAGGTTAAAATGTTCATGGCAATAAAATGCTGAAAAGAGAATTAATGCTTAGGAATGTGGGAGCGTTGTAAGTACGGAATGTCTTTGATGTATTCGCTCCTTAGGTCAGTAAGTAGTTTTGAGACAGCGAAAGATAAGAGGAGAGGGAAGGGAGGCAAGGATAGTAAGCCGCTTGACTTAGGTCAAGAGGATACTGATTACACTCCTCTTTCTCGAGTCTAGGTCTGTCTGCCGATACTTTCTGTATCGGTTTTTTTTTCGACTTTTTGGATCGCAGGTGATCATTTGGGAATTTATATCCGTATTTGATACTGGGCTTCCCATTGGCCGATAAATAAAACTCGCGAACTGGAAATTTAATATTTAATTAATTTTTATTTTTGAACCGGAACATCTGCGCGAGGCCAGCTGCGCGCCGTCGAGTTTTGGTCATTTGCTTTTTGGTCGTGAGTGTGCAACATCCGGTCCCTCTCTTTGCTCGGTCGGTATCACCACAGTCTTTTTTGTCATTTGTTGGCAAAAGGGTCGGCAGGAAAGATGATAAAACACAGATGTGACAAACGAGCACATACAATCTCGATAAGAAAGAAATTAGATTTAGCAGGTTTGACTAGATCATGCCCTCAGGCAGTGATGGTAACCAAGGAGGAAGAGGTCCAGATAAAATATCAGGAAGCGGGAGAAGCCTTCTACGCCCTCGAAAGACAATAGTAAGATGCACTTACACAGGAGAGAAGGAGACGAGATGGATCAGGCGACCAAAAGAAGGATCCCTGATTGGTCATTTGAAAATGCTACCGTAGCCAGAATACGTCACACCCAACACTGGTGGATACGAGGCTCAATATAAGCAAGAGTTAGTGGGCTTTCAGACAGAGTTATAGTTTGACAGAATTTCAGTAGAATTTCAGACCGGTACAGGTCGAGTTAAAACGAGAGACGTGTTGTCTCATGACTGCCTGCCTTAAAAGAATCTACGACTTTAGCCTGGTGTTAGACCAATTTTGATAAAGTGCTGCATCTTATAGAAGCCTTGGGGTGGAATTATAATTTTCTACAATCAAGAATGATAAGCTCACACCCAAATAGAAAGTGTATACATATATATATATATATATATATATATATATATATATATATATATAAACTTATTTATAAATGGAACTTTGTGTGTGTGTGTCTGTGCGTGTGTGTGTCTGTGTGTGTGTCCGTTACCTATAGACTCCGAAACGGCTGAACCGATTTTCTTGAAAATTTACACAGTTGTACTATAAGCGTCTGCGAGTGTTCTTAGCTAGGATTTGTGTCGAGATACCCCCGATAAATATCGAAAATCGATAATCGAAAAAATCAGGTTATAGAAGGAGTGGTCCGATTTTAATCAAATTTGATACACTCGTAGACAAAGACATAAGAAACGATATTCAGAAGTTTCATGGTTGCAGTTCTTACAATAGTGCAGAAAATCAATAATATATATATATATATATATATATATATATATATATATATATATATATATACATAAAAGGCAAGATGTTTGTGTGTGTCTGTTTATCTACCTGTATGTCTGTATTTTTTTCAGCCTTTTTATTTTAGTTTTTGCTTCGGGTTTGGTTCTAAGTAGGTATAATTGTGGTTCTTAAGCCATGATACCATTTACTCAGAGGACTTATTTAGCCTTCAAAATTCAGTTTACGACGAAAAAAACTTATTTGATATCGATACCAGAAAATCAAAATTTGACTTACATCCATTCATTTTTCTTTCAGTCTAGGGTTTTGCTTTAAGCCGAAACAACTATTGCATTTTAGTCTTTCGTGCCAACGTCCAAAGAGTCTGTGCTCCAGGACCATGGATTAGTTTTAAAGCTTTCATTACACCCGAGCAACGCCAGTCTATACTGCTAGTATATATATATATATATATATATATATATATATATATATATATATAAACACCTTATTTTTAATTTCACAAAGTTTTTATTACCAGCTCTGCCTGGGTCATCGATGCAGTGAATTTCGGCGACTTTCAACCCAAATCAGCTTTGTAATCAAACAAGCAGAACAAAGTGATCGACTATCGATCGGCCGCGGAGATTTGGGTGTCGACACGAAGGACACAGGAGGAGGTTCAAAGAAATATACAAAGGTAATGTGAAATAAAACTTTAATAACTACTGATAATATAGAACAAATAAAAATCAAGATATCGCATCAATTGTCTTTGCAATATATTTTTCTAAATTGTAAAGAAACTTTATGGACACTCTGTATAATCCTCATTATTTTCACTGGCTTGTTTACTACTACCAGGAAGTCTTTCGATAACTTTTGAGCAAAATTCAGCAGGTTTCGGCGTGAAAAATTTGAGTTGAACTCTTAAACCCCCTTTCTTTTCTCAAAGAAAAGTTTCTTCATTAAATTGTGTTACAGCGATCAAAATAGACAATAATTCTTTAATATAAGATCGCGTTAATTGTTTCCTTTGCTATTCTTGATGTATACGGTTTTGTGTTGCCATGATGGCGAATAACACATTCCCTGTTGATGAGCTTATAGTTTTTTAAGACCAAATATTTGATTACTGTTCCAGCTGCTGGATGCATGAACGTTCATTTAATGTTTCTTTCTGTTTTAAAAACTCTGAATGACTAATACGGCACCAAGTTTATCAAACGTACAAAATTACCTTTTTGCTAAGCAGTTCCACTTTTCTGGTGTTATTCTCAATCCATTGCCTTTTGTGGTGAACATTGTTATATAACCCACTTTTCATAATGCTATATTTAAATATAGCTATCACATCTGGTTTTGTGTTTCTGCTTTGTATTTAGAAATTCTTGATGAGATCCTAAGAAGAATCTACAATATTATTGGTCTTGACCTGGCACTTCGGCTTCAGTCACTTTTCTACCTCCGTAACTTAGCTTCTCCGTGACTTACTTATAAACATTTTAATTTTCTCTTCGATACCTCAACTTTACGAATTGAAGATAAGATGTATCTTGTAACACTTGAAATTGCTTTATATATATATATAATCGTGTCGCCCCAAGCAAGGCATTTTACTGCCACTGTCGAGCAGGGGGTTAGATAGGAGATAAGTTATGAGAAAGAGTGACAGGTTATGGGGGGTGTCAGGAAGAGGGTAGGAGAAGGATGAGAATACTGATGAGAGTGGAGAGGACGAAGAAATAAGAATGAGAAAGAGAGGAAGCAAGTTAGTGAGATTGTAGATGACTATTAACTATTACATTTGAATTCTTGAAGAGTGTAGCTGTCAGGAAAGTTTGGTAAACGGGAGGGAATTCCACAGGCGGGAAGCGCGAGAGAAGAAGCTGATAGAGTAGAACTTGTGTTTACAATTTATTGGTTTCACAGTAAAAGGTGGGGACCTAGTTGTTAATCTTGTGGCTCGAGCAAATTCATTTATGGGGGTTACCAGTGAGCTAAGTTCGTCTGAGCAGAAACCATATCGAAAATCGATAATCGAAAAAATCGGGTTATAGAAGGAGTGGTCCGATTTTAATCAAATTTGATACACTCATAGACAAAGACATAAGAAACAATATTCAGAAGTTTCAAGGTTGCAGTTCTTACAATAGTGCAGAAAATCGATAATATATATACATAAAAGGCAAGATGTTTGTGTGTGTGTGTGTGTGTGTGTGTGTGTGTGTGTGTGTGTGTGTGTGTGTGTGTATTTATCTGCCTGTATGTTTTTTTTTTTCAGCCCTTTTATTTTAGTTTTTGCTTCGGGTTTGGTTCTAAGTAGGTATAATTGTAGTTCTTAGTCTCAGCCATGATACCATTTACTCAGAGGACTTATTTAGCCTTCAAAATTCAGTTTACGACGAAAAAAACTTATTTGATATCGATACAGGGAAATCAAAATTTGACTTACATCCATTCATTTATCTTTCAGTCTACGGTTTCGCTTTAACTGGAAACGATTATTGCTTTTTAGTCTTTCGTGCCAACGTCCAAAGAGTCTGAGCTCCAGGACCATGGATTAGTTTTAAAGCTTTCATTACACCCGAGCAACCCCGGGCTATACTGCTAGTATAATAAATTTTGAAATTGGGTATATTTTATTTCTCCTGGTTAAAATCTTTTCTAAGGCCACTGAACACAAAAAATGACAATTTTGTAATCAAATTACATACTTAGTTCTTGTCTAAATGATCTAAAATTTTAACAAAATGTGTAAAAACCAAGTTGCCTATGCGGACTTATCTCAATGAGAATCTATCAGGAAGATGGATAGGTCAGGCCAGTGATAATGACAATGTGCTGCTAAAATAGCCACTTCGTTCATTTGACTGACACCTTGTGATTTTTTTTATTGGGCCATATGAAATAACAAGTCTATATCCCCCTTTTTCTACAAGCCTAGAGTAACTTAAGCAGAGCATCATTGAGGCACTGGAGAATGTTACGCAAGACATGCTACAGCGTGTTTTGCAAGAGCTTGACTCCTGACTTGACGTGTGTCGTGTCACAAGTGGTGCGCATATTGAAGTTTTATTGAAACTGATTATAAAATCTTTGCATATTTTGTTCGAATTTTGTAAATAAATGTTTTATTATTCAACATTTTTTTTAATCATATCACCCCAAGCAAGGCGAAAACGCCACTGATGCGCAGGGTCTACGTAGGAGTTAAAAGACTGGAAAAGAGAAAAACCGGAAACCACAACCTAAACAGGAAACAAGGGGTGAGCCTCTTCACCTGTTCAATAGACGTGGGTGGAGTGTGAACCGGGCGATGCATAATTAAATAAAAGGCAGGTATAAAAGAAAGTAGTAGAAGGATAAGGTAAAATCCAGAACGTGGGAGCTTCAAAAGATAGGAAATTGTACAGAGCCATGATCACCAATGTGGCACTCAGGGAGGATAGAAATCACGTATAGCAAGCGTAGCTTTACAGCCATCGATCAGTGGCTGAAGCTCAATATTCATCACATTTTTCAATGCATAAGAGGCAAGTAATTTATGACGAGCAATATATTCAAAATCCACTTGCGTCATATATCGCAACGACTCGCGTCTTTTATGGTAAACTCTAGATTACTTGGCTCATCGTTTCTCACAGAATAAATTGTGCATTTTTGCCTAAACCTTTGAACCATTTCAATCCCTAAAGCTACTACATTTTTTATTTGTAAAATCTCCGATTTAATCTTCTTTATTCATCTGATTAACGTTGTCGTCTGGTACTCGTCATTTCACTTGTACTAATTATACTTTAACGAAAGTCGCATTTTTTCGAAAAAAAGACCTTACCTGTTCTTTCCACCCACGTCCGAAACTAAAGTTTGAACCCTTTTCAAACATCCCATTCAACATGTAGACAGTTCTGTAGGTCTTTTAGAAACTTTTTGATTGCAAACAGAAATGAATTTCAGCGATTCAATTTGCTTAAATTTAATTTAGTTTAGGAAATCCTTCGTTTCTTCTGATGCAGGTATGTTTTGCAATGTAATTAACGTAATTTTCAAATTTAATCAGGATGTACTAGATTCAATATTTAATTAAACGCGTTAAAACTGGACAATTCCTTCATCGATCGGCAGTAGCTCATTTGTATAGTCATTAAACCTGAAACTACAAAGTCGCTGGTTCAATTCTTCAAACACTTGCTGTGGGCTTTCTCTCAATTAAAACGTCTGTTTAACGGATTTAAAGCTTTTGTTTATCTTAATTTGACTTAGATAATCAATATTCGCTTTCTTTTGAATATCAACTTGAGATTCTCGTATCAGGTCGACGCTGTACAATCCCTCTACTCAGGAAGTTGAATTATAGCTTTACGTACTCCGTTAGGAATCTAGGATCACCTCATATACCGTAACCATAGCAAAAGTATGTCTAAGGCAGAGGTCCTTAATCGTTTTAGACCATAGGTTCCCAACCTTTTTGCTGCGATTACCCCAAAATATAATTTCACTATTATCCATTACCCCAATGAACAAATACCCGTAATATAGGAAACTATATTCGTGACAACAATTACCAAAATTTGACTATGATCACAGTTCTATGATCTAGTGACAAAAAAGTGGAGAATTTTTTTCCCGCAAGGCTTGAAAGAAAGATATCTAAGAGAGATTGGGGTAGGGGGAATTCTCCCTTGAAATGCTGTCTCGTTAATAATTTGGCACAGTGTGGAATTATAAGCTGATTGCCTCTTCCCAAACCAAACATCCATTACCCACAAAATATGGGCTCATTATCCCACTGGGGTAATTTGCCCCGAGGTTGGGAACCATTGTTTTAGACCATCGAAAATTTTATGGAATCTTTTATCCCGCATCGACCCTCAGACATGAATGTACAAAAACTACGCTGAAAGATTAATAGGCTGAATATTAAAGAGCGATACTAGTGGTGTAAACTCTTGTATGCATTATTTTCAACAGTTCTCATTAGGTGAGAACTATTTCCAGATAAACTGATATCTGACAATTCAAAGAAGAATTTTAAAAAAGTTTGTAGTGACTTCTCCTGAAAATGGACAAAATTGGTACCATGTTCATCAAAAAATTAATGAACAACAGACAGACAGATTAGAAATACGAATACTGTGGGCACTCTGGAAGAAAAGTAGACTTTAAAAACAGTAGCTAATCTGGCATCTACGCATCGTTCATTCAGCAATGAATTAGAACACTCTCTGCTATTGGGCGTGTATAATGATAATATACACGCAAAAAAGTCTGCCTCCTTCTACCGAGCGCCCATAGATCAGAAGCGGAATCGCCGACTGAAGCCAATTCGGTCGGGTTTCAATCCTGGGTAAAAAGCAATTGGCTGTCTAACCGTACAGATGAGCTGTGATACAGCGAAACAGATCTGTGTGCGGATGACTATATATTCATATAGGTAGGTACCCCTATCTATATGAATATGTCAGCTCCATCACTGATATTGAGCGCTTTCAAATAAGTACCACGTATATATAATATATAAATAATATCTAAACTTATTTATAAATGGAACTTTGTCAGTTGTGTGTGTGTCTGCGTGTATGTGTGTCCATTACCTATAGACTCCGAAACGGCTGAACCGATTTTCTTAAAAATTTACACAATTTTACTATAAGCGTCTGCGAGTGTTCTTATCAAAGTTTTGTGTCGAGGTACCCCCGATAAATATCAAAAATCGAAAATCGAAAAAATCGGGTTATAGAAGGAGTGGTCCGATTTTAATCAAATTTGATACACTCAGAGACAAAGACATAAGGAACGATATTCAGAAGTTTCAAGGTTGCAGTTCTTACAATAGTGCAGAAAATCGATAATATATATATATATATATATATATATATATATATAGCCATTGAGATTTCACTCGCCCAATCGATTCAGTCCATTAAAAACTTAATTGGGCAATTAAATTTTATTGCATTACTCGCCCACGGCCGATTAAAAATAAAAGAAAATCTGATTCCTTTTACAAACCAAAATATGTCATTGAAGATTCACAAGTTACTTAGAATGACCTAAAATGACATTATTTAACTCTTGGCTTTTATCGTTCCGGTTAGTGTAAACATTTGTTTGATAAACGCTTCCAGAGTAGAGCCAAAATGTTTCTGTCGCCTAGATTAAAGACGTTCACAGATTTTTAGAAAAGATTTTGGGAAAAAAATATTAACTTATATTTCCTCCCTACTTACAAAAATTAAAAACGAACATTTGAAAGAAAAAAAAACGCACACCTCTTTCAACCACGCACCGAAAAAACAAATTATACAAGTTTTTTTTGTAGAAAATCGTTGAGAAAATCAGATTTGTTATTTTTTTTATCATCTATGAGGTGGAAGTTGTAGTCAAACAGAAGAAAGTAACTACGAATTAGGTACCTCTACTCAATTGCGAAAAAAAAAAAAAAGAAAAACAACATATCATGATGTTAAACTTAATAAAAACGAAGTTTTATCATCAAAATGTTTATGCTATTATTAAGAGGGAAAATCAAATTTTGTTGTTATTTTTTTTTTTAATTTAAAATCCTTTCTTACACGTTCGAAATTTTAATTAAAATTTCATTTTTTGTTTTCCGTCAGCGATTCACGCTATGTTTACGTAAGGCGACTATTAAGAAAATGGAGTCGGTCGAGTAAAATGATTTGGGGGCAGGTAAATTTTCCCTCGCTCTCGACCATTAGTCGAGTGATTTCTTTTTCAAAGGCTGTATATATATATATATATATATATATATAGAGAGAGAGAGAGAGAGAGATGAATTTAATTTGTTTTAACATTATTTTTAATGGATAGTCTGATTTTTGTCTTTATCAATTAAACAGTACATTATAATCTCCACTGGTCTAAATTGTTTGAGAAATCTTGTTTAGAAAATATCTATTTTGTAGCAGGAAATGAATCTGCATACTCTTAATACCAGGGAGATACCGTCGTTAGATTAGACGTGTCATACCACTAGACTACGGAAGACACATGGCATACAACGTTAAATTTAATCTTTAAATTGATGTTTTCTTTATTTCTTTTTTATAAAACAATTTATATTTGCAGAAACTGTAAACAAACGCAACCGAAGACAATATTATGAAATTGTATGGAAATTTACGAAACTGGCATTGGTCGAAATATTTCAATCTTATTTTCTTTAACCTTATTTTTTAATGGATACTCGTATTTGAGTGGATAGTCTGTTTTTATAAATTAAACAACACATGAAAATTTCCACTGGCCTAAATTGTTCGAGAAATCTGTTTTTGAAAATAATGTAATTTTCAAATTTAACCCGGAAGATATATATATCAAACAATTTTCTCCTACCGTCAACCTTACATTATTTAACAGTGGAAAACAGTTTTGAAAGTTAAAAAAAAAAACAAAAAACAAACAAACAAAAAAAAAATCGCTCACACGATGCCCGCCGCGCCCATCACGTGACTGCTTTATAGAACCCTCTTTTTCCGAAAATCAAAAAAACAAAAAACAAAAAAAATCCCTAAAAATAGAAAAAAATGGCATTGCAATCAAACATGAGAACATAGAACACTGGAATAATAACATCCTTGAAGATGGCCTGTGAAAAGGCTAAAAGCGCTTGAAAAGTCGAAAATTATGGAACATTTTTACAAATAAAATAAATAAATTAATAAAATCTTCCTTGTCGGTCATTTTTAACGAAACGTTTAAATGAAAAATTGCTGGCCAAATATATATATATATATTTTACAATGATTTGTTTGGACGTTATTTTTGATCGATACTCGTATTTAAGTAGATTATAATCAAACAGTATTATATATTTATTTCTACCGGCTTTATTCACGATGAATATTTGTTACGAAAATGTGCGTCATTCGCCAGAATTCGAACTTGCGACCCCTATCTTTTCTTTTATATATATATATATATATATATATATATATATATAATAATAATATTTATTAATAAATTATAACATTGATATGTTATAATATCACTACAAAAGTAGCTACTTTTGTAGTGATATTATATATATCAATGTTATAATTTATTAATAAATATTATTATTATTATTAGCTCTACTTTGTATTGAGCACTTTTTTAAAAATAGTGTTTCTTTGGATGGGGAATATTATTCCACCCATACTTGTATATATATATATATATATCTTTTCTTAGATAGACTAAACTATCGCCTGGTTCACACTCCACCCACGTCTATTGAACAGGTGAAGAGGCTCATCCCTTGTTTCCTGTTTAGGATGTGGTTTCCGGCTTTCTCTTTTCCAATCTTTTCACTCTTACGTAGCCCCCTGCGCTTCAGTGGTGTTGCCGACTTGCTTGGGGTGATATGATTAAAAAAAAAAGTATATATATATATCTTTTCTTATATATATATATATATATATATATATATATATATATATATATATATATATATATATATAAGAAAGTGAACGAACATGTAGATTAAAACCCACTGTTCAAGCATTTACTTTTTTATAAAGAGTGCTCGATATAAAGTAGAGCTTAATATTGTAATTTTGTTATTACAATTGTTTAGAAAGGCATTATATCTTTTATTATATCAACCATTTCTCGCACTTCCCGTCTGTGGAATTTGCTTGCTTGTTTTTCAGATAGTAATAATCTCCAAAAGTTTAAATAAAATGTCAGTGTCCATCTATCACTTTATATCCTATCCACCTCCCTAAATCCCATTCTCCTTCTATCCTTTCTTCGGCATCACCTGCACCCTGCTTTTCTCTCTCTCTCTACAGTCCACTGCGCATCGCAGCAGTTGCAGTTCTGCCTTGCTTAGAGTGAAATGAGCATTTTAAAAAATGACACTCCATCTTTATTAACAGTACAAAAGTGGGTAACCGACCCAAACAGGGGAGGGGAGATTGTTTAAGATCAACCAAAATGTGAACGTCTTGCAACCATCACCACCGAGGAAAAGAATGATCATGTCCACCACATGGTGATGGACGACAGGCGACTGACTATGAATCGAGTAGCCAATGCTTTTCGGACTATCCCGTGAGAGAGTTACGAATATTCAGCACAATTAAGTTATTTTTTTTTTTAAGGGGAGAAATTTTTACCTTTTTATTTCACTATCATTTCTTGATGTTTCAGTTTACTGCATTTTCTAGGTTATCCGTGCTTCGATTTAATGGGTTTTGATTAAACAAAAGTGAAATGAAGGAAGAAATTAAAATCATCTGAACACGTTTCATATATAGCGAAAACTAGCAGTATAGCCCGACGTTGCTCGGGTGTAATGAAAGCTTTAAAACTAATCCATGATCCTGGAGCTCAGACTCTTTGGACGTTGGCACGAAAGACTAAAAAGCAATAGTTGTTTACAGTTTAAGCGAAACCGTAGACTGAAAGAAAAATGAATGAATGTAAGTCAAATTTTGATTTTCTGATATCGATATCAAATAAGTTTTTTTCATTGTAAACTGAATTTTGAAGGCTAAATAAGTCCTCTGAGTAAATGGTATCATGGCTGAGACTAAGAACTACAATTATACCTACTTAGAGCCAAACCCGAAGGAAAAACTAAAATAAAAGGGCTGAAAAAAATACAGAGATACAGGCAGATAAACAGACACACACACAAACATCTTGCCTTATACATATATATATAATCGATTTTCTGCACTATTGTAAGAACTGCAACCTTGAAACTTCTGAATATCGTTTCTTATGTCTTTGTCTATGAGTGTATCAAATTTGATTAAAATCGGACCACTCCTTCTATAACCCGATTTTTTCGATTATCGATTTTCGATATTTATCGGGGGTATCTCGACACAAAACCTAGCTAAGAACACTTGCAGACGCTTATAGTACAACTGTGTAAATTTTCAAGAAAATCGGTTCAGCCGTTTCGGAGTCTATAGATAACGAACACACACACACACACACACACACACACACACACACACAAAGTTCTATTTATAAATAAGTTTAGATTTAGATTAGATCTTCTTCTTCTTCTTCTTCTTCTTCTTCTGTTCCTTTTCCTCCTCCTCCTCCTTCTTCTTTTTATATAGTTAGTCTGTATTTATGGCTGACACCAGCCCATCCTATTACTGTGAGGGGGAACCAAGGTGTATGCATATTCTATACATCAATAACCATGATTTTTTTATCAACAACAAAAAAATCAAAAAATCAAAAATCAAAAAATCAAAAATAATGATCATTCTAATTTTGACCGTAACAGAGAAGAAAAGAGAACGGTTAATCAAGAATAAAAAGAAGCTGTGGAGAGCAATGAAATCCCACGTTCAGGGCACGAAGAAGAATGTATTGGGATCAAATATAGATCAAATATGGATCGGAATCATAAAAAAAAATGATAACAAATAGGAAACGTTTATTGATCTAATAAATTTCACTTTTAGTAGAGAATGTTGCTGCCTTTTTGAAGTAGTTTCCATGTTTCCAAGGTGGGTTTCAATAGATTTCAGATATGGATCAGAATCTGACAAAATGATAAGAGAAATTGGGGAACGTTTATCACTCTGACATGTTTCACTTTTAATAAAGCTTCATCAGATATGGAGCAAAGAAAGAAAGATATACTGGTATTTTTACATTTTACATTTGATATTCATTGGTTAATCATGTTTCATTTGCATTCGATTTGTTAAACAAACGTTATTTATGTGTATAAAATATTGCACTGCACGCATAACATGGAGTCCTCTTGTCCCTTTATCCCATTTTATTTGAGTGTTAATTTAGTTCACATTTTTCCTGATCATTTCAAGGAGATAAAGCCACTAAGACGCAAGGAGAGCACTGAATGTGAAGCAATATGAGAGAAAGAAAATTTTATTAAGGAAACAGAAGTTACGCTCGTTAAAAGTTGTTGAGTGGAATGTTTTTCTTTCCTTACCAATTCTTCGAACAACAGCAACAACAGTAACAACAACAACAACATTATTATTATTATTATTATTATTATTATTATTATAACAATAATATTGATGCTCTTAGAAATCTACCTAATTTCATGAAAAAAAAAACTAATCGTAAGACGGAACGTTTTGGTTTTGTCATGTACAAACTCGAACAGAAGTTCGATAAAGAAACGTCAAAAAACACTGTTCACGGTTATTGTTTTCTTCTAGACTTTCACTCGTATTTCCGGCTTTATCATTAGTGAATAAAAAAAAGCAAATGCTCCGCCATTACAATTAAAATGAACAAAATAGATTTCTCATAAATTGGGAGGAAATTTAATTGAATAAGCGATTACTTAATGTTTTATATTTTAATTAAATTATGACTTACAATATTTATGAGTTCACGTAGGAAGACATAAATAAAAAGAATAATGAAAGCTTGGAGACTAAATATGCGATATAACAAGAGATAAAAAAAAGGAAAGGTGTCGTTCGTTCTCAAGAATATTTGTTCCTGAAAAGTCACAAATTGAATTTAGAACAATTAGAAAAATTCAAATTTAGTTCCTTGTTTTTAAAAACACTGTACAGTTGTGTTTTCGTTCCATCTTTAATGGTGGTATTTTGTAAAATTGTAATGATGCTGACTTATGAGAGAAGCTAGGAAGAAAATAACATTGGTTGACATGATAAGACCTTCGTTTTGTTTTCTCTAATAACTACTAAATCGTCTTGTTTTGTTGCAAAATGGAACAAAGCGTTTTTTTTTTGTTACACAGAAACAAATTGGAATTTAAGATGGAGAAAAGAGGGAAAAATAAACTGAGAATTCATTGTGATGGGAGTTTAAATATAATTTGGATTGTCAAGAAAATGAAAAAAAAAAAAAAGAAAGAAGCGTATTCTTCGTCTGATCCAAATTTAAAATAAAAAAAATCAAACAATCGCTTGTTTAATATTCGAAGAAATGTTCATTTTACTCTACAATTAGGAATTATTTGCTGTACAACGGATATATGCGTTGTGGTGTAGTTGATATCGGTTTGAAATGAGAAATAGGAGAGCCGAGTTCGAATATCAGTAGAATTTGTTGCATTCACTTACCCTTGGGAAAGGTATTAATTCGTATCTTCCCTCTAGTTATGGGTTAAATAACAGGATAGATTGGGTTCTATACCCTTAGTTGGTGTACCGCATAAAATAATGGCAAACTACTGCGGGAAAATCTTCTGCAAAGTTAGTCATGTCCCTTACAAGACATGATCGCTCAAGTGTGTATCACGTATGGCTCTTAACTAAATGATGCTATATAAAAATCATATCTTACATTTGGCTGAATCTCAGTATTATTACCTATTCTGAGCTGGAGATACTAAATCATTATTTACTAGTCTTGATAGACTTCAATATCGTTTGTGTTGGTGAGGAATTATTATTTTTAACCCGACAACCACTTAACCCCGAACGAATCGTTGTTTGCCTCTCATTACGCCATCGTTATTTCTATGACAAATATTCAGATGAGCTACCGTTCTTATTTTCTCAAGTTAACATCTTTACAGCTAGGACTCATAATACCACATGTACAGTTTGGCTCAAACTCATTCAGACCCATCTTCAATTCTAGCTGATTACTGGCTGGTTGTTCCGCAAGATCCTTACACCTCCCTCTGTAAACAGCAGGAGTGTCTGTTGGGACTAAACGTGATTTTGATTTCAATTGTATTCCGCTCTCATTAGTATTACTTATCGTTATATTCTTGCAATATATAATCCCTCGATCTAGCTCTGTTGAGTGGGGGCGAAACCGGTCGACTGTATTTTTTTTTCGTTTTATTTTTTAATCATGAAAAATAAAATAAAATAGATATAACCTTTTTTATTGTTGTAATAAAATTCTGTACCCAGTAGAAAATTACAATTTTAGAAACTATTTTATATTTACCTTATTTACATTGTTCCTCATCTTTAATGTCATATTCACGACGTTTCGGCCGTTGTACGGTCCACCTTTCTTCAGGTGGTATAACTTTGAATTTTGAATTAAACCCTTTATTTCATTCACTAGAATAGATTGTTCTAGTTCCATGTGCTATACCTCTTTTTATATTTCAGTTTCAGTTAATTCACTTTAGTGACTCAACTCTCCAAGCTATTGTCCACCTCTGTTGTGGTTAGGTATTGAACTCACAACTCTTTAGATCAAGTCACTGGATTACTTCAACCAACAATGTTTTCACAATGTTTGAACTGTTGTATACTTCAGCCTTCTTCGGATGATATATGTTTGAATTTCAAACTAAACCCTTTATTTAGCCAATGGGAATATATTGTTCTAGTTCCATGTGCCATGCCTATTCTGGATATCTCAGTTTCAGTTAATTCACTTTAGTGACTCAACTCTCCAAGCTTTAACGGCTGAAACTTCGTGAATATGACTAAATATAATGGCAAAAGTTCAAACAATGTAAGTCGTGTAAACAGTTACAATACGTAATCTCAGAAATATAGACAGGTACTATTATCTGTTCAACATCAAGTTCTGTAAAAGAAAGAAAAACAAAAGAACTTATAAATTGGGAACCTGAAGAAGGCTGTAGAATGGATTAGCCAAAACGCTGTGCTCTTGAAAATATACTATCAACAATGTGAAGATGATAGGACAGAGTGGAAAATCTATAAACGACGCGTTTCGCCGAGAGCGTCTGCTCTCTGTTTTCTTCAGGTTATTATGAAAGAAAGACAGAACTGTAAAGAAAAATGACTTGCGATTTCTGAAATTATGTGAGGGGCATAAATCAAATTACTTTATCTCATCAGTGACTAGACTCAAGAGAGTGTCTATCTGCTTGTCTGTTTATTGTTTCATTCGCTAAAAATTGGAGTGGAATGCCGGTTTAGTCGTCGACCATCCGACAATAGCACCCCACCACACACTCACATTATACAATGTGAGGTAGAAATACCATCAAAGTTTTAAAGACTGACAAAAAGTCCAAATGCCAATGTGGGAGGTATTTCTGTCGCATCATATATATATATATTTTCTAAACAGATATTGTTAAATATAACAGACGATGAATGTTTATTATGTTAAAACACGAGTCGTTCTAAATATCGTATTTTGGCTTTAATTTCAGTTAAAAGAAAGACAAAAACTGTTATTGCCGCATAGCCGTTTTTATGTCAACACAAGAAGATGGTGGATGTCTTTCTGTTAACGTCCCTGCAACCTCTCTGAAGATGGCTGATGTGAGCTAAAAGCTTAAAACCAGCAAAATAAAAAATATCCAAATGTTGGACATTTTTTCTTTATTTTCACCTGGAATTAAAACCAAAATACGATGTTTAGAACGGCTGATAATAAAGCATAATAGACGTTTATTGTCTGTTATATTTACCGAAATTTATATATATATATATATAGTGTGTATCGAGGCAGCAGATAATTTTCTAAGCATATGCTGTTAAACACAACATACAATGAATGTCTATCATGCCTAATGACGAGCCGGCCCGAACATCATATTTTGGCTTTAATTTCAGTTGAAAACAAAGACAAAAATTGTCCAATTGGATATCTTTTCATTCTGCTGGTTTTAAGCTTTCGGCTCACACGAGCCATCTTCAGAGAGGTCACATGGACGTCAACACAAAGACATTTGAAGTTGGCTCATGTGAGCCGAAAGCTTAGAATCAGCATAATGAAAAGATGTCCAATTGGGCAATTTTTGTCTTTTTTTTTCACCTGAAATTAAAGCCAAAATACGATGTTTGGGGTGTTCGTGATAGATAGATAGATAGATAGATAGATAGATAGATAGATAGATAGATAGATAGATAAGGAATAGACTGAGATAGATAGATAGATAGATAGATAGATAGATAGATAGATAGATAGATAGATAGATACACTCCTGATCAAAAATTTAAGAATTTTTTTTTACAGATAGATTTTAAACTCCTCCCACTTAAGGTTACCAATACTACAATCTAAAAGGTTATGGAAACACAAAGCTACATTCCAAACATTTTATTTAGAAATTTACATTTTTATAAAATGAGGCGATTTACACATGATCAAAATTATAAGACCAGAGACAAAAATTCTACGTAATTGTACAAAAGGTGTATGACTTATAATTTATTGCGCAAATGCTCCTTTCTTTTCAATAACTCTTAGCAGCCTATTGTCAATATCTGATGTTAGATTTGCAATTTTAGCGGCTGGCAAGTTGTTTGCAGCAACTTGAACTGCCTCCCTGAGGCTACACTTGTTGTTGAATCGACTTCCATTAGAATAAATATCTCTCTTGAGGATGCTCCATAGGTTGTCAATGGGATTCAAGTCACAGCAATTTGAAGGCCAGTCCATAAGAGAATCTTCAACAAATCCCGTTTCTTCAACCAGGATTTAGTAAACTTTGATGCATGACTTGGTGCGTTGTCTTGCATAAAGATCATAGACCTACGCTTGTCTAAAGACTGGTTTTCTTTTGGAATTCATTTTAACCCCGTCTTTCAATTTAAATGAACCCACGAGCTCATTACCAATAATCCCAGCCCATATCATGATACCCACGTCGCCTTGTTGACGTTTAAAAAAATTTCTAGAGTCATGTTGCTTGCAAACCTATCCTCGAGCCCATCCATCCTGCCCATCGAGGGTGATCCTTGATTCGGCTGTAAAAAGCACTTTACTGAAATCAGTTTTCATGTATTTTTTTACCCACTGCAATCTTCTTTCCTTATGTTCTTTTGTTAAAATGGGTTTCTTTATTCGATTTTTTACATCAGCAAACTTCCTTACTGCTTTACATCTTGTTTCCCTGGATTTCTATTGGTTAATTGAGATAAACCTTCCAAATTCCACCCCCCTCTTAACTGTCTGGATATAATAACAATTGTGCTGTTTTTAAGTTTCTATATATAATGATTCATAAAAGAAAAAAATATTTTACTGCCTGACAAGGCACCGAAGCAAGCGCTGAAACGTCACAGCTCTTGTACAGCAGTAAACTATGGTTTCATTATTATAAACATTTATGATATATATATATATATATATATATATATATATATATCCAATTATGGGTGGAATAATATTCCTTGTCCAAAGAAACACTATTTTTTAAAAAGTGCTCAATACAAAGTAGAGCTAATAATATTTATTCAAAAATTATAACATGGATATGTTATAATATCACTACAAAAGTAGGTATTTTGTTTCGACACTTCTTGTGTCTTGTCAAGTGATGTGGTTATTTTAAATTGAATGGTTTTAAAAGGTTAAAAACAAGCAAGACCCTTTTAATCAGGGAGGCATTATTGTATGTACAATGTGGACCAATTAGAGTAAAGCAATTTCTAATTTGGAGAATATGTGGGCAGACTAAAATTAATCTTGGTGGACATTGGTATTACAATTTGATTAAATTGAGATCAGCAATTATTGGTTAACAATTATATCTACTTTATTTTTATTGCGAAATTTAATATATATATATATATATATACGCATCGATCATTCAGTGAAATGAATTAGAGTGCTCTAGCTATTGGGCGCGTATAATGATATGCGCTAAAAAGTTTGCCTACTTCCACCGAACGGCCATAGCCGAGGGGTAGAGTCGCCGACTGACGCCATTTAGGTCGGGTTTCAATCCTGGGTAAAAAAGAAATCGGAGTCTAACAGTACTGATGAGCTGTGATACGGCGAAACAGATCTGTCTGTGGATGGCAATATATATATATATATATATATATATATATATATATATATATATATATATATTAGTTTAACAATTTAGTAGATTTAGAAAGTTATTCATATTTTGAACGAGGATGAGAAAGAACGCATACATAAATAAACCTACGAACATTCACACATGGAAAAATAGACGAGTACATACAGAGACACTAGCGAACAGACACATATACAGATTAATACACCCACGCATATATATATATATATATACACACAAATTACAAAATTTAGCCTTTATCGACTTGTCAGTTTGTCCGTTAACTTTTAAACAGACTAAATTGCAAAATATTGGATACAGTCAAGGCGAATTCATAACGCTACCGGCCTTAGATGAATTGGGTCGGGAGAGACATAATCATATTTCAATGTATGAACATATAAGCAGAATTAAATATATAGTTACGCAAAAACACAAACTAAAGTTAAATGCGTATGCATGTGCAAAACGTCATACATATACATATATAGGGTAAGCTACAGTTATGACTGTGGGCCCCAGTCATTTTGCTCACGGTGTCTCCGCGCACGTCAATGGTTGTACAAGAGTTAATTTATGTCTGTGTTTATTTAAAAGGCGTCACGACAAAAATATTCCTCCCACCTTCACAAAAATTCATCAATATACGCATCTCTGAATATATCCAGTATTTTAAATAAAAAATTAAAACAGTTTGTTAGACAATAAAAAAGCGTGAAACCCAAGACAACATCTATCTATCTATCTATCTATCTATCTATCTATCTATCTATCTATCTATCTATCTATCTCAGTCTTTTCATATCTATCTATCTATCTATCTATCTATCTATCTATCTATCTATCTATACACATACATACGTAAATACATAAATACATATATACCTACACAATGACATATATATATGTATGGATATATACATATATATACACACACTTACTCATACACACTCACATACAAATACATACGTATATATATATATGTATATGTTTTTTCTAACTAATGTTTGTGAATATTTTTCCATATGTGAATGTTTGTAGGTTTATTCATGTATGCGTTCTTTTTCTCTCCCCCGTCAAATATATTAATAACTTTCTAAATCTACGAAATTGTTAAAATATATATATATATATATATATATATATATATATATATATATATATATATATATAGTTTTTTTTTGCAACAAAAATATAGTAGATATAATAGTTAATTAATAATGCTGATCTTAATTTTATAAAATTTTAATACCAATGCCCACCAAGATTAATTTTAAGTCTTCCCACATATTCTCCAAAGTAAAAGTTGCTTTACTTTGATTGGTTCACATTGTACATACAATAATGCCTCCCTGATGCATTATTGCATTAAGGTCTTGCTTGTTCTTAACCTTTAAAGCCATTCATTTTGAAATAACCACATGACTTGATAAGACACAAAAAGTGTCGAAACAAAATAGCTACTTTTGTAGTGATATTGTAACATATCAATGTTATAATTTATTAATAAATATTATTATATATATATATATATATATATATATATACGCAAACATACATATATATATATAGATATAGATGTGCATACATGGACATCTGAACATATATACATACAAGTATAAATATATACACATATACACACAAATATATACATACATACGCATATACACACATATACATATACATACACATATACATACATATATATATATATATATATATATATATATATATATATATATAAATACCCATATAAAAGTATACATACATACATGTAAGACATACACACACATACAAGTAAATGAATACAAATACATACATATCAGTAAGCAAAGCAAATATCAATCTGTCTACTAGTACAAAAGGACAGATGTACACTCATATATATACACAGACACACATACGCACAAATATATATACATACATATACACACATACATACGCACATATATATACATACACTAATATTTAGACATTAATTTACCTATATCTGATGGGTATCCTCACCCGATTTAGACGCCCCAACAAATTCTTCCCCAGGTACATAATCCGGCACATATCAACACAATAACACTTTGCAAGCACAGAACCCAACACCGAACGCCAACCTAAATAGCCATGAGGCATCTAATCCGACATCGATTATCACGTCAATACACGACATAGCCCACACCAATACAAATCATTCGGCCAAAGCACAACACGCTTCCCCATAGCAACGACTGTCAAACCAACAACTAATAACCATGATACCCAAGGCCCACTTCCCACATAGTTTCTTAACTATTTATAAATCCCCGGCCGGCCCCGCGAAAACCAAAGTCGGGTAAAGCACCACATAACCATACAACCCGCCGACTAATATCAGGTCGAACGGCTGGCAAAAATAGTATGACACATGGCGAACAAAGCACCCAGTAAAGATCAACCAGAACGCCCAACCCGAATAAAAACACCCATCAAAAATGCAGTTTAGGATATTTTCCTTAATTTTTCAATTTTATAACCCGGATTTTAATGTAAATGCTGAACTATGCTTACAATGAACTGTGAGCTCATTCCTCTGGTTTAACAGTTTAACCTTATCCGTAAATGTGATAATTTCTAATTTTTCGTTGAGACAAAGGTAGCAAGGTGCACGGAGGGAGTTACAAGTTCGAGCCTTTGTAAGGATTTTCCATTTAACAGTGGGTGTTTGGTCTTTTTCCTTTAAAGACCAATAGTATTTAGATAATGAAGTACTGTATTTGTAAGAATTATTATTGAAAGACCATGTGTGTTGAGACCAGTGAGAACCTATATAATGTTTTATAGTATTAGTATTTTCTAAATTTTTAAAAATCTTATATAGGTTAATATATTTTATATAGGTTAAATTTTTTAAAATTTTATATAGGTTCTACTAAAAACCCGTTCAAAACTCGTGATAGATTGGGTTAAGAAATGGCTCATAAATTTTAATGTTTCCAAAATGAAGCTGCTCTTCTTTAACTATCATAGAGAAGCTTTTCTATCTTCCATCAATATAGATCACATGAGTCTCCCAGAACACTGCACCTCCTTGGCCTCACTCTCTCAGTCAACCTCAAGTGGAATGACCATCAAATCAATAACTACATCTACTGCTAAGAAGGTTGGGTCACCAGGCAAGAAATTTTTCTTGTCAGAATCCATATTTCCCATTTAGAAATCTACCATTTGTCTGCATATATTGAATACAGATGCTCCTGCTATTTATCTTGGGGTTCTTTCTGTCTATAGTGATTTTTATTAAATCTCCAGACCATTCCTACTGTGTTTCTTCTCTCTACTAAGCTTGGTTAGCTAACTTTTCTTTCTCTACAGCTTCCCTAATTCTGCTGAATATTCCGTACTAGACAGCATCTCAAACAAGGCCATTTCCTCATTCGTTCGCTAATATAATTGTGTTCAGTGGCTTTAATGCTCACCACGTCAAGTGACTGGAAAACTCTATCATAGATCTTGCTGGTATCGATAACTTTTCACTCTCTTGTGCAAGTGATGACACCACCATCTACTCTCGTCTCAATAAGAAACCTACCCGGACAGTAGATCTAGCCTCTGCTCTTGGAATGTACCTCTAATCTGTGATGGATTGGGAAAAGAAATGGCTTGTAAATCTTAATGCTTCCAAAATGAAGCTGCTCTTCTTTAACCACTATAGAAAGGATTTCCTATTTTCCATCATCAGTGTGAAAGCGCTTGTCTCCATGAAAGCAATGCACTGCGACTATCCGTCATCACTCTCTCATCCAACCTCAAGCGGAATGACTACATCGAATCAATAGATACATCTACTGCTAAGGCGTTTGGGTCACTGTCCCGGGAATTTTTCTCATCAGAATCCATCTTGCAGATTTATAAATCTACCATTCATCCGTGAATTGAACACTGGTGATATATCTAGTCGCATCCTCCTATTGTTCCTCTCGGTGTTCTCGACAAAACCCCAAGAAAGACCCGCAATATAATCAATCCCGATTGAGCAAGTAGACTTCACTCACTTTCTCACCGACCTAACGTGGCTTTCCTCTGTCTTTTCTATAGTTATTTTTTTTGGTTCTGCTCTGACAAGCTTAATTCCCTTATGCCCTGACCACATGAATTTACTCGTGCTACTAGATTGGCAACTAGGTCCCACTTTTTAACCGTCAAAATCGACAAATGTAACCGCCACTTCTACTCTACCGGTTTCATTTCTTGCCTGTGGAACTCATTTCTGCGTTTATGCCTCTCTGATAGCTACAATATGCAAAAGTTTAAGTGCAATGTCAACTTCCAGCTTCTATCTCCTTGACTCCCATCTCTGTTTTATCCTCTTTTTGACATCCTTCGTACTTTTTTCTTTTTCTCTCCTATCTTCTCTCACTGTAACCCTATGCACACCAGTGGCACTATTACCTTGCTTGGCGAAACAATTATATATATATATATATATATATATATATATATATATATATATATATATATATATCGCCCTATCAGTCTTTTACCAATATTCGGGAAAGTATTCGAGGCTATAATCAATGCTGAAATAGTTCATCATCTCACCGCCCACAAACTGTTCTCCGACAGGCAATATGGATTCCGATTTGACAGGTCCACAGCCGACCTGCTAACAACTGTAACGGAGTACATGCTACAGGCCCTTGATGAGTCTGACGAGGCTCGCGCGGTTGCTCTGGACATCTCCAAGGCTTTCGACAGGGTTTGGCACCTTGGCCTCCTATGCAAACTACGCGGTTATGGTATTACCGGTCGCCTGCTTGACCTAATCCAATCTTTCTTAAATAACCGCAAAATGAAGGTCGTTCTGAATGGGCGTGCCTCTTCGTCCTACAGCACGAATGCTGGTGTCCCACAAGGCTCTATCCTGGGCCCAACGCTCTTCCTTATTTTCATCAACGACCTCCCAGATGAGATCAAGTCCCAAGTAGGCATCTACGCAGATGACACTACAATATACTCCCGCTCCAGTAAGAAACCTGTCGTGGCGGACAGACATAATCTCGCTGCTGACCTTGAGTGGGATCTACACTCTGTAGTGAACTGGGGCAAGAAGTGGCTTGTCAACTTCAATTCCTCTAAGACCAAGCTGTTGTCTGTCAACCATTACAGGCAACTTCTTCTGCCTCCCATAAGCATGGACCAGATGATTCTCCCGGAGAGTAATACACTACGCCTCCTCGGACTTACCCTGTCCTCAGACCGCAAATGGAAGCACTATATTGAATCCATAGCAAAATCTACTGCTAAGAAGATTGGGTCACTATGTCGATCCAGGATGTTTTTTCCACCTGAATCCATCCTGCATATATACAAGTCAACCATCCGTCCGTGCATGGAGTACTGCTGCCATTTATGGTCAGGTGCCCCTGCCGTTCTCCTCAGTGTTCTTGACAAGCTCCAAAGGAGAGTCTGTAATGTGATAGGTACTGATCTGGTGTCTCGACTGCAGCCACTTTCCCATCGTCGAAATGTGGCCTCCCTCTGTCTCTTCTATAAATACTTTCATGGCTTCTGCTCGGATGAGCTTAAGTCACTGATGCCTCCTCAACTGATGTTTACCCGTGCAACCAGACTGGCAACTGGGTCCCACCCATTCACAGTCAGGTTAGCCAAACGCAGACGACAATTCTACTCCTGCAGCTTCTTCTCTCGCACTTCCCGCCTGTGGAACTCACTCCCGTATTCTTGCTTTCCTGACGGCTACGACCTCCAGAAATTTAAAAGCAAAGTTAATACTCACCTACTAACCACTGGACTCTAGCTCTCTCCCCTCCCCTGTATAATCTTCACGTTCTCTCCGCCCATGTATCTGTCATTGCACCTGCTTTCTCAGCTTTCTATTGTTCCTTTCTAACTAGCTTGTACTCCTCACTCTTTTCTAATTAATCTTTCTACATTTATGTAACCCCCTGCACATCAGTGGCGTTTCTGCCTTGCTCGGGGTGAAATGATTAAAAAATATATATATATATATATAATTTGTGTATTTAGGCAGCAAATTTCCTTTTAAACATGTCAGATTAAATAAATTGCAAACAATATGTTTGCTTTTTTTTTTAAATAAAATCCGTTCATACTCACGGATAATCTTTCGCGTATTACAATCAAAAGATGTAAGAAATGAGCTGTAACGTTGACAAATGTATTTTCATTTATTTCTTAAGGTACCCATGTACTTTCAACCTCTTTCCGAGGTCATCTTCAGGGGTGTGAGTTATGGTAACAAATGTAACCGGAAAACTGTGTTGCTAAAAATTACTGTACATTTTTTCTGCTTTAAATATAAAGGTTGACAAATTGCTAGCGTTCAGTAGAACGTGAAAATTGTCCAAAATGGATTTTTTATATGCTGTAATGTCATGGTCATGCACGTGTTAAAGCAATACGTGTTGAAACGTGTTGAAATAACTAGAGCGATGCTGTTGTTTAAATCTTCAGTCCATGGATATTTTTAGCATCCTTCTGTATAACCATATTTCTATTGCTGGAAGTTTCTTCTTTATCCGTGAGGAGATTGTCCAGCATTTATTCCTATATATAAGGATTGATAATATTTCAGTTGAAATCGTAATAAAAAAATTGTTAAATTAAATATTTTCTATACTCTTTTTTAAATTTTATTCGTAAAGTCTAATTTCCTTTTCTGTCTGGTAACAACCCCTGGATCCCAGGAAGAGTGTATAAGACAAAATTTACGGTCCTTTGAAGTCACTTTTATAGTCTCTTTTGTATTGAAACTGAATATAGATTCTAGTAAAGGTTTGTACGCTTAAAATGTTAAAATTGAGATTTTAAATTTTATCATCTTGCTGTCGGTGAAACGAGTTTTAAAAAAATTTATGAGCCGTGTCCTCTCACGAAGTGAGCGATAATTGCTCTCCACAATTTTATGTTTTTTGTAGCTCCTAATATATTGTGTCTTTTTGTCATCTCACCTTGCCTTCACTATGTCCTGTGTGTATCAATTTTTCTAAGCCCTCTTTCCTCATTATGTGTTCTAGAAATTTCCACAATCTTTCTGATATTAAGTGTAAGTGTCCTTTTAGTTTCCATTTTCTTTACAAATTTTTGTTTCTCACCTGTTCAGTTCATGTTATTTCCGGTATCATTCTGTATAATCACATATCTATTGCTTAATTTTTTTTTCCATGTGAGAAGATTGTCCAACATTTGTTAACATAACATTTTCTCACCAACTTAAAATGACCTTCCTGTGCATTTTCTATAAATAATTTCATGGCAGCTGTTCGGATAAGGCCTTCGCTATATCTAGACTAGCAGTATAGCCTGGCGTTGCTCGGGTGTAATGAAATCTTAAAAACTAATCCATAGTCCTGGAGCTCAGACTCTTTGGACGTTGGCAAGAAAGACTAAAAAGCAATAGTTGTTTCCAGTTAAAGCGAAACCTTACACTGAAAGAAAATTAAATGGATGTAAGTCAAATTTGGAAGAAATAAGTTTTTTCGATGTAAACTGAATTTTGAAGGCTAAATAAGTCCTCTGAGTAAATGGTATCATGGCTGAGACTAAGAACTACAATTATACCTACTTAGAACCAAACCTGAAGCAAAAACTAAAATAAAAGGGCTGAAAAAAAATACAGACATACAGGCAGATAAACAGACACACACACAAACATCTTGCCTTTTATATATATTATCGATTTTCTGCACTATTGTAGGAACTGCTACCTTGAAACTTCTGAAAATCGTTTTTTTTATGTCTTTATCTATGAGTATATGAAATTTGATTAAAATCGGACCACTCCTTCTATAACCCGATTTTTTCGATTATCGATTTTCGATATTTATCCGGGGTACCTCGACACAAAAACTAGCTAAGAACACTCGCAGACGCTTATAGTACAACTGTGTAAATTTTCAAGAAAATTGGTTCAGCCGTTTCGGTGTCTATAGGTAACGGACACACACACACACACACACACACACACACACACGCACACACACACACACACACACACACAGAGACAAAGTTCCATTTATAAATAAGTTTAGATTTTATTAGTTTAAGCGCAGCACTAGACTGGCGACAAGGTTTCACCAATTTACCATTGAGTTAGATTTTATAACAAGTTCTATAAACTATCGCCCGGTTCGCACTCCACCCATGTGTATTGAACAGATGAAGAGGCTCATCCCTTGTTCCCTGTTTAGGATGTGGTTCTCGGCTTTCTCTTTTCCAATCTTCTCACTTTTTTTTCAATTGGAGTAGATAGACTGAACTATCGCCCGGTTCACACTCCACCCACATCTATTGAACAGATGAAGAGGCTCATCCCTTGTTCCCTGTTTAGGATGTGGTTTCCGGTTTTCTCTTTTCTTATCTTTTTACTCTTTTTTCTTTTTTCTTTTTTCAATTGGAGTAGATAGACTGAACTATCGCCCGGTTCACACTCCACCCACATCTATTGAACAGATGAAGAGGCTCATCCCTTGTTCCCTGTTTTAGGATGTGGTTTCCGGCTTTCTCATTTTCAATCTTTTCACTATTATGTAGCCCCCTGCACATCCATGGTGTTACCGCCTTGCTCGGGGTGATACGATTAGAAAAAAACAAAAAACTTTTCGCTTTCCAGTCAACTTAAATCTTCAAATTTAAATGCAATGTCAATCACTATCTTCATGATTTCTCTTCTTTTATTCTTATTCCTTAGTAATGTTTCCGTTTTCTAATTCTTCCACACCCGTTAACCTTTTGTGTCTTAGTAACTTTACTGTCTTACTTGGGGCGAACTCAATTAAAAATATGTATATAATATAAGGGACGTGCGTTGTGGTGCAGTGGATATCGGCTCGGAATGACAAATCGGAGAGCCGAGTTCGAATTCCAGTTGAATTCATTGCATTCACTTACGCGCAAATACCCTTGGGAAAGGTACTAATCCGTTTCTTCCCTCTAGTCATGGGTTAAATGACACGACAGATTGGGTTCTATAGCCTTGGCTGGCAACCAGTTTACCGCAGAAAGCACTGGCAACCTACTGCGAGATAATCCTATGCCCAGTCAGTCATGTCTCTTTCGAGACATTATCGCCCGAGCGTGTATCACGTATGGCACTTGACTGACTAATATAATATAAGATGGCTGATATTGCATAACAGTTTAGTACACTTGTTTTTAAGGAAATTTTTGTTTCTTGATACTTTACTTAGATTCTAGAAAGCATATTTCATTATTCCAATGCAACTTTGGATTTCGGCGCCGCAACAACGGAGTACCAAACTATTACGAATGAAAAGAGTAGGCCATTTTTCTTTGTGAGTGATGTCTGTCGTATAAGAAAAGAAAAAGAAATATATGTAATAAATTTAATGATCCAGCGAATTATACAAACAAAAACTTTACAGTATCTCGTGTTGGTATTTTTCTTCGACGTGTCGTGTTCCTTTGGACGCAGACGATAATAGCTCTCGCTACTTCCTTGTATTTTGCTAATATAAGTGACTTGGGATGTGTGTTGTGTGCAGTGGATATCGGCTCAGAACGCCAAATCGGAGAGCAGAGTTTGAATTCAAGTTGAATTCGTTGCATTCACTTAGGGCTAAGCTATCAGGTGAGTTAGTTTGAAAGAATGATTCTACGCTGTAAAAGTTTGTGCGGATACCTCGTATGTTTGGGAAAGAGACGCAGACAGGTTTGGGCGTTTTCTGACTAGCTGGTTTAGTTTTGCTATTTTGTTTGCTTGTTTTCATAGTGATTTATTTAGAGAGAGAGGTCTAGAGTAGAACCAGTCGGTCACTGTTTGCAGCATGTGAAGGATGGAGACTGGCGCAGCTTGCAACATAATGTGGCCTCGGGGTTGAACACCGGAGGTTCATGCAGGGACGCCCGTCCATGCGCGATATGGCACTACAGGAACTCCGATATGATTCAACTGTTCATCAGAGCAGCCTCCCAAGATGCTACGCAAGAGTTCGGGCTCCTAATTACCAGTCAGAAGCAGCAACCAAGAAACTGCCAGCCGGGTGCCCTCAGAATGAAGAGACGTTGCCCACATACTCAATAACTGTAAAGATCTTCCAGCTGAAAAAACACTAAGACCGAAGAAGAAGGGAAATGAATCGGATACCCCTTCCTAAACAAGAAACAAGGCGATCACCTCTACTCCTGCTGCAGGTTTCCTGCAGGTTGATACAATGTTAAGTTCTGTACTAAATAAATTGGTCATAACGAATTATTTCAAATTGTTTTATTAACCACGTATCATAAAATCATATCTGTTAACGGAATATAACATACAAAAATATCTGTCTTTTGATTGGTTTAAAAACATTTGTGTTCGGGATGATTTTATATAAAGACGTAGTAATAATGCGAAAGTCTCAACAAAGTAAGGTTTGGCCGGAAACAATGAGTGTCTGACTAGTGGGACTTAAAATATATACTGCTTGCATAACTGCACAATAGGTCATCTTTCATGTGAATTCTAGTAGACTGAAGGGCAAATCACACCTGCTTATATATTTCTGGCTCGAGTGTAAATCGGGCATGTGTCTATTTTTTAACACTAGTTTAAATCTGACTTTAAAAAAAAAACTTTTTCAATGTAGTGCGAATGAGACCAATTTCAAACATTCCGACTTGAGTGTAAATCGAACCAATGCCTATCTTGCTGATTCTAATGTAAACGTAATTTTTTTGACTCTAGTGCAAACCATATTTATGGCGTCCTGGGTATGACGATAAACTACATCCGGCAGCAAGGCCTATGATCGGGAGGTTATGAGGAGCATCGAGCCATTGCTTAATTGCGGTTGTTCCCAGGTCCATTCTGACCTGGGATAATAGCACCTGTTATGATTCGAACTATGGGAAAATTGTTCACCTTAAACTGCGGGTAAAAGACTATGAAATTATAAAAATATTATTTTATAGTAAAAATGCCAGCAATACATTTTTGAAAAAAAAAAGCTTAAAAAAGTACTAACAATCGACAATGACCCTCTTTACAAAATTTCGTCAAAGAAACAGATTTCTTATAAAGAATACATATTTTATTCATACAAACCTGTCCTAAAAATCTTGTTGGCATTAAATAACCCATTGGAGTTGATATTCTGTAAAATAACAAAAAAAAAAAAAAGAGCCAAACTAAATCAAACCTGATTTATGTTTGCCAACTTGATATTTCATCTTGTAAAATTCATATCAAAATAACCCAACAAGTTTTGATATATCGTTAAACAACCATCTAAAATACTACGAAAACCCACCAGAGTTTTACATATTATTTCCATTGTCTTAATTCTCACATAATTTTAAAAAATGTTTTCAAGTGTAGTGATACCGACCGAACAAAAGCGATGGACCGGATGTTTGCTCTCTCACGACAAGAAGACAAATGACCAAAAGTCGTCGTTGCGAATCCGGGTTCGCGCAGATGTTCCGGTTGAAAAATAAAAATTAATCAAATATCAAATTTCCATTTCGCGAGCCTACTCGAATTTTATTTACCAGCCAATGGGAAGCCCAGAATCAAATTCAAGTGTGAAATCCCAAACGAGCTGCTTTTGATCCAAAAAGCAGATATAAAAAGCCGAGACAGAAAGCACCCAGACAGACAGACAGACAGACAGACAGACAGACAGACAGACAGACCGAAGGAGACAGAAAGACGGACACAGACGAGCGTGATTAGTACCTCCCTTGACCAAGTCAAGCAGCTACTATATTCGCCTCCCTTACCTCTTTACCTTCTCCACTGTCTCAAAAGTACTTACTGACCTAAGGAGCGACGGCATCAAAGACATTCCTTAATCACGACGCTCCCACATTCTTATGCCTAAATCTCTTTCAGTATTTTATTCGCCATGAACATTTTAACCTCCGTTGGACCTATATTCAAATATTACTTTATTTGTAAAAACATTAATTGATATGTGTATATATAAATGTTATTTTGTACTCATTTGCCTTTCTTGATTTTATAATCATTTTATTACTTATAGTGGGCTATCTACCACAAGGCCAAATTATGTTAACCTGCAACAATATACAACTCCCTTCACTAGAACGGACTTCCACTGCAACAAGAAAAAGATAAGATAAGCAAGCACCTATACCCTCTTTACAAAATTACGTCATAGAAACAGATTTCTTATAAAGAATACATATTTTATTCATAACAAACCTGTCCTAAAAATCTTGTTGGTATTAAATAACCTATTGAAGTTGATATGCTGTAAAACAAAAACAAAAAAAAAACAAAACAAAAAAACAAAAAAACAAAAAACAAAAAACAAACCGCCAAACTAAATAAAACCTGATTTATGTTTGCCAACTTAATAATTCACTGTAGATTTATCTTGTAAAATCCATATCAAAATAACCCAACAAGTTTTGATATATCGTTAAACAACCATCTAAAATACTACGAAAACCCACCAGAGTTTTACATATTATTTCCATTGTCTTAATTCTCACATAATTTAAAAAAAAAGTTTTCAAGAATGAATCATGAATCGAGATATTTTTCCATTGACACGAAACTCTGAGATCTATAACTGTTCCTAAAGTTCAATACATTTTTACGAAGTTAAATCATATGAAGAAAGAATATAACAAAAGAATGGTTTTTGTCTATAGTGAATGTTTTATTTCAGAAATAATAATCTTTAAAAGTATATTACAGGCACGAATAAACAAATAAAAACAAAAATAGCAAAATATTCCAAGATTACCTCATGGTAATTCTTTCCTAGCGTAGATCGATAAAGCAAACACCCCAGGTTAGAAAACGGCAGGTAAGGAACAGAACACAATGCTGTTTTAATAGAAATAAAAAAGGGGTACATTAACATTACAGGGTGCATATATCGAAAGTAAGAATTTATGGAATTAATAGAGAGATAAAAAGAAATAGAATGTAAAAAGGAAAACAAATATGTATAGGAAACTGAAAACAATAGAAATATTTCAAGGAGAAACTCCTCATTTTCGAATTGTTTGCTCTGGAATAATTCATTAAAAAAAAAAAAAAAGAATGCTCATTCATTTTTGTCTCCCCACGCAAACGTTTCCAACCCCTCCATATATGTCTATTCCTAACCATATCTCTCTAATGTTTCCGTCTTTTCAGTCTCTGTCTCTTTCTAATCTCACATTCACTTTTATTACACACTCTGTTTCTGTCTATTCATAATCGTCCAACTTGATCTTTCCATCCACGTTATATATGTGCATCCATAATAAATCCACACTTTCCATTCCGTATATTTGTGTGTCCATTACCTCTTCCTGTTAACACTTACGATCCACTCTATTTATGTGCATCCATAATAAATCCACACTTTCCATTTCGTCTATTTGTGTGTCCATTTCCTCTTCCGGTTAACACTTACGATCCACTCTATTCATGTGCATCAATAATAAATCCACACTTTCCATTCCGTATATTTGTGTGTCCATTTCCTCTTCCCGTTAACACTTACGATCCACTCTATTTATGTGCATCCATAATAAATCCACACTTTCCATTCCGTATATTTGTGTGTCCATTTACTCTTCCCGTTAACACTTACGATCCACTCTATTTATGTGCATCCATAATAAATCCACACTTTCCTTTTCGTCTATTTGTGTGTCCATTTCCTCTTCCCGTTGACACTTACAATCCAAGCTATTCATGCGTATTTATAATCTATCCAAACTTTTAATTCCCTCTGTGTGTCCTTTTCCTCTTCCCGTTAACACTTAGGATCCACGCTATTTATGTGTGTTTATAATAAATCCACACTTTCATTCCGTCTATTTTTTTTAATCGTATCACCGCGAGCAAGGCACTAACGCCAATGATGTGCAGGGGGTTACATAAGTGTAAAAAGATTAATTATAAGAGAGTGAAGAGGAAGACGAACCAATTAGAAGGGAGCAAGAGAAGGATGGGAATACAGGTGTGATGACAGTTGCAAAAGCGGAAAGAAAGGAAAAGATATACAGGGTGGTCAAAGAACTAGATTCAAGTGGTTAATAGATGAGTATTGGCATTACATATAAATTCCTGGAGGTTGTAGCCGTCAAGAAAGCAAGAATATGGAAGAGAGTTCCACAGGCGGGAAGTGCGAGAGTTGTGTGTCTGTTTATTCTTTGCCTTAAAAATTACCTTTCACACAATTTATGTGTATTCATAATTTATCCACACTTTCCATTACCTCTATTTGTGTGTCTGTTTATTCTTTCCATTAACACTTACCTTCCACTCTATTTATGTGTGTTCATAATATATTTACACTTTCCATTCCCTCTATTTGTGTGTCTGTTTATTCTTTCCATTAACACTTACCTTACACTCTATTTATGCGTGTTCATAATATATTGACACTTTCCATTGCCTCTATTTGTGTGTCTTAGTTTTCTATTCTTTCCATTGTCAACACTTACTTTCCACTCTATTTATGTGTGTTCATAATATATTTACACCCTTCCATTCCCTCTATTTGTGTGTCTGTTTATTCTTCCACACTTACCCTACACTCTATTTATGTGTGTTCATACATATTTACACTTTCCATTCTGTATTTGTGTGTCTGTTTATCTTTCCATTAACACTTACCCACTTATTTATGTGTGTTCACAATATATTTACACTTTCCATTCTATTTCAGTGTGTCTGCTTATTCTTTTTCCATTAACACCTCACCCTTTCCACTCTATGTGTGTTTAATGGATATTTACACCTTCCATCGTCTCTATTTGTGTGTCTGTTTATTCTTTCCATTAACACTACTCTTCCACTTATTTATGTGTTCATAATATATTTACACTTTCCATTGCCTCTATTTGTGTGTTTGTTTATTCTTTCCATTAACACTTAATTTCCACTCTATTTATGTGTGTCTACAATATATTTACACTTTCCATTCCCCATTTGTGTGTCTGTTTATTCTTCCATTAACACTTACCTTACACTCTATTTATGTGTGTTCATAATATATTTACACCTTTCCATCTCTATTTGTGTGTCTGTTTATTCTTCCATTAACAATTTTCTTCCACTCTACGTATGTGTGTTCATAATATATATTTGTTAATCTTTCTCCATTCCCCATTTGTGTGTCTGTTTATTCTTTCCATTACACTTACCTTTCCACTCTATTTATGTGTTCATAATATATTTATACACTTTCCATTCCCTCTATTTGTGTGTCTTTTTATTCTTTCCATTATTAACACTTACCTATCATTTATATGTGTTCATAATATATTTACACCTTCCATTCCCCATTTGTGTGTCTGTTATTCTTTCCATTATGACTACCCACACTCTATTTCTACATGTGTCCATAACATGGCCTGAACTTTCCCCATTGTCAACATTTGTGTGTCTGTTTATTCTTTCCATTAACACTTACCTTACACTCTATTTATGTGTGTTCATAATATTGCACTTTCCATTGCCTCTATCAGTGTCTGTTTATTCTTTTCCATTAACACTTACCTTACACTCTATTTATGTGTGTGTCTGTAGCTATATTTGCACTTTCCATTGCCTCTATTTGTAGCTGTTTATTTCTTTCCATTAACACTTACCTTACACTCTATTTATGTGTGTGTTCACAATATATTTCATAATTTTCCATTCCCTCTATTTGTGTGTCTGTTTATTCTTTCCATTAATGACTACCTTCCATTTATTTATGTGTGTTCAATATATTCTATTTGTGTGTCTGTTTATCCTTCCATTAACACTTCCCTTCCACACCATTTATGTGTGTTCATAATATATTTACACTTTCCATTCCCCTCTATTGTGAAATGGTTTATTTCTTTTCCATTAACACTTACTTTTCCACTCTCTATTTATGTGTTCATAATATATTTACACTTTCCTGTCCCTCTATTTGTGTGTCTTTTTATTCTTTCCATTAACACTTACCTTCCACTCTATTTATGTGTTAATAATATATTTACAATTTCCATTCCCTCTATTTGTGTGTCTGTTTATTCTTTCCATTAACACTTACCTTCCACTCTATTTATGTGTGTTCATAATATATTTACACTTTCCATTCCCTCTATTTGTGTGTCTGTTTATTCTTTCCATTAACACTTACCTTCCACGCTATTTATGTGTTAATGATATATTTACACTTTCCATTCCCTCTATTTGTGTGTCTGTTTATTCTTTCCATTAACACTTAACTTCCACTCTATTTATATGTGTTCATAATATATTTACACTTTCCATTCCCTCTATTTGTGTGTCTGTTTATTCTTTCCATTAACACTTACCTTCCACTCTATTTATGTGTTAATAATATATTTACAATTTCCATTCCCTCTATTTGTGTGTCTGTTTATTCTTTCGATTAACACTTACCTCCCACTCTATTTATGTGCGTTCATAATATATTTACACTTTCCATTCCCTCTGTTAGTGTGTCTGTTTATTCTTTCCATTAACACTTACCTTCTACTCTATTTATGTGTGTTCATAATATATTTACACTTTCCCGTCCCTCTATTTGTGTGTCTGTTTATTCTGTACATTAACACTTACCTTCCACTCTATTTATATGTTAATAATATATTTACACTTTCCATTCCCTCTATGTGTGTCTGTTTATTCTTTCCATTAACACTTACCTTCCACTCTATTTATGTGTGTTCATAATATATTTACACTTTCAATTCCCTCTATTTGTGTGTCTTTTTATTCTTTCCATTAACACTTACCTTCCACTCTATTTATGTGTGTTCATAATATATTTACACTTTCCATTCCCTCTATTTGTGTGTCTGTTTATTCTTTCCATTAACACTTACCTTCCACTCTATTTATATGTGTTCATAATATATTTACACATTCCATTCCCTCTATTTTTGTGTCTGTTTATTCTTTCCATTAACACTTACCTTCCACTCTATTTATGTGCGTTCATAATATATTTACACTTTCTATTTCCTCTATTTGTGTGTCTGTTTATTCTTTCCATTAACACTTCCCTTCCACTCTATTTATGTGTTCATAATATATTTACACTTTCCATTCCCTCTAATTGTGTGTCTGTTTATTCTTTCCATTAACACTTAACTTCCACTCTATTTATGTGCGTTCATAATATATTTACACTTTCCATTCCCTCTATTTGTGTGTCTGTTTATTCTTTCCATTAACACTTACCTTCCACTATATTCATGTGTTAATAATATATTTACACTTTCCATTCACTCCATTTGTGTGTCTTTTTATTCTTTCCATTAGCACTTACCTTCCACTCTATTTATGTGTGTTCATAATATATTTACACTTTCCATTCCCTCTATTTGTGTGTCTGTTTATTCTTTCCATTAACACTTACCTTACACTCTATTTATGTGTTAATGATATATTTACACTTTCCATTCCCTCTATTTGTGTGTCTGTTTATTCTTTCCATTAACACTTACCTTCCACTCTATTTATATGTGTTCATAATATATTTACACTTTCCATTCCCTCTGTTTGTGTGTCTGTTTATTCTTTCCATTAACACTTACCTTCCACTCTATTTATGTGTTAATAATATATTTACAATTTCCATTCCCTCTATTTGTGTGTCTGTTTATTCTTTTCATTAACACTTACCTTCCACTCTATTTATGTGTTAATAATATATTTACAATTTCCATTCCCTCTATTTGTGTGTCTGTTTATTCTTTCCATTAACACTTACCTTCCACTCTATTTATGTGTGTTCATAATATATTTACACTTTCCATTCCCTCTATTTGTGTGTGTGTTTATTCTTTCCATTAACACTTACCTTCCACTCTATTTATGTGTGTTCTAATATATTTACACTTTCCATTCCCTCTATTTGTGTGTCTGTTTATTCTTTCCAGTATCACTTACCTTCCACTCTATTTATGTGTTAATAATATATTTACACTTTCCATTCCCTCTATTTTAGTGCCTGTTCATTCTTTCCATTAACACTTACCTTCCACTATATTCATGTGTTAATAATTAGTATTTATAATTTTCTTATCTACCTCATTTGTGTGTCTGTTTATTCTTTCCATTAACACTTACCTTCCACTCTATTTATGTAAGCTCCATAATATATTTACACTTTCCCTTCCCCTCTACTGTAGTGTCTAAGTTTATTCTTTCCCTGTATTAACACTACCTTCCATCTATTTATGTGTGTTCATACATATTTGTACTTCATTCCCCTCTATTTGTGTGTCTGTTTTTATTCTTTCCACGAACACTTACCTTCCACTCTATTGTGTGTTCATAATATATTTACACTTTCTCCATTTACTGTGTGTCTGTTTATTCTTTCCATTAACACTTACCTTCCACTCTATTTATGTGTGTCTATACTATATTTACACTTTCCATTCCCTCTATTTGTGTGTCTGTTAATTTTTTCCATTGAACATTTACCTTCCACTCTATTTATGTGTGTTCACAATATATTTACATCATCTCCCCTCTATTAGTGTGTCTGTTTATTCTGTAGATTAACACTTACCTTCCACTTATTTAGTGTAGTTATTAATTTATTTACACTATCCATTCCTCTATTTGTGTGTCTATTATTCTTTCCATTAACACTTACCTTCCACTCTCTATTTATGTGTTAATAATATATTTACACTTTCCATTCCCTCTATTTGTGTGTCTGTTCATTCTTTCCATTAACACTTACCTTCCACTTACTATGTGTTCATAATATATTACACTTTCCATTCTATTTGTCTGTTTATTCTTTCCATTAACACTTACTCTTATAATTCTATTTATGTGTGTTCATAATATATTTACCCTTCATTCACTCTATTTGTGTGTCTGTTTTTATTCTTTCCATGAATACTTGGTATCTTCCACTCTATTATGTGTTCATAATATATTTACACTTTCCATTCCCTCTATTTGTGTGTCTGTTTGTTCTTTCCATTAACACTTACCTTCCACTCTATTTATAAAATTCTATAATATATTTACACTTTCCATTCCCCCATTTGGGGTATGTCTGTTTATTCTTTCCATTAACACTTACCTTCTGACTTCATTTATGTTGAAGTAATATATTACACTCTTCTCATTCTCTATTTGTGTCTGTTTATCCTTTCCATTAACACTTTCCTTCCACTCTATTTATGTGTGCTCATATATATTTACTCTTCACCCTCTATTTGTGTGTCTGTTTATTCTTTCCTATTTAGTCACTTACTCTACACTCTATTTATGTGTATCACAATATATTTACACTTTCCATTCACTCTATTAGTGTGTCTGTTTATTCTTTCCATTAACACTTACTCACTCTATTTATGTGTGTTCATAATATATTTACACTTTCCATTCTCTCTATTTGTGTGTCTGTTTATCCTTTCCATTAATAATTTCTTCCACTTCATTTATGTGTGTTCATAATATATTTATTACTTTCCTATTCCCCATTTGTGTGTCTGTTTTATCCTTTCCATTAACACTTACTCACACTGTATTTATGTGTGTTCATAAATATATTTACATCATTCACTTTGCTTAGTGTACCTTGTTTATTCTTTCCATTATCATCAATTTTATTTATGTGTGTTCATAATATATTTACACTTTCCATTCCCTTCTATTTGTGTGTCTACATACCTTTCTTCCATTAACACTTTCCTTCCACTCTATTTATGTGTGTTCATAATATATTTACACTTTCCATTCCCTCTATTTGTGTGTTCGTTTATCCTTTCCATTAACACTACCTTACACTCTATATTTATGTGTGTTCATAATATATTTACACTTTCCATTCACTCTATTATAGTCTCTGTTTATTCTTTCCATTAACACTTACTCTACACTCTATTTATGGTTCACAGCATTTTCACTTTCCATTCACTCTATTAGTGTGTCTGTTTATTCTTTCCATTAACACTTACCTTCCCACTCTATTTACAGTTCATAATATATTTACACTTTCCATTCACTCTATTAGTGTGTCTGTTTATTCTTTCCATTAAAACTTTCCTTCCACTCTATTTTTATGTGTGTTCATAATATATTTACACTTTCCATTCCCTCTATTTGTGTGTCTGTTTATTCTTTCCATTAACACTTACCTTACACTCTATTTATGTGTGTTCATAATATATTTATACTCTTTCATCTCATCATTAGTGTGTCTGCTATTCTTTCCACACATTTCACTCTCTCATTCATTTATAAATGCTGAATATAATATACCTCTCCATTCCCTCTATTTGTGTGTCTGTTTATCCTTTCCATTAACACTTTCCTTCCACTCATTTATGTGTGTCAGTAATATATTTACACTTTCCTTAGATTCCCCTTACTGTGTGGTTCGTTTATCCTTTCCATTAACACTTACCATATCTATTGTGGTGTTCATATATATTTCTACATTTCATTCACTTATTAGTGCACTGTTTATTCTTTCCATTAACACTAATTTACACTCTCATTTATATGTGTAATCTATAACATATTTTATGACTTTCCATTCACTCTCTATTAGTGTGTCTGTTGTCTTTCCAATAGCACTTACCTTCCACTGGCCATGTGTGTTCATAATATATTTATACTTTCCATTCACTCTATTATGGCCTATTATTCTTTCCATTAACACTTTCTTCCACTCCATTTTATGTGTGTTCATGAATATATTTACATTTTCCATTCCCCATTCTGTGTCTGCTTATTCTTTCCATTAACACTTACCTACACTCTGGCTTCTATGTGTTCATAACAGTTTATACCTTCTCCATTCACCTCCATGTGTCTGTTTATTTTCTCCATTAACACTTACCTTCCACTTCATTTATGTGTCATATGATATTTGGCATTTTCCATTCCTTCATTTGTGTTCGTTTATCCTTTCCATTAACACTTTCCTTCCACTCTATTTATGTGTCTAGCAATATATTTACACTTTCCATTCCCCATTTGTGTCTGTTTGATCTTCTGGACAATACCCACTCTACATCTATTTATGTGTTCATAATATATTTACACTTTCCATTCACCTAGCTAGTGTGTCTGTTTATTTTCCATTAACACCATTTCCACTTCATTTTGTAAGTCTATGTACTATACTATACCATTCACTTATTAGTGTGATGCCCAGTTTGTTCTTTCCATTACCATTCTCTTCCATCTATATTTATAGGTGTTCATAATATATTTACAATTTCATTCTCTGTTTGTGTGTCTGTTTATTCTTTCCATTGTATCTACTTTCCACTCATTTATGTGTGTTTTCCATTATAGCATTTACACTTTCCATTCACTCTATTGTGTGTATTCATTATTCTTTCCATTAACACTTACCTTCCACTCTATTTATGTGTTCATAATATATTTACACTTTCCATCTCCTCAGTATTTGTTTTATCCTTTCCATTGGCATCTTCTTCCTTCACTTCATTTTCATTTGTGTGTTCATAATATATTTACATCATTCTTATTTCAGGTATCAATATCCTTTCCACAATATCTTCCTTTCCCACCATTTCTGTGTGTCACAATATACTAATTCTCCTCAATTCTCTGATTATGTGTCTGTTTACTCTTTCATTATCATTCTACACTCATTTATGTGTCTATAATATATTTGGTACTCTTCCTATCCACTATTAGTGTATCTGTTTCATTCTTTCCATTAACACTGACTTCCACTCATTTATGTGTCTATAATACATTGAGATTTCTTCATTCATCTATTGATAGTGTCTGTTTATTCTTTTTCCATTAACACTTATCTTCCACTCATTTATGTGTTAACAATATATTACACCTTTCCATTCTCTGTATTTGTGTAACTGTTCATTCTTTCCATTAACACTACCTTCCACGGTATTCCATGAACAATATATTTACACTTTCCATTCATCACTTGTGTGTTCTATTCTTTCCGAACATCATCGACTCTATTTTGTGTGTTCATAATATTAGAGCACTTTCTGACCCACTGTATTTAGTGTCTGTTTATTCTTTCCATTAACACTTACCCTCCACTCCCTATTTATGTGTGTTCAATATATTTACACTTCATACGTTCCCCTATTTATATGTGTTCGTTTCATCCCCTTCCATTAACACTTCCTCTCATATACCCCGATTTATGTGTGTTCATATTATATTTACAGACTTCTCCATTCCCCCCCTCCTATTTGTGTGTCTGCCTATCCTTCCACACATCTACTCATACCCTACGATGTGTGTCTGCTAACATATTTACACCGTCTATCTCACCTGTTTATGTGTCTGTTTATCTTTCCATTAACACCATCTATGACCTCATTTTATGTGTTCCATAATATATTTACACTTCCATTCATCTATTAGTGTCTGCCTATTCTTTCCATTGTTACCCTACCTTCCACTCTATTTATGTGTTCATAATATATTTGTTATCTTTCCATTCCACTCTTATTTAAAATGTTCAGAGCCATATTCCTCTGCGAATAACACTTTCTTCCTTCCTACCTTGGACATGTGTGTTCCAATATATTTGCACCTTTCTGTCTCTCTATTTTAAAAAATTTAGGTTATCTCTTCCAATAACACTTACCCTACACTCTATTTATGTACCCAGAACATATTTACCTCTTCCATTCCACTCTATTATGTCTGTTTATTCTTTCCATTTTTCAACACTACCTCTCACTCTATTGTGTGTTCATGCAACATATTTACACTTTCCACCCCTCTATTTGTGGCCTGCCGCATCCTTTCCATTAACACCTCCTTCACCATTTATGTGTGTTCGCAATGTATTTGCATTTCCATTCTCTTATCAGTGTCTGTTTATCCTTCATTAACACTTCATCTTATGACTCTATTTATGTGTGTTCATAATATATGTTTACACTTTCCATTCCACTTATTAGTGTGTTCGTTTATTCTTTCATTAATAATTTTTACCTATATTCCATTATGCTGTGTGTTCATATAATATATTTTCTGTCTTCCATTCACCTATTATGTGTCTGTTTATTCTTTCATTAATAATTACCTTCTAATTTATTTATGTGTGTTCATAATATTTTACCTATCTGACTTATTAGTGTGTCTGTTTATTCTTCTTTCCATTAACACTTTCCTTTTCCTCCACTCTATTTATGTGTGTTCATAATATATTTGTACTTTCCATTCTGATTGTGTGTCTGTTTATTCTTTCCATTAACACTTACCTTACACTCTATTTGTGTGTTCAGAATATATTTACACTTTCCATTCACTCTAATAGTGTCTGTTTATTCTTTCCATTAACACTTACCTTCCACTTATTTATGTGTGTTCATAATATATTTGACTTATCTCCTCTATTTGTAAGTCTGTTTATCCTTTCCATTAACACTTTCCTTCCACTCTTACTACTTTGTGTGTGTGTTCATAATATATTTACACTTTCCATTCTCTTACTGTGTGTCTGTTTATCCTTTTCCATTAATAATACTTACCTTGACTTATTTATATGTGTGTTCATATAATATGTTTTACATTTTCCATTCACTCTATTAGTGTGTCTGTTTATTCTTTCCATTATGATTTTTACCTTCCACTCTATTTATGTGTGTTCATAATATATTTAAGATCTTCCATTCACCATTAGTGTGTCTGTTATCTTTCCATTATCATCTTTCCCTTTCCAATTTATTTATGTGTTCATAATATATTTAATACTTTCCATTCCCTCTATTTGTGTGTCTGTTATTCTTTCCATTAACACTTACCTTCCACTCTATTTATGTAGGTCACAACATATTTACACTTTCCAGCCCACTCCTGCCAGTGTGTCTGTTTGTCTTTTCCATTGGTCACTTACCTCTTTCCCCACTACTATGTGTGTTCAATATATTTACACTTTCCATTCCTCTATTTGTGTGTCTGTTTATCCTTTCCATTAACACTTTCCTTCCACTCTATTTATGTGTAATCATGCATATATTTATAATTTTCCATTCCTCTATTTGTGTGTCTGTTTATCCTTTCCATTACCATTTTCCTTCCACTCTATTTATGTGTGTCTGGCACATATTTACTCTCCATTCCCCATTTGTGTGTCTGTTTACCTTTCCATTAATGACTTACCCTCCACTCTATTTATGTGTGTTCATACACAGTATTTACACTTTCCATTCACCATTAGTGTGTCTGTCATTCTTTCCATTAACACTTTCCTTCCAATTTCATTTATGTGTTCATAATATATTTAAACTTTCCATATCTCTTATTTGTGTGTCTGTTTATTCTTTCCATTTTTAAATACTTACCTTACACTCCATTATGTGTGTGTTCACAATATATTTACACTTTCCATTCATTTCATTAGTGTGTCTGTTTATTCTTTCCATTAACACTTACCCACCTATTTATGTGTTCATAATATATTTACACTTTCCATTCCTCTATTTGTGTGGTCTGTTGATCTCTTCTTCATTAACACTTCTCTCTTCCTACCTCTCATTTATGTGTTCATAATATATTTACACTTTCCATTCCCTCATTTGTGTGTCTGTTTATCCTTTCCAATAACACTTACTCTAAATACCTCATTTATGTGTGTTCATAATATATTTACACTTTCCATTCACTTATTAGTGTGTCTGTTTATTCTTTCCATTAACACTTACCTCATACTCATTTATGTGTGTTCATAATATATTTACACTTTCCATTCACTCTGATAGTGTCTGTTTATTTTCTTCCATTAACACTTACCTTCCACTCCATTTATGTAAGAACATATGCATTACATTTACACTCTCTTTCCATTCACCTCATTAGTGTCCATTATTCTTCCATTGCACACTTTCCTTCCACCTCATTTATGTGTATTCATAATATATTTACATCTTCCATTCCTCTATCAGTGTCTGTTTACCCTTTCCATTAACACTTACCTACATTCTATTTATGTTCATAATATAATACACTTTCCATTCACTCATTATGTGTCTGTTTATTCTTTCCATTGCTGATTTACCTTCCACTCATTTTTCATGTGTTCATAATATTTATAATTTTCCACTTCTATTTGGGTGTCTGTTATCCTTTCCATTAACACTTTCCTTCACCATTATGTGCTCATAATATATTTAGCACTTTCCATTCTCTCTGTATTTGTGTGTCTGTTTTATCTTCTGCCAATATCAATTACATCGTCATTTATGTGTTCATAATATATTTAATTTTCCATTCACTCTATTAGTGTGTCTGTTTATTCTTTCCATTAACACTTACCTTCCACTCTATTTATGTGTGTTCATAATATATTGTGACTTTCCATTCACTTACTAGTGTGTCTGTTTATTCTTCCATTAACACTTTCCTTCCACTCTATTTATGTGCTCATAATATATTTACACTTTCCATTCCCTCTATTTGTGTGTCTGCCATTTTCCCATTAACACTTACCTTCTACTCATTTATGTGTGTTCATAATATATTTATAACTTTCCATTCATTCGTTAGTGTCTGTTTATTTCGCCATTACCATCACCACTCTATTTATGTGTGCTCATAATATATTTATGACTTATTCCCTCTATTTGTGTGTCTGTTTATCCTTTCCATTAACACTTTCCTTCCACCATTTATGTGTTCACAATATATTACACTTTCCATTCCCTCTATTTGTGTGTCTGTTTATCCTTTCCATTAACATCTTCTCCACTCTATTTTATGTGTGTTCATATGAGTATTTACACTTTCCATTCCTCATTTGTGTGCCTTATTTTATTCCTTTCTTCCATTAACACTTACTCTACACTCTACTATGTGTGTTCATATCATATTTATACCTTCTGTCACCTTATTATGTCTACTATTCTTTCCATTTTTATCAATTTACCTTCCACTCTATTTATGTGTGTTCATAATATTTACACTTTTCTCATTCACCTATTTATTAGTGGCTCTGTTTATTTTTCCACAACACTTTCCTTCCACTCTCTATTTATGTGTCTACAAATATATTTACACTTTCTCCATTCTTATTTGTGTGTCTGTTTATTCTTTCCATTAACACTTACCTTACACTCATTTATGTGTGTTCATAACATATTTACACTTTCCATTCACTTCCATTAGTGGTATCTGTTTATTCTTTCCATTAACACTTACCTTCCATCTATTATGTGTGTTCACAATATATTTACACTTTCCATTCCCCTTCTATTTGTGTGCCTGTTTTATCCTTTCCATTACATCTTTCCTTCCATCATCGTTTATGTGTGTTCATAACATATTTATACTTTCATTCTCTATTTGTGTGTCTGTTTATCCTTTCCAGTCAATACTTACCTTACACTCACAAGTGGTATCACATGATATTTACACTTCTCCATTCCACTGTATTATTAGTGTCTGTCATTCTTTCCATTAACATCTACCTTCCACTCTATTCATGTGTTAATAATATATTTACACTTTCCATTCCCTCTATTTGTGTGTCTGTTCATTCTTTCCATTAACACTTACCTTCCACTATATTCATGTGTTAATAATATATTTACACTTTCCATTCACTCCATTTGTGTGTCTTTTTATTCTTTCCATTAACACTTACTTCCACTCTATTTATGTGTGTTCATAATATATTTTCAATTCCTCTATTAGTGTGTCTGTTTATTCTTTCCATTAACACTTACCTTCCACTCTATTTATGTGTGTTCATAGCCATATTTACTTTCCCTTCCCTCTATTTGTGTGTCTGTTTTTATTCTTTCCATTAACACTTACCTTCCATCTATTTATGTGTGTTCATAATATATTTACTTTCCATTCCCTCTATTTGTGTGTCTGTTTATTCTTTTCATTAACACTTACATACCTCTATTTATGTGTGTTCATAATATATTTACACTTTCCATTCACTCTATTTGTGTGTCTGTTTATTCTTTCCATTAACACTTACTTCCTCTATTTATGTGTGTTCACAATATATTTACACTTTCCATTCCCTCTATTTGTGTGTCTGTTTATTCTTTCCATTAACACTTACCTTCCACTCTATTTATGTGTGTTCATAATATGTTACACTTTCCATTCCCTCTAGTATTATTGTCTGTTTATTCTTTCCATTAACACTTACCTTCCTCTATTTATGTGTTAATAATATATTTACACTTTCCATTCCCTCTATTTGTGTGTCTGTTTATGTACCATTAACACTTTCCTTCCTCTATTTATGTGTGTTCATAATATATTTACACCTTTCCATTCACTCTATTAGTGTATCTGTTTATTCTTTCATTAACACCTTCCATCTATTTATGTGTGTTCATAATATCATTACTTTCCATTATATTTGTGTGTCTGTTTATGTTTCCATTAACACTTTCCTTCCCTCTATTTATGTGTGTGTTCTATATATTTACACTTTCCATTCCCTCTATTTGTGTGTCTATTTATCCTTTCCATTAACATACATACACTCTATTTATGTGTGTTCATAATATATTTACACTTTCCATTCACTCTATTAGTGTGTCTGTTTATTCTTTCCATTATGCCCCTTCCTCTATTTGTATGTGCTAATATATTTACACACCTCCATTTCCCTCCCTATTTGTGTGTCTGTTCATTCTTTCCATTAACACTTACCTTCCACTATATTCATGTGTTAATAATATGTTTACACTTTCCATTCACTCCATTTGTGTGTCTTTTTATTCTTTCCATTAACACTTACCTTCCCATCTATTTATGTGCTGTTCCATATCTGTTACACTTTCAATAGTCCTCTATTAGTGTGTCCATTTATTCTTTCCATTAACACTTACCTTCCCTCTATTTATGTGTGTGTTCATAATATCATTACCTTTCTTTCCCTCTATTTGTGTGTCTGTTTATTCTTTCCATTAACACTTACCTTCCACTCTATTTATGTGTGTTCTTTCCTGTACACTTTCCATTCCCTCTATTTGTGTCTGTTCCCATTCTTTCCCATTAACACTTACCTTGCTCTATTTATGTGTGTTCATAATATATTTACACTTTCCATTCACTCTATTTGTGTGTCTGTTTATTCTTTCCATTAACACTTACCTTCCCTCTATTTATGTGTTCACTTAATATATTTACACTTTCCATTCCCTCTATTTGTGTGTCTGTTTATTCTTTCCATTAACACCTTCCTCTATTTATGTGTGTTCATAATATATTTACACTTTCCATTCCCTCTAATTGTGTGTCTGTTTATTCTTTCCAATTACTTACTTACCTTCCCTCTATTTATGTGTTAATAATATGTTACACTTTCCATTCCCTCTGTTGTGTGTCTGTTTATCTTTCCATTAACTTACTTTCCTTCCATATTTCTGTGTGTGTTCACTAATATATTTACTTTCCATTCCCTCTATTTGTGTGTCTGTTTATTCTTTCATTAACACTTACCTTACATATTTATGTGTGTTCATAATATATTTACCTTCCATTGCTCTATTAGTGTGTCATTTATTCTTTCCATTAACACTTACCTTCTCCCTGACATGTGTGTTCATAATATATTTACACTTTCCATTCCCTCTATTTGTGTGTCTGTTTCTCCTTTCCATTAACACTTTCCTTCCCACTCTGTTGTATTATTCTTAATATATTTATTTTCATTCCCTCTATTTGTGTGTCTGTTTATCTCTTTATTAACACATACACTCTGTTATGTGTTCATAATATATTTACACTTTCCATTCTTCCTATTAGTGTGTCTGTTTATTCTTTCCTTCAACACTTTACCTTCCACTCTATTTATGTGTGTTCATAATATCTTACACTTTCCATTCCCTCTATTTGTGTGTCTGTTTATCCTTTCCATTAACACTTTCCTTCCACTCTATTTATGTGTGTTCATAATATATTTACACTTTCCATTCCCTCTATTTGTGTGTCTGTTTGTCTTTCACAGTAACACTTACCTTACTCTGTTTATGTGTGTTCATAATATATTTACACTTTCCATTCACTCTATTAGTGTGTCTGTTTATTCTTTCCATTAACACTTACCTTACACTCTATTTATGTGTGTTCATAATATATTTACACTTTCCATTCACTCTGTTAGTGTGTCTCTTATTTATTCTTTCCATTAACACTTACCTTCCACTCTATTTATGTGTGTTCATAATATATTTACACTTTCCATTCACTCTATTATTGTGTCTGTTTATTCTTTTTCCATTAACACTTTCCTTCTCTATTTATGTGTTCATAATATATTTACTTTCCATTCCCTGCTCTATTAGTGTGTCTGTTTATTCTTTCCATTAACACTTTCCTTCCACTCTATTTATGTGTGTTCATAATATATTTACACTTTCCATTCCCTCTATTTGTGTGTCTGTTTATTCTTTCCATTAACACTTACCTTCCACTCTATTTATGTGTGTTCATAATATATTTACACTTTCCATTCACTCTATTAGTGTGTCTGTTTATTCTTTCCATTAACACTTACCTTCCACTCTATTTATGTGTGTTCATAATATATTTACACTTTCCATTCCCTCTATTTGTGTGTCTGTTTATCCTTTCCATTAACACTTACCTTACCTCTATTTATGTGTGTTCATAATATATTTACACTTTCCATTCACTCTATTAGTGTGTCTGTTTATTCTTTCCATTAACACTTACCTTCCACTCTATTTATGTGTGTTCATAATATATTTACACTTTGTTCCCTCTATTTGTGTGTCTGTTTATCCTTTCCATTAACACTTTCCTTCCACTCTATTTATGTGTGTTCATAATATATTTACACTTTCCATTCCCTCTATTTGTGTGTCTGTTTATCCTTTCCATTAACACTTACCTTACACTCTATTATGTGTGTTCATAATATATTTACACTTTCCATTCACTCTATTAGTGTGTCTATTTATTCTTTCCATTAACACTTACCTTACACTCTATTTATGTGTGTTCATAATATATTTACACTTTCCGTTCACTCTATTAGTGTGTCTGTTTATTCTTTTCCATTAACACTTACCTTCCACTCTATTTATGTGTGTTCATAATATATTTGCTTTCCATTCACTCTATTAGTGTGTCTGTTTATTCTTTCCATTAACACTTTCCTTCCACTCTATTTATGTGTGTTCATAATATATTTAAACTTTCCATTCCCTCTATTTGTGTGTCTGTTTATTCTTTCCATTAACACTTACCTTACACTCTATTTATGTGTGTTCATAATATATTTACACTTTCCATTCACTCTATTCGTGTGTCTGTTTATTCTTTCCATTAACACTTACCTTCACTCTATTTATGTGTGTTCATAATATATTTACACTTTCCATTCCCTCTATTTGTGTGTCTGTTTATCCTTTCCATTAACACTTTCCTTCCCTCTATTTATGTGTATTTCATAATATATTTACACTTTCCATTCCCTCTATTTGTCTGTTTATCTTTCCATTAACACACTTACCTTACCTCTATTTATGTGTGTTCATAATATATTTACTTTCCATTCACTCTATTAGTGTGTCTGTTTATTCTTTTCCATTAACACCCACTCACTCTGTTATGTGTGTTCATAATATATTTACACTTTCCATTCACTCTATTAGTGTGTCTGTTTATTCTTTCCATTAACACTTTCCTTCCACTCTATTTATGTGTGTTCATAATATATTTACACTTTCCATTCCCTCTATTTGTGTGTCTGTTTATTCTTTTCATTAACACTTGCCTTCCACTCTATTTATGTGTGTTCATAATATATTTACACTTTCATTCACTCTATTAGTGTGTCTGTTTATTCTTTCCATTAACACTTACCTTCCACTCTATTTATGTGTGTTCATAATATATTTACACTTTCCATTCCCTCTATTTGTGTGTCTGTTTATCCTTTCCATTAACACTTTTCTTTATCTATTTATGTGTGTTCATAATATATTTACACTTTCCATTTCCCTCTATTTGTGTGTCTGTTTATCCCTTTCCATTAACACTTTCCTTCCACTCTATTTATGTGTGTTCATAATATATTTACACTTTCCATTCCCTCTATTTGTGTGTCTGTTTATTCTTTCCATTAACACTTACCTTACACTCTATTTATGTGTGTTCATAATATATTTACACTTTCCATTCACTCTATTAGTGTGTCTGTTTATTCTTTCCATTAACACTTACCTTCCACTCTATTTATGTGTGTTCTCAATATATTTACACTTTCCATTCACTCTATTAGTGTGTCTGTTTTATTCTTTCCATTAACACTTTCCTTCCACTCTATTTATGTTGTGTTCATAATATATTTACACTTTCCATTCCCTCTATTTGTGTGTCTGTTTATTCTTTCCATTAACACTTACCTTACACTCTATTTATGTGTGTTCATAATATATTTACACTTTCCATTCACTCTATTAGTGTATCTGTTTATTCTTTCCGTAACACTTACCTTCCTCTATTTATGTGTGTTCATAATATATTTACACTTTCCATTCCCTCTATTTGTGTGTCTGTTTATCCTTTCCATTAACACTTTCCTTCCTCTATTTATGTGTATTTCATAATATATTTACCTTTCCATTCCCTCTATTTGTGTGTCTGTTTATTCTTTCCATCAACACTTACCTTACACTCTATTTATGTGTGTTCATAATATATTTACACTTTATTCCCTCTGTTTATTTGTGTCTGTTTATTCTTTCCACGTACTCACTTACCTTCCACTCTATTTATGTGTGTTCATAATATATTTACACTTTCAATTCACTCTATTAGTGTGTCTGTTTAACTCTTTCATTCTAACACTTACCCTTCCACTCTATTTATGTGTGTTCATAATATATTTACACTTTCCCTTCCCTCTATTTGTGTGTCTGTTTATTCTTTCCATTAACACTTACCTTCCACTCTGTTATTGTGTTCATAATATATTTACACTTTCCATTCCCTCTATTTGTGTGTCTGTTTATTCTTTCCATTAACACTTACCTTACACTCTATTTATGTGTGTTCATAATATATTTACACTTTCCATTCACTCTATTTGTGTGTCTGTTTATTCTTTCCATTAACACTTACCTTCCACTCTATTTGTGTGTTTCATAATATATTTACACTTTCCATTCCCTCTATTTGTGTGTCTGTTTATTCTTTCCATTAACACTTACCTTCCACTCTATTTATGTGTGTTCATAATATATTTACACTTTCCATTCCCTCTAATTGTGTGTCTGTTTATTCTTTCCATTAACACTTACCTTCCACTCTATTTATGTGTTAATAATATATTTACCTCCATTTCCTCTATTTGTGTGTCTATTTATTCTTTCCATTAACACTTTCCTTCCACTCTATTTATGTGTGTTCATAATATATTTACACTTTCCATTCCCTCTATTTGTGTGTCTGTTTATTCTTTCCATTAACACTTACCTTCCCTCTATTTATGTGTTAATAATATATTTACACTTTCATTCCCTCTATTTGTGTGTCTGGTATTATACATTAACACTTACCTTCCGTTTCTATTTATGTGTGTTCATAATATATTTACACTTTCCATTCACTCCATTTGTGTGTCTTTTTATTCTTCCCGGTAACACTTACCATCTACGCTATTCATGTGTATTTATAATCTATCCACACTTTCCATTCCGTCAATTTGTGAATCTTCTAATCTCCCAATTTACCCTTTCCATCCTTTCTACTTTAAGTCTGTTTCTAATATTGTCCTCTCTTCTTCCGTCTATTTTTAATTTCATCTCTTAATCTTTCCCTCCCCTCCATTTATGTCTTTCCGTAATCTCTACATTTTTTTCCTTCCTCCTTATTATTTCTGGGTCTTTTTAATCTCCCCATTCAATTTTGCCATCTCCTCCATTTCTATATAATCCTGATCTCCCCTCTTAACATTGGCATCCGTTAATTTATGTCTTTTAAGAATTTCTCTATTCTTTCTATCTCCTTTTTTTTCTGTCCTTTTCTAATCTCCCCATTTTCTTTTTGCCATCTCCCTTTTTTTCTGTCTTTTTCTAGTCTTTCCTCTTATTTTGCTTTTCCTTCTCCTCAATTATATTTATTCATATCCTATTCACGCTTTCCATTGCATCTATTTCCGTTTCTCTTTCATTTACTTATTCTCTCTTTTATTTTCGTCTGTTGCTAATCTCCACACTTAATCTTTCTCTCCACTCTATTTATGCATCTACTAGCAGTGTAGCCCGGTGTTGCTCGGGTGTAATGAAAGCTTTAAAACTAATCCATGGTCCTGGAGCTCAGACTCTGCCTAAAGAATATTTGAAATAATAAAATAATTGTGACAATTTACCAATCGCACCTAGTATATATATATATATATATATATATATATATACTAGCATTATAGCCCGGCGTTGCTACTATGACACTGACATTCTTTTTGACAGTTATTATAAAAATAATTTGTTGATCTATTCACCACTCTTCACAGACAAATTGTACTTACTAGTTAGGTTTTCATAGAGACTTTGAGGTATTTTAGTGTTTGTAGCAAAAATGATAAGTATGAATGTGACGTTTTGGTGCAAGGAATATTTTTGGGGCAAGTGATTGTGGCTAGCTAAGTTATATAATACTAGCAGTATATCCCGGCGTTGCTCGGGTGTAATGAAAGCTTTAAAATTAATCCATGGTCCTGGAGCTCAGACTCTTTGGACGTTGGCACGAAAGACTAAAAAGCAATAGTTGTTTCCAGTTAAAGCGAAACCGTAGACTGAAAGAAAAATGAATGGATGTAAGTCAAATTTTGATTTCCTCGTATCGATATCAAATAAGTCGTAAACTGAATTTTGAATGCTAAATAAGCCCTCTGAGTAAATGGTATCATGGCTGAGACAAAGAACTACAATTATACCTACTTAGAGCCAAACCCGAAGCAAAAACTGAAATAAAAGGGCTGAAAAAATACAGACATACAGGCAGATAATCAGACACACACGCAAACATCTTGCCTTTTATATATATATATATATATATATTCTGCACTATTGTAAGAACTGCAACCTTGAAACTTCTGAATATCGTTTCTTATGTCTTTGTCTATGAGTGTATCAAATTTGATTAAAATCGGACCACTCCTTCTATAACCCGATCTTTTCGATTATCGATTTTCGATATTTATCGGGGGTACCTCGACACAAAACCTAGCTAAGAACACTCGCAGACGCTTATAGTACAATTGTGTAAATTTTTAAGAAATTCGGTTCAGCAATTTCGGAGTCTATAAGTAACGGACACACACACACACACACACACACACAGACAAAGTTCCATTCATAAATAAGTTTAGATATAATCTCTACTCTTTTCTCCTCTCTTTTTCTCTCACTCACGTAATTTTTCTCCCTCTTATATTCATGCCTCTTTTTATTTTTCTCTTTTTTTCCCACACATACACTTTCTACTTTAACACATTTTTATCTTTTTCCAATGTCCTTTCTTACACTTTCCACCTTCTCTCTCTTATTGTACCTTCTCTCTAATTTCCTCACGTTTCTTTCTACCTGCTCTCTTTCTATTCCTTTCTAATCTCTCACCCACTCTGTCACTACTTCGTATTTCTCTAATTGTCTTGATTTTATTTTTATTTTCTTTACCTCCCCACCTTCAATAAATAACGAATAACTTACTTCAACAATACCAAGTACGTACCACTTCAATTCATTGGATGCTTAATCTAATGTTCTGAAGAAATCTTTACGAGTCTTTGAGAATTTTCCGAACAATGAAATTGTTCCTGCTCATGTTTTTGTTTTACTCTACACTAACCCGTAGGCATTCACACATATTCAATATCATGGGAACGTTCAACCTGCGACATGGAACGATTTTTTCTCCGCATGATATACCGTGGCTCATTTTGTAGTGACTCTGCTCTAAATGCATTATAACTTGTTGATCGCGTGTCCAGAAAGAAAAACCCAGTCCCATCATATTTAGACATCATATTTTCTTTGATATTTTTATCAAATAAAACCCAAGGGAAATAACTGAATACTTAATATTTAAATTCAATTAATTTATAATTTATTACTTAAATATCGGAAATCGGGAAGCCAGGTTCGAATTCCAGTTGAATTCCTTGCATTAATTTACACGCAAATACCCTTGGGAAAATCAGTCTCTTCCCTCCATTAAATCCGTCTCTTTCCTCTATTTATAGGTAAAATAACAGAACAGATTGGGTTTTATAGCCTTGGCTAGCAACTAGTATACCGCGAAAAGTAATGGCAACCTACGAAGGAATAATCTTCTGTTCAGTTAGCCATGTCTCTTTCGAGACATGATCGCCCAAGCGTGTATCATGCATGCTTTTTAACTGACTCTAATGTTAACTATTTTTAACAATCATGTCGCCCAAAGCGCGGCGATGATATCATTAAGAATACAGGAGCTATTGGGAGTGAAAGAGAATGATGAGAATTTAGTAGAAGAGGAAGAGAAACCCAATCTTAAACAGTACACAAGGGAAAAAACCTTTACTCCTGTTCAAGAGACGAGGAAGAATAAAGAGTAACGATCTCAGAGCGCACTCGGTAAGAGAATCTTGAAATTATCTTCAGTTCCAATTGCGAATGTTTATATGTTATTAAAATTTAAAATTTTCAACCAAGTAGCACTTGACACTATAGTGTGTTATTCGTTCTAGTGAAGAGTAGTTGCATGTTGTTGCAGATTAACGGAATTTGGCCTCGTTGTAGATAGCCCACTATAAGTTATAAAAGATTATAAATCAAGAAAAGCAAATTGAGTTTAGAAATAGCATTTTTTATATACACATATCAATTAAGGTTTTCACAATTAAAGTAATCCTTTAAATATGGGTCCAACGGACGTTAAAATGTTCATGGCAATAAATGCTGAAAAGAGAATTTATGTGTCCATATGTGGGAGCGTTGTAAATAAGGAATGTCTTTGATGTATCCGTTGGTCTGTAAGTAGTTTAGAAACAGCGAAGGACAAGATGATAGGGAAGGTAGGCGAGCATAGTAATTCGCTTGACTTCGGTCAAGGGAGATACTAATTACACTCGTCTCTCTCGAGTCTGTCTGTGTGTGTCTGTCTGCGTCGGTCTGTCTAGCGATGCTTTCTGTATCGGCTTTTTATTTCGACTTTTTGGATCGCAGCAGATCATTTGGGAATTCACATCCGTATTTCATTCTGGGCTTCCCAATGGCCGATAAATAAAGTTCGCGTAGGCTCGCGAACTGGAATTTGATATTTAATTAATTTTTAGCTTTCTACCGGAACATCTGCGTGGAGCCGCGGTGCGCACCGACGAGTTTTGGTCATTTGCTTTTTGGTCGTGAGAGTGCAAACATCCAGTACCTCGCTTTGCTCGGTATTACCACAACACCAAAGTCTTTTATTTTATCTATTTCAATTTAGTGAAGTTGATGGCAGTTTTGAAGATCTCACTTTGCAGGCACTACTGTTGGTCATGAAAAACACAGCACTTAAGACTGAGATAAAATAATTTACTATTTTCATTTATGTGGGTTGTTGACCATGTCTGCCATAGTTTATGGATATAGAGTACAGCGCAGCACGTAGCCTGTTCAATGAAACAACGTCAAAGATTAACACTCCCGAATCAGACACTCTACTGAACCGGACTAGATCAGCAATATTTGGAAAACTATGGCCGTGGGTGTCCAGATCACAGCTGTTCCGTCATATTATACGTGAAGCAGTTTAAATAAAAATCATCATTAGTCTTTAAAAAAAAAAACAACAGGTGTGTCCCCCTGTCTTGGTGAGGAAACCAGACGTTATTTTATTACAGACATGAACACAAAAATTGACAAAATGGTAAATGTGACTGGCTCAAATGATTACGATGAGAAATTAGGTTTTGGAAGGATAGACAGTTGTAAAAACATTACTTGGGAGTTGTGAGAATTGTTGTTCGTGAGGGTGAAGGCAGTGTCTGTAATTATTGTATCCTTGGGAAATATCCCCAGAAACCTTGGCAAGGAGATTCTTCTTCTATGTGCCGTGTCCCTTCAGGACGTAGACAGTCATTGCTTTTTACACCTCCTTATTCCTTGTAGCCATTTCTGTTACGCCTTCCAAACCTGATTGATTTGCTCAAGCCCATCAAGTATGTCACGCGTTGCTTTCCCTAGTCTTTCTTTCCCTCTATCCGTCCGGTGAGTATCATATTCTCCAAGCCATCCCTCCTCATTACATGTCACATAAACTCCAGCTGTCTCTTGCTGGTGTCAAGTATACTTTTTTCTTTCCATGCACTGGAGTTGTTTCAAGATATATGCACTAAATGATGTTTTATATATTATCAGACTACTTCATGAAAATTCATACCTCTGTTATAGGAAATTGCATACTCGCTCAGCAGCATATGACCACTTCAATAGAGACCTCGTTTTCTCATCCATTGCAAAATGACTTCCACGTTCCAAATCTACCGATGGATCAATCTAAAAAACAACTTTATAGGCCCACAAAATCTTAACTGTCTGACGAATACGCCAGTAAGAAATCATTTCAAACCTTGTCAGAAGAGAGCCTCAGTATATTTGTCGGGATTAAATAAAAAATACCAAATAAAATAAAAATACACAATAAAATAAAAACTACGAAATAAAATAAAAATACAAAATAAAATAAAAGTACGAAATAAAATAAACATAAAAATCTCCCAGGAGTCCTCTGACAGGAAAGACAATTGACGCATGCGCAAAAAGAGAGGCCTCCTGGTGCCAAAAATAAACTTGATCTTTTTCTCTGTTGGACTTTGGATGGTAAAGACGTGCCAAACTGTTCGGGAAGGAATTTCCCCAACAAGGGTCTCTGTATCTTTCCTTTTCTCTTTGCCTATTTATTTCAGCGGCGAAAACCATTTAACAAGTTTTGGATGTTCAGGCGAAAGAATCAACCCAGCAGTAATAGCCATAACATTCCATATATCCCATGCCCTATCTCAAACGAACCTACTGTTATAAGACAATAGTTCAGTTTCCTGCACTGAGGTTAATGTACTGATGATAAGGGCCGATGTCGGAAATTTACAGATGTAACGGGTCTCCTGATTGGCTGATTTAACCCGAACCTCGTTTTGAACTTTAGGCGGGCTTTACCAGAGGTTTTTTGTTTTTTTTCTGATGGTTTTGTTCTCTCCTTTTTTCAGCTAGCACGAACAGTATCGGACGTATTTGTGCCGCTCCGGATTTTTGTTGCAGCAGGGCCTAAATTGGCGCCCACTTGTTTCGCTATATCGAGACCATCTTACCAATTCTTTGTAATCTTTTAGGCTAATGCCACAACTTTGTAACAGAGAAAATCTCTTGTTACCCTTCTTACCTTAAAAAGGATACCCTATGGGCAAAGCCTTGCCTTCCTAGAGAAAAATTCTCTAAGCACTATCATCTTATACCAAGATAAGAAACTGTGAAAGAAGCTGACCCAGAAGAAAGTTCCTGTACGTCGCGGATCGCAGTTCCTTGTGTCTTTTTCATCCCACTCCTAGACGGAGGATACTATACCAAGCTAAGCAGAGAAAAGAGACTATACCAAGCTACACTGTAGCAGCAAAATTCAGCATATTTTTGCAAGACAAATAAATTGTTTTTCCTATACCAGGTATGTCTTGTTATGTTTGATAATTTCCTTTCACTGCTTAAGCGCTAAGCTATGTGAATATATTTCTCACACCGATTATGATGACGTAGGTAATTATAGTTGGGTTAGGAATTATCTTGAATGAAAAATCAGCATTCTCGTAACTTTTCAAGAAATATAACTCAAGATAAGCCTTTCTAAAAAAAACTATGATAACTTAAATGATCAGAAAGGAGTTGGAGCTGTTCAGACTATCACCTTGCTAAAGACATTGCACTCACTAAGAAGTGATTTGAATAGATTTGCTCTTATGAGATCACGCTCGACAACCACGTGATGCTTCTAATGTAAAGATGAAAACAACAATAACAATAACTATCTGAAATTATAGACATTTTATGGTTGATAGTTTGACACGTGACATAGTTTACATTTTACGGAGAATAAATTGAAAGAACTCATTATATATATATTGGCTGGTCACTCGTATCTGAGTATGGCTGTCTAATATGGCAGCTAGCCAAACCATGTTGCTAAGACCTGCTCGGGTAAATAAATTTGTGTTTGTTCAAGACACACAGAACCCAACTGCAGTTTATACTGCAAGCATGCTGAGATTCCTGAAGATAGCACATTACCTGGCGTGATCAACAGCCTGAACAAGGCCAGTACGCTCAAACCCTTGGCCACGATGACTGGTCACTTCATATTAGCACAAACATTAACGGCTCCCTAATAGCAACATCTACACAATTTCATTCGCAAGGCTTGAGTCAACACGTGGTAAGGTTTTTGGGCATTTCCAAATAATGCTACACATTATGATCGCTTTCCCAAGCCAATGACACCAATATATATATATATATTTCAATATGCAGAGTGGGTATAGAAGAATCCAAAGGAGTATCCTGTACATACAGTGGTAGGATAACTCTCTAAGAGAGCTCTAAGCATATATGCATATAAATACATATAGAGCAAATATAAAGAAAATTAAGGCAGACACGTTATTTCATGGCAAAACGGAAGTATGGGCCTATTTCAGGCGAACCATCATCAGCTTCCGTCTTTATTTTACAAATTTGTAAAATAAAGATGTGTGATCATTCTGTTTAAAGTTAATAAGAAGTATGTGAAAAATAAGAACAGTAAAAAAATACAAAAATAAGAACAATAAGAAAATAATAAGAACAGCATATATATATATATATATATATATATATATATATATATATATATATATATATATATAACTTATTTGAACATTATTTTTAATAGATGATCGTGTTTGAGTAGATGTGGTGGATAGGAAATTAAGAAATAAAAAGCAACTTTCTTCTTCACTTTTACAAAATTCACAATAACGTGTGACATCCTGGTTTTTCCAAATAAAAAGAGGATTGGCCACGTGCTTAAAGAAAAAAAAAGTCGAAACTGGATTTCGCGAGTAGATGTTAAACTGATTTTCTAACCAATGTAAGCGATTTGCAAGACCAAAACGACTTAGCGATCCAGTGCGAAAAATTTAAATGACTATATAAGGCTCCGGTCAGTGTCAGCCAGATAGCAGCAGCCAGACGACACACTAAAACGTAATGGGAGAAACTTCAAGTCAACCCGGACGTAAGGTCGCGTCGCACATTGTCGCACTTTCTCCTTCTTTCTCCTGTGCTGATTCCTTTTACTTCTTCTTCTCCATTCAAATGCATTCCTACCAAACAAACGCTCATACATACATATATACTCTTTCCAACGAATTACTAAAACGAACATTTCTACAACTCTTGATATCCTTAACTTTCGCATTAAATGTTAACTTCTACAATTTTTGTTATCTTTTATAGCAATAAATTTCTATTTTAACATGCAGAATGTATATTTTTATTCTTCCAATATTCAACAATCTCCAACCAACCTGCTGACAGCCTTCTGATGATGATAACGAAAATAACCTTCTGATAATTCTGGATAAGACTTGTAAGTTGTAGGGAGTCAGGTTATGCTTCACACAAGGCCGAATTAATAAGTATTAACCATCTCCCTATAGCTTCAGATACTCTATTTTTAATTAAACAGTATATATATATATATAACCCTACATTCCTGAATATTTTAGAGAAATTTTGTTAGGAAAATGTGCTTCATTCGGCAATATTCGAACCTGCGGTCCCTATCAACATAGAGAAAGCCATCAATTAATTTGTCGTGTCTTAACCGATTTCAGAGTAGACAAAGCTGAATTAAGCCTTATAAGCGCAAATTTTCGATTTCTCGTAAATATTCATCTCTGCTCTAAAAGAGTATCGTAATATAAACAAATGTAAACAGATAATGTGACGGAAAGTTCCGGAGATTAATTTGATTTCGTCTACTGTCGAATGACACACATTTTCCTAACAATATTTCTCTAAAATATTCAGGAATGTAGAGTTATATATATATATATATATATATATATATATATATATATATATATATATATATACATATATATATGCTCTTTAATTAAAAACAGAATATCTACTTAAATACGAGTATCTATTAAAAATAATGTTTAAACAAATAAATAAAAATATGTAAATATATTTCGTTACTCTCCGAAACTTTTCGTAATATATATATCAACTCATTTTTGATAACTAACTTTTAAATTGAATTTTAAAAACAAAATATTTATAAAACTTTTATTTTAGTTTTAAATGAAAGCTAAATGATTAAATTTACTATTCCCAATAAGCAAAATACTCTGCTGTATTTCAAACAGAAAATGTATTGATTGGAGTCTAAAATTTTTCAATTTTTTTTTTAATTTTTCAGTTTTTCAGGCATTTATGAACAATCGACACATTTGTAAACAAAAGTTAATTCTCGGGTTTAGAAATTTTGCAAAAATAAAATATATATCTGTGGCACATTATTTTAAGAAAATTATCAAATTTAATGTTAAATTAATTTGATTTACACAACTATTATTTATTTATAGCTTGAAGTTTAGAATAAAACTTTTTCTTAAATATAGAGTTGAACTTTCTAACATTTCCACCGTATCTGAAATGTGTTGACAGATGCGAAATAAAATAAGTGGATGGCAATCACAAGTGACATAATTGTGCAATTTTTCCTGTAAGGGGAAGAAATCCTGAAACACATGACCTTTTATTATACACATAGAAATTACCATACAAAAAATGCTCAAATGGACAAAAAAATATATATATTTTAAAAATACGAGGGTACGACAATTTGTATTAAACTTTTCAATTTTTGATTAGTAAATATAATTTTCACGTAAGATAATAAACTAACGACAACGAATCTTTGAAGTGTTTATAAAATATTTTTGAAACTTTATAAATGATTATAATTAAAAAAAATGAAAACAATTCCTTTAAAATTTCAATACTAATCGAAATTTTTTTCTTCAGACTATGATGTCCTTAATATATAATATTTATTAAAACAATTAAAAGCTTATTAAATAAAATAATGTCATAGTTTTATTGTATTTTTATTTTACTCTTAGGAGAATATTTTCGGAAATAAAGACAAACTTTAAAAATAAATAATAAATTATTTACATTCCCCAATGAGTCCTGCATTTAACTAATAAAACCAATTTTCTCAAAAAAATTTTTTTTAAATTTACGTGGACGATGGTGAAAAAATATTTTTACCAATATTTTTTTAAAGTAATGATTTAAAAAATAATTTCATTCAATTGTAAATAAGTCGTGAAAGTTTCATTAAAATCCGAGAATTATTAGATATTTGCAAAAATTTTCAAATTAATGTGTTTGTCACCGGAAAAAATCTGAGTTATGTAATATTACGTTTTCCATTGTAAACGATTTTGGCTGCCCGCTAAGTAAAATCAGAATAAGATTTTTTACCAAAAGTTCGAACGTGTTAGAAGCGATTAAAATAATAAAAAATAATAATTAAAAAATATCTTGATCTTTTCTCTTAATAATAACATAAACATTTTGATGGAAAAAGTTCGTTTTTATTAAGTTTGGGGCCTTTTTTATTCAGAGTAGGCTGTTTTTTCAGCGATTTAGTGGACTCAATATATATATATATATATATATATATATATATATATATATATTTTAAATACATAAAGCAAAAACAGTGCACAATAGCAACATAATTTAATGTTTCCTTTGCACAAAGGGCGAATAGAAAAATGTTTCGTCACAACGACGATTACTGAGTTAAAGATGTTTTCTAGCCTTTAGTAAAAATTAGAAAAACGACAGTCAAAAATTATTTTCTTTATGGAAAATTTCAAAATCAGCCAACTATGTTATCATTAACTCTACTGGAATTCGCACTTAAATTTCTTTTTTTTTTTTCGAGACTATAACCATTACACCACACCGCATATCCTAGTATCGCGTTATACCGTGGCCTCCGCTATATTACGAATTATATGGTAATATAGCAGAGGCCACGGTTATACTCAGTAAAATAAGGTCGATGTGCCAAAGAGGCAATGCTCAACCGATCAATTATCGTGGAGATATTTATAGTAAGGGCACAGAGAAGCGACACCGGTGCGAAAGTGACTAAAGCCGGACACAAAGGGTTCATTAAGTGTGAAAGATTCTGAGAGAAAGTTCGTTGGTTGGTTGTTTTGTTTTCATGGCATATCAACACCTCGGCAGGTCATTTATTGCCAACTAAATCTTTTATTTATTTATTGCTGCTAATACCCTTTTTCTTTCAACAATTGTTGGTTTTTATATAAGTTTTGTGTCTAGTAATACTTTTTTTTCGAGTATCATGTTTCATTGGGACTTGTTTTTTTTAAGGGCAGGGTCTCCAAGTCCTACCCTTGTTATTTAACCCATAACTGGAGGGAAGAAACGGACTAATACATTTCCCAAGGGTACCAGTGCTCAACTGGAATTCGAACTCGGCTCACCGATTTCTCTTTCCGAGCCGATATCCACTGCACCACAACGCACATCCGTCACTAAACGCTTACAGCACTTGGTATTCCCAAGCGGTCACCCACCTAAGTACTGACTTCTGAGAGAAAGAAAAGCAACATTAAGGTGAGTAAACAATAAAAAACAGAAGATGACGACTGACGTTGCATTTTAATTTTTGAAGATCAAAATTAACTGGAAAGCAAAAAAGGAAGAAAGTGAGTTCCACGTGCAAGAAGTCAAAAAGAAGAAAATGTTAGCATAGAACTTACGGTCACATATAGCATTTACCACAGTGAAATTATGAAATCAGTCTACAGTCTAGTCAGTCAAAGTTTTATCCGTGATACACGCTTGTGCGATCATGTCTCTTTCGATTCCTGACTAACTAAGCAGAATATTTTCCTGTACTAGGTTACAATTTCTTTTTGTGGTAGACTGGTTGCCAACCAAGGCTATAAGATCTGGTCTGTCCTGCTATTTCACCCATAGCTGGAGGGGACAAGAGTTGGTTTCATACTTTTTCTAAGAGTAATTGCGTGAAGGTAAATGTAACAAAGTAGAAAATATATTTACGTTTTCATTACTTCTGACCTCTGGGACTATTTTGTTCTACCACAAATAAATTCTTCAGGTACTTCATTTGTTGGGAATATTTGTAAAATAGTCTAATCATTGGAAATTAACGAGATGAATATCAATCCTAAATTTACGAGCTCTGGGCTCTAACCCAATTCTACTTACAGATCTGCTTTGTAGTTAATCAAACAAATGGCTTTTTAATGGATGGGTTAACTTTTAGTATTTGCCTATATTTCTGAGATGAGGTAGTATTTACACTATTTACATTGTTCAGACTATTGTCCTTGTCTTTGTTGCCATTTGTACGACGTTTAATAATAGATCATTCTATTTGTCTATATTTCTGAGATGAGGTAGTATTTACATTATTTGGATTATTGTTCTCATCTTTGTTGTCTTAAGGACACATGGCCTAGTGGATATGGACGTTGGTTAGTTCCTGACTTGATTCTTAAAGTTGTGAGTTCAATACCAGGCTACAGCAGAGAAGTGGTGAACAAGTAACTTGCAGGGTTAGAGGGAAATAACTCATGACTTCCAATCGTGGCATTACTACTACGCAAGAAATGAGAATGATATACCCCAGTGATTGTAATAAAGGGTTCGGTTCGAAATTCCTTACACCTGAAGAAGGCCGGATCGAACAACGGTCGAAACGTCGTACAACTGGCAACAAAGACTGGGACAATAATCCAAATAATGTAAAAACTGTAAACGTCGTACAAACGGCAATAAAGATGAGGATAATAATCCGAATAATGTAAATACGGGGTAACTTTTGTTAAACTAAATGTATTTTGCTAACCAACTTTAAAAACATACAAAAATATTTCTACCATTCATCCATGCTTTGGATAACACATCTAGTCCTTCTATATAAATAGAGACTCTTGATAAAATCCAAAGAAAAATCTGCGTATTATTGGCACTGACTTGGCATCTCGGTTTCAGTCACTTTCTCACTTGATAGAATCTATCTAAACTTATTTATAAATGAAACTTTCTGTGTGTGTGTGTGTGTGTGTGTGTGTGTGTGTGTGTGTGTGTGTGTGTGTGTGTGTGTCCGTTACCTATAGACTCCGAAACGGCTGAACCGATTTTCTTGAAAATGTACACAGCTGTACTATAAGCGTCTGCGAGTGTTCTTAGCTAGGTTTTATATCGAGGTACCACTAAAAATATCGAAAATCGATAATCGAAAAAATCGGGTTATGTGGTCCGATTTTAATCAAATTTGATACACTCATAGACAAAGACATAAGAAACGATATTCAGAAGTTTCAAGGTTGCAGTTCTTAGAATAGTGCAGAAAATCGATAATATATATATAAAAGGCAAGATGTTTGTGCGTGTTTATCTGCCTGTATGTTTGTATTTTTTTCAGCCCTTTTATTTTGGTTTTTGCTTCGGGTTTGGCTCTAAGTAGGTATAATTGTAGTTCTTTGTCTCAGCCATGATACTATTTACTCAGAGGACTTATTTAGCCTTTAAAATTCAGTTTGCGACGAAAAAAACTTATTTGATATCGTTACCAGGAAATCAAACTTTGACTTACATCCATTCATTTTTCTTTCAGTCTACGGTTTCGCTTTAACTGGAAACAACTATTGGTTTTTAGTCTTTCGTGCCAACGTTCAAAAAGTCTGAACTCCAGGACCATGAATTAGTTTTAAAGGTTTCATTATACCTGAGCAACGATTACTGCCACATATGGTCTGGTGCTCCTGCTATATATTTATTTAGAGATCCTTGATGAAATCTAAAGAGGAATCGAACTGGCAATATTATTTGTTCCGATCTTGCATATCGATTTCAGCGACTTTCTTAACGTCGATGATCTTTCCACTCTGGCACCTAGAATTTACGAATTTAATCATGCTACTACATTGGTGGTAAGGCGTGATGATTTTACAACTGAAACGGTTAGATGATGCAACCGGAAGTTCTATGCTAACAGTCTTTTCTTGCGCAATTGTCACTTGTAGAACTCTCTTCCGACTTCAACACTGATCTTCAAAACTTTAAATCCAATGTAAATCATTATTTTCTGTGTTAATTTCTGTTATTTTATTGTTCTTAATAATGTTATCCTTTTCTTATATTCTTTTAAACTTTGGAACTCGTTGAGCGTTAGTGGCTTTGTTGCCTTGCTTGGAGTAAAATCATTAAATAGAAAATAAATACAAGAAATATTATTTGTCTTGTTCGGACTTTTGTTCTCATCTTCATTGTCATATTTACGACGTTTCGGCCGTTGTACGCTCCGACCTTTTTCAGGTGCTATGAATCTCGAACCAAACCCTTTATTTCGATCACTGGGGTATATCATTCTTATTCCATGTGCGATGCCACTTCCAGGTGCTATGTAGTTATCTCCCTTTAACTCAACTCCCTAAGTTATTTGTTCACCACTACTGCAGCCAGATATTGAACTCACATCTCTTTGGGTCATGTCACTGGAACTAAGCAACGCCTATATCCACTAAGCCATGTGTACTTTTTTTTTTAATCATATCACTCCGAGCAAGGCGGTAACGCCACTGATGTGCAGGGGGCTACGTAAGAGTGAAAAGATTGGAAAAAAGAAAGCCGGAAACCACATCCTGAACAGGGAACAAGGGATGAGCCTCTACACCTGTACAATAGACGTGGGTGGAGTGTGAACCGGGCGATAGTTCAGTCTATCTACTCCAATTTTTGAGGAAATAAAGGGTTTGTTTTAAAATTCCTAACACCCGAAGAAAGCCGGAGTGTACAATATTCGAAACGTTCTAAACATGACAATAACGATGAGGATAAAAAATGTGAACAGTGTGAATAATAAAAATACTACCTCATCTCAGAAGTATAGACAAATACAATAAATATAATTGCAAATTATCGCCATGGAATAAAAGAAGTAATGAAGAAAAATATTTTTTGTTTAATAATAAATGTAATCGAGTTCTTGAAGAACGTATATCTATCGTTGTTGATAAAATGAAGCACCGCATTGCATCTAATAACTTTGTCCCCCGTGGTTACTAGCGGCTCTGTAATAGCGTATTAAATATGCGTAAGGTTTCTATTTCTCCCCTCTTCAGTCAATTTGAGTTGTTAACATCCTCTGTTTCAACGAATCCGCTACCGGCAGGATTTCAACATCATGACCTCGGTCAAACGACCCAATATCAACTCCAGGCCTTACTATTTCTACCCTTCCTCCAAGTCGCTTTCCTTCCCCACAATGAGACATTCCTCTCATATCCTCTGTATCTGCAAGACATATAATTTTATATTATAAATTCTTTTTTTTTCTTTCGCATCATCGATGGTACTTATTGTTTGGTTTACTCTCCCGTGCTACCATAAGCGTATTTATAGCAATTGGTGTCGTTGTGCAGCAGGTGAACTAACGAAATGGATTACAATGGCTTCACTCGCACATTTGGCTCTAAATAGAACGTAATATTTGCATCGAGCCCTTCACCGTGATCAATTTTGATATTACTGAAATTGATATTAATAGGATCGGGTTTTTTTTTTTTGAATTTACTTATCTGATTATTCTTTTGGATTTAACATATATATATATATATATATATATATATATATATATATATATATATATTATGAACTAATCATGAATGTTGCCGCTAAAGAAAAACCATTAAAAAAAAAATAAAGAAGGAAAAATATGGGTCATTGAAAGTTAAATTGGCTTTTGCCCAATCGGCTACCAGAATCAATTTATTTTGTATTTTCTACCGAAATTTGATTTTAGTGATTCTGATCCTATATTAACTGTGTGTGTGTTTTCTACTTTTGGAGGCTTTTTCAATTTGGTGCAAAATATAGAATTTTGTATCCAACAGAATCACGGTGAATGGGCAAGCCATCAACATCATCATCACTTAGCACGGTTAACCAACCTGGCACCCGTATCAACTCTACCCTTTCCTTGTATCATCAATACGAACAATTAAGAATTCTTGTCTTATTTACCTTTCGCCTCAGCGGTAGTAATTGTTGTTTCTTTTGTTCCCTCAGTCTACTGTTCTTATTCGTTATGTGTCATGTCCTCTCAGGACGTAGGCGATCAAGGGTCTCCACAATTTTTTTGTTCTTTGTTGCTCTTAATTAATGTTGAATTTTGCTAGTTATTCAAACGTTGTTCCGCATCTATTTACTCAAGCTCACTAAGTATGTTATGGGTTGTTTTCCTCTTGCCTTCAATCTGTCCTGTGAGTATCAGATTTTACAGGCCCTCTTTCTTCATTATGTACTATTGAAATTTCAACTGCTTTTTCTTGATGTTAAGTATAAGTTTTTTTTTGTTTCGATTTTCTTTAAAAGTTCGACAATGCTCATATATTCAGTCCATGGTATCCTCACCATCCTTCTGTAGAACTATATTTCTGTTGCTTCAAGTATCTTCTTCATTTTTAGGTGATTGTTCAGCATTCTCTGCCACAGAGGAGGAAGATATCACGCCACAGTTCACAGCACTTTTATTTGTTTCTAACGAAAGTTTTTCTGTTATTACACATGTTTGTAACAATTAGGTCCTACAGACTGGTGTAAAGAGTTTTACCAAATAAGAAAATTTAAAATATTGCTTGAAGACTTCCGACAGCAACATCAACTAAAATGGTGAGCACTTGTAAGCAAAAAAAAAAAAAATGATATAACGAATTTATAAACTTTCTACACCATAAAGAAGAGGTTTTAAAGAAACTCCGATCTATATAATATCAAAACCTATAACAATTAGTAGACTTGAGAAATTTAATTTCCTGAAAAAAGACTCTTTTAATAAAAAGATTTTATAAAGTTCAATTGACAATACTCTAACTATTCGATCAACGAATATCGAATGTTTTCTGCAGTATCATCATCGTCAGTCCCATAACTGGGTGTGGTCTTAGAGATCGATGTGCAGTTGAGCACCTGACCACTTCTTTCTACATAATCTGGATTGAAAGTCGGAAAGATATTTTTTCATACGTGTCTCAGACAAGTAAACCTGGAGGAGCCCATCCCCCTCCAGGTCAAACCATAGCCGATGCCCTCCAAAACTACAAAAGCAACATCCTACTTTTGTCAGGTCTTGCTTTTGATCCTGTCGGGTATCTGTGCTCCTATATGGCAGCGAATGCAGGACAATCTCCTCAAAGAGGAAGAAGCGACTTGAAGCAACAGTTCTACAGGAGGATGCTGAGGATACCATGGACCGAACATGTGAGCAACAACGAGGTTTTGGATAAAATAAAAACAAAAAGAAAACTTATACCTAACATCAAAAAGAGGCAGTTGAAACGTCTAGATCACGTAATGAGGAAAGACGGCTTGGAAAATCTGATACTCACAGGACAGACTTATGGAAGGAGAGACAGGGCAAAGAAGCGCGTGACATACTTGATGAGCTTAACTAAATGGATGGTAGAACAGGATTTGGAAGAAATAACAAAAAGACAAAAATAATAAGAGCTATAAGGGACAGGAAGTTGTGGAAGGCCATGACCGACTACGTTCTGAAGGGATACGAAACACAAAAGAAAATAGTACGGAAATGGTTATATATGGAAACGGCAAATCGCATTGTTACCGTAATGTAAGCATCAGCATTGCTAGAATTCGAACTCTGTATGCTGATTCTGTTTTCTCTCTTTATAATGATCGCTCTTCCCTCTCCTCTTTAGCTTTAACCACTCTACTAAACCCGCAAGTGTAATCACCCGTAGTAATTAAGCTGAAATTGCTTATGGCGTGAAACCTTTTATAAGAATTTTCTTTGAGCTGTTGTCTAGAATTGAAACACTGTTTCAATTAATGGCGGTTTTATTTTTCGATTCACATTGAACACAGCGCTCGGTGTATTTAATTTAGATTTCCCCAAAAGTCGGTTATTAGCGAACGGTCCACGAAGCAACGATTGTTCAAATTCTAAGCACTGTCAACAAATAGACAATAAACTTTTCTTTTCTGTATATTCCTGCTTATATACAATCGAGGAAATACTTAGCGAAAATAAATAAATTCAAAGAAATTGCCGCAAAGAACGATAAATTATCGGCTGGAAATCGAAAAAAAATCTACTGTTAAGTAAAAAAGCGGGAATGTTTCTCTAAGAAACTGTATCATAATTAGACAACAAGTTGGCTTGCAGAGTTTGCCCTCATTAACGCCGTAATTACCTCCCCTGTTTGATCAGGGCATAGCCATTTTTTCCCTTTCTTTTCGCAAACGAGTGTGACAGATATACATTGCCTATGCTCCTTTGCAACCAGCCTCAATTGTTATAAGGGTGGAATTGCCGTGGTGTTTTTTCCGCGCCATTTCGAACAAGTAATTTGTAATTTAATGTGGAAAGATTTCGTGTAAGCCTTCCACGAGAATGTTAAACAAAGCTTTAGTACAGATAGACCCCCTGAAACTTTTACATTTTTTTTTTATATAGGTCTTAATTTCAAAGATGTCTTGTTTAATCGGAGAGCGGAGTTCAAATTCCAGTTGAATTCCTTGCATTCACTTGCGCACAAATACCCTTCGAAAAAGTATTAATCCGTGTCTTCCCTCCAGTTATGGGTTAAATAGCAGAACAGATTGGGTTCTATAGCCTTGGCTGGCAAGCAGTCTACCACAGAAAGCAATGGCAACCTACTGCAGGATAATCTTCTGCACAGTCAGTCATGTCTCTTTCGAGACATGATCGCCCAAGCGTGTTTCACGTATGGCACTTAACTGACTGATCACTGGGATTAAACAACTACTTCTTTTTTATGCCGCGTCCCTCCAGAATATAGGAGATGATGCCCTCCACATCTTCCTGCCCCTTGTAGTTCTTAATATTTATTGTTTTATTATTTCTCCCAAACCCTTCTTGGTCATCCATTTGTTTAAGCCTATCAAGTATGATAGTTAAATTGCTGGACAGATTGGATTCTATAGCCTTGGTCGGAAACCAGTCTACCGCAGAAAGCAATGGCAACCTACTATGGGATAATATTCTACCCAGTCAGTCATGTCCCTTTCAAGACATGATTGCCCAAGTGTGTATCATGTATGGCACTTAACTGACTGACTTGTTTAAGCTGTTTCTAGCCTGTAGCATCATCTACTAGATTTCTTGTAATTGGCTTTTGTTTCTTTTAAAAAAGAGTTCATTTAACCTACTTGCATTGACATGGTTTAAAAATTTCAATCGTCAGTTGTTCTGTTCACACCGAGCCAAAGTATTAAACGTAACCATCAATCTAACCAATGTTGATAACAAATCATTCTTAGATGGTATTTTTCAGTCAGTCAAGAGCCATGCTTGATACACGCATGGGCGGTCATGTCTCGTTCGAGGCATGACTGACTGAGCAGAAGATTTTCCCGCAGGAAGTTGCCATTACTTTCTACGGTAGATTGGTTGCCAACAAAGGCTACAGAACCCTTGTGCCACCCGATCACCACCTCTTCCACTCCTTGGATAATCATCTTCGTGGGAAATCTTTCACCAATGAAGCAGATTTGCGCAAAGCCCTCACGGATTTCTTTGCGTCAAAATCCTACGAGTTCTACTGCAAGGGCATTGAACAGCTGGAGACACGTTGGCAGAAGGTGCTGGATGCTGATGGCAATTACTTCAAAGACTAAATATAAGTTACACATACTGTGAAGCGTTTTCTTTTTTCCTTTAAAAACGGACAGAACTTTTTTGGTTATCTTGTATATATGCAGATTTCATTAAAAATGACAGATACGATATTAAGTTTTTATGAAAGTTTTTTTATATAATATTATGTTTTTTTTTCTTTTCAGGACGTAAATTATATAAAAATTGTCCGAATGTTTTGTTTATTCGAATGTATTCTGCTAAGTTTTTAGTGATTATTTAGAATGGTTTTTACGTGTAACAGAATGTATCTTGTGTGAAGTATGTGTGTAGAATAGTGGGTATGTTTTATGTTTCGATCGGGGTAGGCCCGTTGTAAGCGTGTTCGTAATTGATATTCTTGAATGTTGTGTTTTAATTTTTTTTTTTTAATAAAAATGCTTCCATTATTTTTAGTCTTTTTCTTTCATATGGATGATACTTTTGGATTTATGTTATCAATGAGTATATTACAGTTAGAGCTTGATAGATCTCCATGTGCATTTAAATGTGATCGAATTAAGCTCTGGTCTTAGATATGCAGGCTGAGTCTTCGCGTCAATTTCGTAGTGGTGTGGGCGTCATTGCCTGTCATTTTCATGAAACCTGCACACACATATATATATATATATATATATATATATATATATATACAATCAGTATAGCCAGGCGTTGCTCGGGTGTAATGAAAGCTTTAAAACTAATCCATGGTCCTGGAGCTCAGACTCTTTGGACGTTGGCACGAAAGACTAAAAACCAATAGTTGTTTCCAGTTAAAGCGAAACCGTAGACTGAAAGAAAAATGAATGGATGTAAGTGAAATTTTGATTTCCTGGTATCGATATCAAATAAGTTTTTTTCATCGTAAACTGAATTTTGAAGGCTAAATAAGACCTCTGAGTAAATGGTATCATGGCTGAGACTAAGAACTACAATTACACCAACTCAGAGCCAAACCCGAAGCAAAAACTAAAATAAAAGGGCTGAAAAACTGATTTTGATCAGACCCGGTAGGATATCGGGGTATCGATTTCCAATATCGGAGTCAAATAAGTCATCCAAGGATAGAACTGCAACCATGAAACTTCCGAATATCGTTTCTTATGTCTTTGTCTATGAGTGTATCAAATTTGATTAAAATCGGACCACTCCTTCTATAACCCGATGTTTTCGATTATCGATTTTCGATATTTATCGGGGGTACCTCGACACAAAACCTAGCTAAGAACCCTCGCAAACGCTTATAGTACAACTGTGTAAATTTTCAAGAAAATCGGTTCAGCGGTTTCGGAGTCTATAGGTAACGGACACACACACACACACACACACACACACACACACGCACACGCACACACACACACACAGACAAAGTTCCATTTATAAATAATTTTATATTATGCGGTCGGGTTTCAATCCTGGATTAAAAGCAGTTGGAGTCTAACCGTACTGATGACCTGTGATACAGCGAAAAAGATCTGTCTGCGGATGACTATATCTATCTATCTATCTATCTATCTATCTATCTATCTATCTATCTATCTATCTATAAAGTACGTATATTTTGGCAGCATCTTTTCTTTCAAACACGTATTTAAACAATAGACGCAATTTAGTCTTGCAGATTTCATTTTGTATTTTCTGATATTTTCTAATCAGGCTTTTTATTTCCGAATTATATTATATATGCAAATATTGTCCATATGTTAACCGAGTACTACTTTCGAACGTCATCGTTCATCATCAGGGTCAAATTTAGTTTTAAACATCAACAATTGTCTTGTAGCAGAAAACGTGTTACGACATTTTGAAGAAATAAATAAACGGAGCCGAGTTCGAATTCCAGCCGAATTCATTGCATTCACTTACGCGCAAATACCCTTGGGAAAGGTACTAATCCGTCTATTCCTTCCAGTTATGGGTTAAATAACAGAACATACTTTAGTTCTCTAGCCTTGGTCGACAACCAGTCTACCGCAGAAAGCAATGGCAACCTACTGTGGGATAATCTTCTGCCCAGTCAGTCATGTCTCTTTCCAGACATGATCGCCCAAGCGTATATCACGTATGGCACTTAACTGACAGACTCTCAAAGTTCAAACCATTTTATAAGAGAAACGTTTTATAAAGTTTTCTCCAGTGCACAGAGCGATAGACGTAATGCCCATAGTTAAAAAACAAAAAAAATCGGGGCGTCTATTTTAAACATGGTTATCCACTCAAAATAACGTTTGAATAAATAAAAATGCTTAATCCCTTACAAATATACACAAATATATTAGGTTGTTACTAAAATAATAACTGCTCGAATGTTGTATTCTGAAAAGCCATTCCGGCATAGTATTCATGGTTTATATTAGGTGAATTTTGGAATAATTAATTAATTAATTTGTACTATTTAATAATTTTTAACTTATTTTCAGGCAGGAATATTCTTGAAGCCTAGAAGTCCTTAATTATGAACATGACAAAACATGATATTCATTTATTTTTCTTGAATGCGTTTATACTTGGGCGCAATGCCTTCCAAACTTCTGCCAATATCAATAAAGCAAGGAGAGATGGGTCCATAAGTGATCCGACAGTAGGAAAGTGGTTCCAGAAATTCCCTACTGGTGATTAGAGCCTTGAAGATGAACAAGATAGAGAATGTTCATATAGACTTGACAACGAACAATTGCAAGCATTTGTCGAGCAAAACTCACATCAGAGTGTCAGAAAAATGCCCCAGACGCTTGATGTCAGCACTGCAATAGTCTCACGCCATTTGCAGAGTATTGGCATGGTAAAAAACTCGATTAAAGAGTTCCTTATAAACTCAAAGGAAATCAAAAACTTAAGCATTTTGAAGTGAGCTCGAAGCTCTTTCTGCGTAACACCAATGTTCCCTTTCTTGACCGAATAGTCACTTGAGACGAAAAGTGGATCCTTTATAATAAACCTAAGTGATCAGATCAATGGTGATGAGTCCCGTAAACATTTCCCAAAGTAATAATTGCATCAGCAAAAGATTATGGTGAATGTCTGGTGGTCGGCAATTGGTGTTATCTACTATAGCTTTTTGGAAGCTAATTATTAATGCAGAGCTTTTCTGCATTCAACTTACTGAAATGCATGCACGCCTGTAAAAAAGGGTAACTGCATTGGTGAATCGACGTGGTTCAATTCTGTTTCATGCTACTGCGCGGTCACATGTTACATAAATGACGTTGCAAAAACTTACAGACTTGTGGTACGTGAATATACACATCCTCCATATTCTCCTGGTCCTTCACCCACCGATTATTATTTTTTAAAAATTAAGCACAGTTTTAAATGGTAAAACGTTTAGGTCAAAAAGCCGAGACGAAATCAGCTTTCAAAGATTTCGTTGAATCACGACCAATAATTTTTTTATCAGCGAGGAATAAATGTTAACGTCGATCGATGGCAGAGGTGCATAGATTTTTTTTTAATCGTACCCCCCCCCCCCCCGAGCAAGGTGGTAACGCCACTGATGTGCAAGGGGCTACGTAATAGTGAAAAAATTGGAAAAGAGAAAGCCGGAAACCACATCCTAAACAGGGAACAAGGGATGAGCCCCTTAACCTGTTCAATAGACGAGGATGGAGTGTGAACCGGGCGATTGATAGATCTATCTACTCCAATTGAAAAAAAAAAACAAAAAACAAAGTGAGAAGATTTGAAAAGAGAAAGCCGGAAACCACATCCTAAACAGGGAACAAGGGATGAGCCTCTTAACCTGTTCAATAGACGAGGGTGGAGTGTGAACCGGGCGATAGATAGATCTATCTACTCCAATTAAAAAAAAAAACATGGTGGTGGATTACTAAGTTTCAACTTAGTAAAAGTCCAGTCAAGAGATTTCTGCTAAAATGCTCAAAGCTCGTATTTTGACTAATTTCAACATTTCTACAGTTAATTTTTCAAGAATAAAATTGTTTTTGAACTTGGCCGTTATTTTTCTAACAACCTAATATATTTCTTCTTATTAAAAACGCTATTTTTAGTTGAGCTTCGTGTCTGAGATGCCAACCCTGTTCTTTTTTTTAATTTTATTTAACTGCTAAATTAATATCAACCGGCTTCAATTTAGAAGTTTTACTAAAGAAAAGTTTGTACTCGGGCAGGGACCGAACCTGCATTCTATGTTGTCATCATTTTTGCCAGATTTTTTTTATCAAACAATAAAAATAAATAAAATAAAATAAACAAAAAAAAAAAATGAAAATAAGTGCTTCTATCAGTTCGACAACGGAGATCAGCCAGACAGCATGCACTTTAAATTGCTTATTTAATAGACATTTCTCGCAAAAGATAGTTTCACGGTTGGAAAAAATCAATGCAGGTTCGATCTCCGTGGTAGCACAATTTTCTTTAATAAGTCTTCTTAGTCTATCTAGGTTATTAATTTCATTGTTTATTAAAATAAAACAGTGATAATCAAACCCGCGTACCGACTAAAAATAACGTTTTCTGTAATCTTTACTGTTATAATAAAGACTGTTTTGTATATATATATATATATATATATATATATATATATATATATGTATGTATGTATAACGTTCTTTATTTATGTAAATATATATATAATATATTTTCTCTCCTGTGTTTTGGATTATTTTGATATTTGTCTCTTATGTCTTCATGAATGATATTTAATTTTAAATACATCAATATATATGTTGCCCCCATTTTAGACGGCATATCGATACAAAAATTTTACCGTAATTTTTGGCGGCAAGGGCCCACTCGCATATATATATATATATATATATATATATATGTTGTTTAATTGTGATCATGATTAGCGCTAAGATTGTTGTTTTTTCAGTGGTTTTACATATAAAATGTGTTTGGGCAAACAGTTTTTATCGTAAAGTGCTCGATATCGTGGTGGAGATAGATCGTTGATAAGCACAAAGAGTTTCTCATTTTAACTGAGTAGGTTCATACCGACTTCAAAGTTTCGTGAGGAAGCCGTTGTGATGTTCTCACTCGTCAGCACTAGTTTAATGTTAGGTCCCGGTATTATCTTGTTTATATAGAGCATGGTGCGATTTTTGTGGAAGTGGTCTTGTTTGTGATTGGTTAATTTTTCTTTTTGTTTATTTTTTGTTTTTATTTTTATTGTACATGTTTGATTTATTTACATTTTATTTTGCTGTTGATGGTTTTTTGTGTGTGTGGGCGTGAGTGGGTGTTTGTTGAATTGCTTTCATTTGGGTTGGACTGTTTTGGTTGTATTCACCTCCTTTTCTTTTGGTTTGACCATTTTCTGAACGTGTAGGTATGTTTTATTTTTTATGGTTTATTTTTGGGGAACATGGTTGGATGTTCTTTTGTGTATATTTGTGTTTGTGGCTTGATGTGTGTTTTTTTTTCGTTTGATGGTTGTTTTGTTATTTTCTGCTTTTTTGTCATGATTGAATGTTTGCATTTATTTTTAATTTTATATATATATAATTTGTATTGTTTTTGTTTATTATTTTCTGTTTATTGTTGTGATTGAGTGTTTGTATGTTTGTAGTCATATTTTTACTTTCTATTTTTTGTATTTAAAAATTTTTTATATTGTTTATTTATGTTATTTGTATGTTTCGTTTTCGTTTGATTTTGCTGATAATTATTGTTGTTTGTATAGAAAAGTGGGTATTTGTTCACATGTCTACACTTTCTCATTATTTCGTTTATTTTGCTTAATATTTTACTCTGATTTTTAAAGCTAGCTTCTCTTCCAGGCATGATCTACAACTTTTGCTATTACTGCTGTGTAATGATACTCCTTTTATTATTCCGATTTAATTTTGGTAGTAATGTTGTTTTCTTTCTGGTTTCGTATATATTTTGATAGCATTGTGTTGTATTTTTCTGCGTTGAATGATGTTTTGTGTTTATAGAATCTTTCTTTAAAAATGTTTCTGTTGCTCCTATGTAAATATTTTTGTTTTTATTGGTGTTATTTGTCAATGTAGCTTTGTATATTATGTTGTTGGTTCGACATTTATTATTAAGTGCACAATTGTTCAGCACTTGCATTTTTTCATATTGTATTGTAGTCCTGTGTTGCTGTTATTGGTTTTATTAAATATTTGCTTGTGTTTAGTTATTATTTTTCTATATATTCCATGGGTCTGTAGCTGATTTTGACTGCGTTTTTGGTGATGATTTCTGATAGTTTGTTGTGTTTGAAGAAGTGTTTTTCTATTATGTTGAAAAATAATTTTCCTATTTTTGCTTTAAGATTGTTGTGGCAGGGTAGATTAAACCAGATTATGTTTCTTTTTCTATTCTTTTTCTTTGATTTCTCTTCATTTATGTATTCAAGTTTATTTGACTATCGACTATTTCTTAATGCTGACTCATATGTTTTTTAGTTTTTATTGAATATTTTTATTTTACTTGAGTTTTTAGATAGTTTATGGATATGGGTATGTGTCTGAATATGTTTATATATTGTGCATTTATTTGTTTATATATATATATATATATATATATATATATATATATATATATATAAACGAACGGCTGAGCCAGTCACGAAATATATTATTACCAATGGATTTGTAAAAATATCTTACATTTGTTTCCTGATTATAATACTTTGTTAAATTTAACAATAATTTTTAACATTGAATTCTCTTTGGAGTTTGTCTCTATTGTAATTTACCTTACCAAATAAATACACAAAGGTCTTTATTATAATAGAGATGCTGAGTTAAGTATTAACAATTAAATAGATATTATTATTATTATTATTATTATTATTATTATTATTATTATTATTATTATTATTATGTTATTTTTCATCATATTTCGATTTCTGCTTTGGTCTCACTACCAACCAAGTCTGCGGGGAGACCTAAGGCAGGTAGTGGCGTGTTGTTATGGCTCCATTTCATGTTTTTCTATCTTCCCTATCATCCCTAGCATTACATAAATAAAGTTTTCCTTAGTGTGTGGGCTGTACTTAATAAGACAATGTTTTGTATATCTCTTAAGCTGGGGTTTCCAGGGATTCTTTCAATGTGTTGTTTTGGTCCATTTTTTGTCATTCCAAGTGCACCTACTATCACTGGCACAACTCTTGTTTTCAATTTCCACATTTTTTCTATTTCAATTTCCAGGTCTTTATATTTTGACAGTTTTTCAAATTCCTTGATTGCTATGTTACAATCCGCTGGACAAGCCATATCAATTAATAGACAAGTTTTCTCCTTCTGGTTTTTAACAATAATGTCTGGCCTGTTTGCTTCAATTTTTCTGTCTGTGTAGATGGTGTTATCCCATAGAATGGTTACATCTTCTATTTCTGTAACCGGTGCTGGGTGATATTCATACCAGTGTTTGTTTACAGATTTTCCATAATGTTTGCACATTGCGCAATGTAAATATTGCCCAACTCTATCGTGGCGATTTTTATATTCATTTGGAGCAAGCACAGAACAGCCTGAGATTAGGTGGTCTATTGTTTCTTGGTGTTTATCACAAAACCTGCATTTTGGATCCATATTATTATGCATAATATTTGCCTGAAAGTTTCTAGTGAAAAGACTTTGGTCTTGTGCTGCAAGAATAAAGCCTTCAGTTTCAGACTTTAATCCAGATGCACGTAACCATCGATGAGTATTAACTTTGTCAACATTGGATTTATTGGCACGTTCTGGATATTGGCCATGCAGAGGTTTGTCTTGCCAGCGCTGTTTCATCTGTTCAAGAGCTTGATCTTTGGCTTTCATTTTCATATTTTTTGACGCAATAGTTGGTTCTTGGCTTCTGTTTTGCTTTTCTACAGAATCTACTAACTGTAAATCTTGTTTGTATTTACTGCCTTCTTTTATTATTGAATATTTTTTCTTTCTTTCTTCATGTTGCCTTACTAATTGTATCATCCAATCCTTTGTTGTTTCTATGTATGTTAGTAAGCCAATAGTTGTTGTCTTGTATGACAATTCCAGCTGAATAAAACCTCTTCCACCTTCTTTACGGGGTATGTATAGACGGTCTACATCAGCCTTTGGATGATGCATCTTATGCTTAGAAAGAAGCTTTCTTGTTTTAGTATCCATTCGCCTGATGTCGTTTAGAGTCCAGTTTAAGATGTTGAAGCTATATTGGACAACTGGGATTGCAAGGCTATTAATGGCCATAACTCTGTTCTGTGAATTTAATTCAGTTTTTAATATCATTCGTAGCCTTCTATAGTACTCTTTACGCACTATTTCTTTCATTTTTTTATGGCGAATGTTTTCACTTTCATTTACACCCAGGTATTTATAAGCTTCTTCTGGTTTCAATTCTTTTATTGTTACAGCAGGGTCTAAGCTAATTGAGGATGTTTCTTGTATTGATCCACGTAAAACTGTAGCTTTAGCACATTTATTCAAATTAAATTTCATTCCAATGTCTTTGCTGAAGCATTTTACAGTTTGCAGAAGACCTTCCAGCTCATTATCATTCTTAGCATATAACTTTAAGTCATCCATGTAAAATAGATGGCTTATTTTCTTTTGGGCTATTTTATAACCACATTCTGTCTTATTAAGTTGACTGGTTAGTGCTATTAATGATATGCAGAATAGTAAGGGAGATAAAGAATCACCTTGAAATATACCTCTTTTGATGTTTATTTCATCAGACTTATAGGTTCCATTTATATGATTGAGGTAAAGGGTTGTTTTCCATATAGACATGCACTGTTTGATGAAATTGATGATGACGGGCAATATCTTGTATATATTTAAAGTCTTTAAAATCCAGGGATGTGGCACACTATCGAATGCCTTTCGATAATCTATCCAGGCAGTACTAAGATTTTTCTTTGTACTGTAGCAGTTTTCCAGGATCATTTTGTTAATTAGCAATTGGTCTTTACATCCATAACAGCCACGTTTGCACCCTTTTTGTTCAAGCGGTATCATGTCATTTCTTTCTAAGAATAAATATGTCTGTTTTGTTAAAATAGATGTTAATAGTTTATATGTTGTCGGAAGACATGTAATTGGTCTGTAGTTTTTCGGGTTGTTTGTGTCCCCATTCTTGGGTAGAAGAAATGTAATTCCTTTGGTCATCCATGCAGGAATTTTAGTGGGATCGTCAACCATTTCTTGAAGTTCTTTGGCTAGTTTTTTATGTGCTGTATTTAAATAATATAGCCAAAAGTAAGGAATTTTATCTATACCTGGGAATTTCCAATTGTGTGCTTTTTTTAGTGCAAATTTAACATCATCTTCTGTAATTCCAGACCATGTCTGTTCTGGTTTATTTTTCATTCGATCTATCTCTTGCGCAATCCAATTTACTTCCTTGCTATGTTCTTTAAGGCAAGCCCATATCTTTTCCCAGAATTGTGTGACTTCTTCCATTCTGGGGGGGGGGGGCTGTCACTTCAATTCTTTTTTTACCTATTTCCCTGTAAAATCTCTTTGTATCAGTTTGAAAAATCTTGTTTTGTCTGTAAAATCTTGCTCTTTTCTCATAGCGCCTTATTCTTTGAGCCTTCAGTTGGATTTTTTGCTTTATTTTTTCTTTATTTGATAAGACTTCATTTTCATTTCTAATGTTATATTTTCTTTCGGCTCTTCTGCTTTTCCTAGTTCTTACATTTATTCCTCTACTCAGTTCATCCAGTACTGATAGTTCATTATTATTATTATTATTATCATTATTATTATTATTATTATTATTATTATTATTATTATGTTTATGTTTCTGCAAAAGTTTTTTATTACTTTTTTCGTTTTATTATAATCATTATTGTGCTCATTAAACTAGTCAACAAAATGAAACTGTTTTTAATCATTAAAGTTGACAGATTATTCAGTCACTCTTTCATGCTAATTATGAATATGAAGTTGGTTATTCTCTATCAACTCTAGGCTCATATGTTTCTCACTGGGGCCACTTTGATTGCATGTAGGGCATGAAGGATGCACGGCTCTCCAAAAGGCATAAAAAGCATCAATATTTCGGGAATCCTGACTACATTTCTATCAGAATTTCAGTCACCTTTAAGTCTTCACATATATTCCAGTTGAATTCTGAGTACTTTTTGTCATCGATGAGAACCTGCATGTACTCATAACACTCTTTCGTGTACAATTCATGGATCTGCAATGTAATCGGTTCTGACTTGGCATCTCGGCTTCAGTCACTTTCTCGCAGCCGCGACCAAGCTTCTCTCTAACTTTTCTACAAATATTTTTCACGGCACCTGCTCTGACGAGCTTTTTTCCCTGGTGCCACATTTAAGTGAATTTAAGCGTCTTACTAGATTGGTATCTAGGTCCCACCCGTTTATCGTTCAAATAATTAAATCTAACAACCACTTTTAATCCAACAGCTTCTGTTCTCGCACTTCCCGCCTGTGGAATTCCCTACTTGTTTACTTGTTTCGCTGATAGCTACAATCTCCAAATAATTAATCGCAATGTCAGTTGACATGTTCTATTTTCTTGAATCCCATTCATATTTTATCCTTTCTTCAATACCCACTGTACTCAGCCTCACAGTAGACCCCTGCGCACTGGTAGCAACCCGGCCTTGCTTGGAGTAAAATGATAAAACAAAGTCTAAAAAAGAAAACACTGAATGTCCTATGGGGATGGATGGTTTCTTAATGTCGTTGTGTAGTAGTACCCCCTTGAGACATCGCTTAAATGATTTAATCGATAAGAGCCATTCAGATGGAACATGTTCTTGCCACAAACCGTGAAATAATTCTTTAAAAAAAAAGTGGTTCCTCCATAGAGAAGAAACAAGTCACATTCATATTTCTCTTTCTGAAATGAGTAATACAAACATATAAACACCGTCCTTAAGTAGACATTTTTCTTTGAGACGAGATGCCGGAAATGACGAGATGCCACCATTATCCATTGGCAATGCCAAATCTCGAACCGAATCGTTTAACTCTATTTGAGAATGCTTCTGTGGTTCTTCTTCATTTTCAAGAACAAAAACTGCATCCACATCGATTTTTTGCTACATCACTAGTAGTTTCTAAACAAAGTACCTCTTTGCCAGACATCTGAAGGCCATTCTCTGGTGGTACTGGAAGAGGAAGGTCATTATCGTCGTGTAGTACTAGCCGTCTTGCTGATTTTAAGTTGAGATACAAAATCTTATACTTGGTCTTAAATGTAAACCTGTAACGTATGGAGCTGGTTAATGTTTGTTTGATTCGGCCTTGTGTCATATTTAACCGAACTCCCTACAGCTTACAAGTTTTACCAGAATTACCATCAGAAGGTTTTTCATCATCAAAAGGTTGGTTGTCAGTTGGAATATGTGAATTAGTGTAAAAGAGTAGAATAATAAAATATACATTTTATTATGTTAAAATTAGTAATTTATTAAAAAGAGGAATAACAAGAATTGTATAAGTTAATGTGCAGTTAGAAACATTATTAAAAAGTTAAGGGTAGAGTTCGTACAAAATGTTCGTAGTAGTAATTGTTGAAAGCGATAAGGAGAAAGAGAACAAGGTGCGACCTGACCTTATCTCCGGGTTGATTTGAAGTTGGTTACATTTTAGATGTTTGTCTCACGGCGCCCATTTGTGAGTGTGATTGACGCTGACCGGGGCCTTTTATAGTATTCAGATTTTTGCACTTGCTCGCGAGGTCGTCAAGTTTTGTAAGTCGCTCCCATTGGTCAAAAATCATTTTAACATCGACTTGCGAAATCTGGTTTCGACTTTTTCTTTAAGCACATGGTCAATCTTTTTTCTATTTGGGAAAAGCCAGGATTTCACACGTCATTGTGAATTTTTGTAAAAGTGAAGAAGAAGGTTGATTTTAATTAATTTCTTATCCGCTACAATCCCACATATATTGACCATGAAGATATAAAAGTCTATGAAATAATCCTTTGGTGCTCTGCCTATCATAGGTACTACAAACAACTTTACTCTCTTCTTTTTATTAAGCTAATTCTATTAGAAGAAGCGGAGCAGATGATATATGGCGCCTAACTTTTATTTGGATTCCCGAGAGAGCTTCCAAATTACGAGTGATAGATCGTTTTGATTTCAATGTGATGACACGTTGCTGAGCTTTGATGGTCAATCAACAAAATCATCAGGACTGTTCTTATAATGTCTTGACATCTTAAATAGAGTTTGATGATAATGATGAATAAGATGGTCATTAGACACTGGACTGGGAGGGTGACGAGTATCAGACAAGAAAAGAAAGAGTAAAATTTATGGAGATACCAAATTTGGCTTATGAAATATTTTGTGAAAAACGCTGAACTAATGTATAACAAAAATTGGCAGCTCGGCTGCAGTCACTCTCTCACCGGCGAGACGTGGCTTCCCTGTGTCTCTTCTATAAATACTTTCACGGCTTCTGCTCCGATGAACTTAGATCACTGGTGCCCCCTAGGTACGAATTTGCACGAGATACTAGATTAGCAACTAGATCCCACCCTTTTACAGTGAAACCGTAAAAAATGTAACTGCAATTTCTACTCCAACAGTTTCTTTTCTCGCACTTCCCGACTGTGGAATTCCCTTCCACATGATTGCTTCCCCGACGGCTACAATCTCCAGGAGTTTAAATGTAAGGTCAATAGACACCTCCTAACACACTAACTCGCATCTATTCTTTCAAACACTCTTCCTATCTACCCAACCTTTAGCCTCGGTATCCTTACCCATCAATCACCCTCCTTCTGACATTTCCTATATCTAACCACTCTTTCTCTTTACCTTCCCCTATATAACCCCTATATAACCACATACGCAATAGTGGCAGTGGAATGCCTTTCTTGGGGTGAAATGATTTTAAAAAATTCATGAAATTACATAATATACACAACTAGTAATAAGATTGTTATATACATACACTACCGGCCATAATTATTAGGCCACCCCAGTGTTTAAAAAAATGATGTATTTCATACTATTTTTTAGTACTTATTGCCAAGTGAATAATTGTAAATGAAAATAGAATGGTTCTTTTGTTAATACTGCACAATAACATGTGCATCAAATGCATTTATAAATATTTGATAATTATCTGTATTGCAGTTTCATCAATAACAGAATAAAGAAAATTTAGGTGGACTTCATCTTTGCTTCCTTGCCTTGTAAAAGTTTGCAAAGTAATAATAGCAAAAAACCATTCTATTTTCATTTGGCAATATATGCTAAAAATAGCACCAGTAAATATTTATATTGCTGTCTAGCAATATAAATATTTACTGGTGCGTGAGGCAGATAACCACTAGCAGTGGTTATCTGCCTCACGCAGCTTTTGAGTATTGGATTTTGTTGATGTCATAAAGATTACTATTTCATTTTCTAACTTCCGTTTTGGTTATCTCAAATTCAGTAACATTTCTAGGTTAAAGTGTTGTGGGACCTACCCTTTTTCTATGATAATGTACTCGACTTGAGTATACATATACTTTTGCCATAGAGAAATCCATTAGAGACATCGGGACTGATCCGTAAGTTACCGAACGATACCGAAGTTACACAGAGAATACCGCGTCAGTAGTCATAGTACCTCTGAGCTCCACTCAGCCAGAATAATATTACACAGATGTACTATTTCAACACGGTTTCATTTCAAGACTTATATATATATATATACAGATCTGTTTCGCTGTATTACAGCTCATCAGTACGGCTTAGACTTCGTTCGCTTCCTAACCCAGGATTGAAACCCGACCAAATCGGCGTCAGTCGGCGATTCTACCCCTAGGCCACGAGCGTCCGGCAGAAGAAGGCAGGCTTTTTAGCGCGTATAAACACGCCCAATAGCTAGAGTGCTCCAATTCATTATCGAATGAGCGATGCGTATATGCCGGGTAGCTACTGTTTACAAAGCCTCCCACTCTTCCAGTGTGCTCAATCAGGGTGTGACAGCGTATATATATATATATATATATATATATATATATATATATATATATATATATATATATATATTGCTTACTAATCGTATTCCTGGATTACTAACCTGCGTTCCAGTTTGTATATTTACGTTCAATATAACCTGTTTTGTTGTTCATTATTTTGTGTGGTTTCTCACTCGGATCCACAACATAAAGCAAAAATGCAAATCAGTAATTACCTGTATAAAACTTTTACTAGTGACGGTGCGGATAAACGGAATTTTATACCCACCCTATCTCATAAGTAACTGTTCCTGATAAAAGAAATCTAATTAGTTTTTTTTAAAATCAGCGGATAAAATTACATGCAATACATCACATAAAAGGAGAAAATTATCTGTTTGCAGTGTTTATTTTTCTTTACAATCACTAGTTAGTAATCGTATTATTATAATAATTATTAATCTTATCACTATTACTATTATTATTATTATGTTGTCATTTTTCATCATAATTCGATTTCTGCTATGGTCGCACTACGTACCAAGTCTGCGAGAAAACCTAAGGCAGGTAGTGGTATGTTGGTATGACACCATTTCATATTTTTTCATATCTCCCTAACATCCCTAGCGTTACATAGACAAAGTTCTCCTTAGTGTGTGGGCTGTACTTAAGACAATTTTTTGTCCATCTCTTAAGCTAGAGTTTCCAGGGATTCTTTCAATGTGTTGTTTTGTTCCATTTTTTATCATTCCAAGTGCACCTATTATCACTTTTATTATTATTATTGTTGTTGTTATTATTATTATTATTATTTCTTTTGATTTTTATTGTATACACATTTCATTCCGGGTTCCAACCATAGACTTAAGGGCTTCATAACATTTTGCAAGGTTTGATACATTCACACCCACACACACATGGTCATTCAGCGTTCACGTGATAACCCTAGTTTTTTACGCTAAAGGCATGCTGATATAAGCCGGGACCGTCACGTGTTACGGCAGTTCGGAGTTTCGTCCCGGGCGAGAGCAGGCATGTTTATTACCTAACTCACACATACACACGCGCAACAATTGCGGGTAGCAATTAGTGGCGCAAATTTTTATTTCTCACCAGCATGCACACGCTATGCTAAAAAACACCAATTGGAAACAGTATGTGCATGAACTTTATTCAAACTGAACTTGATTCAATTGAATCTTCTATTGAACATTTATGTTTCTCTCCAGACAAAGGGAAAGAACCTTTCTTTCCTTATTTGATTTGCATGCTTTCAACTCTATGTAACCTTTGTTAATATATTGTTGTTCTGGTTACTTTCGCCTTTTCGTGTTTCCTTATTTCCTGTCCTATTTCCTGATCCAAATTACGCCGAGTCGACTCGTAAATATAAATTAGTGACTTACCTTCGTCCTAAACATGTGTGTGTGTGTCCGTTACCTATAGATTCCGAAACGGCTGAACCGATTTTCTTGAAATTTTACACAGTTGTATTATAAGCGTCTGCGAGTGTTCTTAGCTAGGTTTTGTGTCGAGGTACACCTCATAAATCTTGAAAATCGATAATCGAAAAAATCGGGTTATAGAAGGAGTGGTCGGATTGGAAACAGACATTAACAGTATGTACGTTAACTTTATTCAAACTGACCTTGACTCAATTTAATCTTCTATCGAACATTTACGTTTCTCTCCAGCCTAAAGGAAAGAACTTTTCTTTCCTTATTCGATTTGCATGCTTTCAACTCTATGTAACCTTTGTTAATATATTGTTGTTCTGGTTACTTTCGCCTTTTCGTGTTTTCTTATTTCCTGCTCTATTTCATGTCGCAAGTTACGCCGAGTTGACTCTTAAATATAAATTAGTAATGGACGCTTCGTCCTCTACAATTTCTCGCTGATCACTTTTTGTAACCCCCCCCCCCCCCCCAAAAAAAAAAACAAAACAAAAAAAACAAAGATCACACACATTTTGCATAGATACAACTCTTTGTAATGTGTGAACTGTACTTATGAGTATATATATTTTTTTCTTTCTTCAAGAAATGGACTACCAGGAATTCCTTCCATAATTCTATCGGAAACTTTTTAAATCAATCCGAGGGATCCAAATGCAGCTAGAATTACTGATGGTTTTATCCGCCTCAATTCTTAAATTTTCCCTTCAAGATCCATGTATCATCATAGCTTTGTTTTTTTATTTATCTCCAAAGATACGTTACAATCTGCAGGAACTGTCATGTCAATAAGAAAGCACATTCTGTTTTTGTGGACTTTGATTACGATGTCTGGGCTATTAGCCTTGATTGCTCTGTCTGTGTTTATTGTAAAACTTCACAAAACTTTTAGAGTGTCTGTCTCTATAACCGGATTTAGATGATGTTCATGCCAATTTCGTGCAGTTCGTATAAGTTAAATATCCTTCAGTGCAGCTATTAACCGATTCTATACGCTTTATATTCAATGAGTGCTAACACTGTACAACTCGAGATAAGTTGGTCAATTGTTTCTGGATATTGATAACAGAATTTCACTTCGAATTAACACAATTTTTCAGTATGAGAGCTTGGTAATTTCTAATTAGCAAACAGTCCTGTTTTAGTTTTTAATCATGCCCTACGTAACTACTGATGAGTACGAGGTGTGTCTACATCAGCTTGTTTGGTATGGGAAGAGTATTAAAATTGAAGAAACTTATCTTGTCATCATTTTAATTGGAATAAATAGATCTAGCCCGGTTCACACTCCACCCACGTCTATTGAACAGGTTAAGAGGCTCATCCCTTGTTCCCTGTTTAGGATGTGGTTTCCGGCTTTCTCTTTTCCAATCTTCTCATTTTGTTTTTTTTTCAATTGGAGTAGATAAATCTATCTATCACCCGGTTCACACTCTACCCACGTCTATTGAACAGGTTAAGAGGCTCATCCCTTGTTCCCTGTTTAGGATGTAGTTTCCGGCTTTCTCTTTTCCAATCTTCTCTTTTTGTCTTTTTTTTTTCAATTGGAGTAGGTAGATCTATCTATCGCCCGGTTCACACTCCACCCACGTCTATTGAACAGGTTAAGAGGCTCATCCCTTGTTCCCTGTTTAGGATGTGGTTTCCGGCTTTCTCTTTCCAATCTTCTCACTTTGTCTTTTTTTTTCAATTGGAGTAGGTAGATCTATCTATCACCCGGTTCACACTCTACCCACGTCTATTGAACAGGTTAAGAGGCTCATCCCTTGTTCCCTGTTTAGGATGAGGTTTCCGGCTTTCTCTTTTCCAATCTTCTCAATTTGTCTTTTTTTTCAATTGGAGTAGATAGATCTATCTATCGCCCGGCTCACACTCCACCCACGTCTATTCAACAGGTTAAGAGGCTCATTCCTTGTTCCCTGATTAGGATGTGGTTTCCGGCTTTCTCTTTTCCAATCTCTTCACTATTACGTAGCCCCCTGCACATCAGTGGCGTTACCGCCTTGCTCGGTGTGATACGATTAAAAAAAAAATTCTGGATTTGATACATTGCATTTACTTTTACTTACTTTTGTATGTTCTTTAATGCTGCAGTAGGTGTATTATAGTTTATTTGTACTTCTGCACCCAATTGAAATTATCCTTCTGAATATGTTGACTTCCTTTATTACCGATATTTTTTTTACTAATGTTCTTTGATACAGATCGTCATTCAGTCTTCTTTAGTTTCTAAGTATCTTTGAGAACTGATTGTTGTGGTTTTGTAAGACAGTTCTAGTTGAAGTAATCCTCTGCCTCTTTTGGTTCTAGGCACATGATCAGCATCAACATTATTAATATTATCAATGATTCTAAGGTCCTATTCTATATGGTAGTGAATGCTAGACCATCTCTCCACAGATGAGGAAGAAACTTGAGAACAGATTGTGGATCTACAGAAGGATGCTGAAAATATTTTAAAGTTTGCATTTCAGGTTAATTTTTCAGTGTGTGTGTGCTTGGTAATTTCTAGTTCGCAAGTATTGGTTCATTCCAGAATATAACCTTCGAATTTAGATTTTGGCTTTGCACTGCATAACTGCTGATAAGTGCAGGGATGGTCTACATTAGCTTGTTTGGTATGGAAAGAGTATTGACCATGAAGAGACTTATCTTGCCACCATTTCTGCATTTGGTACATTACATTTCTTTTTCCTTCCTTTTTTTTAATCGTGTCACCCCGAGCAAGGCAGTAACGCCACTGATGTGCAGGGGGCTACGTAATAGTGAGAAGATTGGAAAATAGAAAGCCGGAAACCACATAGATTCTTTGCTGCTGTAGGTGTCAGTTAAGTGCCATCCGTGATATACGCTTGGGCGATCATGTCTGGAAAGAGACATGACTGACTGGGCAAAAGATTATCCCGCAGTAGGTTGCCATTGCTTTCTGCGGTAGACTGGTTGCGAGCCAAGGCTATAGAACCCAATCTGACTTGTCATTTAACCCATAACTGGAAGGAAGAGCGGATTAATACCTTTCCCAAGGGTAGTTGCGCGTAAGTGAATGCAATAAATTCAACTCGAATTCGAACTCGGCTCCCCGATTTCTCGTTCCGAGCCGATATCCACTGCACCACAACGCACATCCGTAGGTGTATTATAGCTTATTGGCACTTCTTCATCCATTTGAATTACCATCTTCGATTTATTGGCTTCCTTTTGAATGAATACAGTTTTTTTATTTCTTTCATGTTTTTTACGCAGATCATCATCTTGACTTTTGTAGTTTCCAGGTATTTTTGTGGACTGATTTTTGTGGTTTTGTAAATAAATTCTAGTTTAACTATTGCTCAGCCTCCTCCAGGTTTGGACACACACATACGATCAACATTAGCCTTATGATGATATTGTAGAAGTAGGGAGATGGTTGAAAGTTTATTTAATTGGCCTTGTGTCAAACATAAGCGAACTTCCTACAACTTACAGGTCTTATCAGAATAATTAAAGGTTATCAGAAAGTGGATTTGTGAAAGAATAAAATATACCTTTTGTATGTTTAAATAGAAATTTATTAACAGAACAAAATAACATGAACTGGTAGAAGTTAAACGTTCAGTAAAAACAGTAGTAAGAAATTAAGTCTATTAAGAGTTTGCAGTAGTCTTTGTAAGAGTGAGTTTATGTGTACGTAGGCAGGAACGTATGTATGTATATATGTATGTATGAGCGTTTATTGTTGGGTAGGATTGTCTTTGAAGTTATCGCTCAGGATGAATGGTGAAAGGGAAGGAGTTGAAAGAGAAAGAGAGAGGTAATAATAACAACGATCGCTTGATGTTTGTCAAAGATAAGCGTTAATTACGCTCGTCATCTTTTCTCTCTGGCGACGGTCGAACTTGGCCCGTCTTTTATTTCGTTTCTGGGGCTCGGAAAGATTATTTGGCAATTCACTCCCGGGTGTGATTATGGACTTTCCGTCGTATCGGCTCGCGAAAATGGCCCATAAAATAATTTGTTTCTGATAACTTGTTTCTGATAATTGAATTTTGTTTTTAGATGTTTCATAATTTTCTATTAACCGAAAAACATTTCGCATCAAGGTGTGAAATTTCGCAAGTGTTGTGTGTGCTAAGCAAGATTTTGTAAATTCGAGTAAATTTGTTTATTTCTAACAAAATCAATGAGCCAGTGCTTAACATTTGAATTTTAAATGTTGATATTGTTTAGTTCACCACAAATATTTGTTCATTTACAATATAAACTGTATTGCACTGCAGAGATAGTCGAAGTGTTTACGGCTTACATTCTGTTTTGTGAATTCAATTCGATATTTAACACCAGACGCATACGCTTGTAGTATTCTTTTCTTATTTTTTTCTTCATTTGAGTATGCTGTATTTCATCTCGTTGTCTGACTTCTAAGTATTTATAGGCTTCTTCTTGTTTCATTTTTTGCAATCTTTGTGACAAAATCTAGATCCATGGAGTGTGTTTCTGTAATTCTTCCTTTATTGAATGTTACTTTTGCACATTATTTGATCCGAAATTCAAACCAATGTCATCAATGAAACATTTTACAGTATTGAGGAGATCGTTCAACTCATTTTTGCCTTTTGCAATGAGTTTGATATCATTCATGTAAAATCGGTGATTAAACACTTTCTTTTTTACTTTATATTTAAAGTTATTACTGCTTAGTTCATGCGAAAGGAAAGTGTCATGGTGGCATCACCCATTTCAACGGATTGAACTCTTCCTACAACTACATATACTTCCCCTCACAAAAGGAGGGCAGAGCTCAGAGAGATCAAAGTGAGAGATCCGCAGGATATCAGCATAAGCAGATCCGCGAAGAGTGATAGGCAGAGATAGCCAAGACTGCTACTGTACGATCATTGCGAGTCCCGAATTCTAGTATTACTTCCTAACCCGTATTCATTCGTTCTACTAACAGAATTCCACGTATTTGTATTTTGCTGTGTTTAATATATATATATCGTTATTTCCTATTTTGGTTGTTGTTATATTAATTCTTGCTGGACTTCTTAACCGGGTCCACGACAGAGAGCTAAAAGACATCCGGAACAGAAGTGGCAACAAGGAGTCTCATTGAAAGATTCCTTGTCAGATATTCAAACAATTGAAAGTCGTAGTAACTATGGCGTGATTTAAGTATAATGTAGTTTTCCACAGTTTCATACTCTATTTAAGGAAATTTACTATCACTGAGGAAACTTTTTACATTTAGAAAACTTTACGAGTCCAAGAGAGTGACACACTATCAAAAGCTTGGAATTATTTTGAACTTTTGTTCTCATCCTGGTTGATATAGGTTTTATAATGGGCACAACGTTTCGACCAAGTACCAAGACTCCAAAAACACAGATACAATGGCGTAGTGGATATAGTACTTGGTTATACATGTGTTAGTATTATCTAGTGGTCATGAGTTCGATCCTTGGTAGTGACGAACCAAATCCAACATGAAAGAACAATAGTTGATTTCACGGGATATTTCGCAATAATCAACGAGATAGTCAACGTCAGCCAATCTATGTACATCTGATGATGACCAGAGAGTAGTTGGACGAAACGTTGTGTCTATTAAAACACGTACATCAACCAAGATGAGAATAAAAGTTTGAAATAATTCCAAGATTATTGAAAATTACTCATCACAGAAATAAGTGTCCTGGTTCCTCAGCCCTATCCGATTATTGGGATTGCCAGAAGAAAAAAAAATTCCTCTCCACGTTTTAAAATCGCCACTTTTTCTCGCATGTCCAGCGGGCTAGATTTCATTCAGACTTGGATTCTTTAAATGTAAGTTATTATTTATGTTTGAATTTCTCTATGACTGCATTTATTTTGCTATGCTCAATTGAACGTTTTTTTCTCGTTAGTTTTTCTTTTTTAACTTGTTAGTAATTTTTGTTGCAGGTAGTTTGGACTTTAACTAAGTTAAAACTCTTATTATTTTATCTTATTTTATTTTATTTTTAATTGGAGTAGATAGACCCTTCTGTCGTCCGGTTCACACTCCTTCCACATCTATTGAACAGGTGTAGAAGCTCATCCCTTGTTCCTTGTTCAGGAAGTGGTTTCCGGCTCTCTTTTTCTCCTTAGACCTCAGTACTGTGGCTTCTGAGATTTTCCTGATATATGCTTGGTTGGTGGCAACGTCTCTTCATTTTGTGGGTACCGGGTTGGCAGTTTTCTGGTTGCTGCTTCCGACTGGTAGTTAGGATCTCTACCTCTTGCGTAGCGTCAAGAGCGGCTGCTCTGATCAACAGTTGCATAATATCGGGGTTCTTGCAGTACCATGTCACGTATGGATAGGAGTGGGCAACCCCGAAGCCACACTTTGCTGCAGCTCGCGCAAGTTCCCTTCCGGTGCATATCGCAGCTAAAGAAATGTGCTCCTGAACTCTTCTCTGTTCTACTGCCTCCCTGCCTCCCTGCCTCTTGCTTTTCTGCCTGCTGGAAATCCTCCTTTGTGGTTCCTATATATAAAAATACTGGAGAACCCTCTGACTCTGCTAATTACCGCCCTATCAGCCTCCTACCGATCTTTGGTAAAGTGTTCGAAGCCATCATCAATGCCGAGGTGGTACAACATCTCACTGCCCACAGACTCATCTCGGACAAACAGTATGGATTCGGCTTCACCAGTTCTACTGCTGATATGCTCACGACCATCACTGAGTATATACACCAGGTCCTCGACAAGAACAGCGAAGCCTGAACTGTTGCCCTAGAAATCTGCAAAGCATTTGACAGAGTTTGGCATGCTGGCCTTCAATGCAATTTACGGGGCTATGGAATAATTGGACAGTTGTTTGACCTAATCCAGTCATTCATTTTAAATTGCACAATGACGGTAGTATTGAATGGACAAGTCTCCCAGTACTATCACACGAATGCTAGTGTCCCTCAAGGCTATATTGTAGGTCCTACGCTTTTCCTTATCTACATTAACGATCTTCCCGATGTAATAAGATCCCAAGTAGTCATATACGCTGACGACACTACGGTTTACTCTCGCCTCGATCAAAAATCTGCCGAGGCTGACAAAGCAAACCTGTCTGCCAAGCATGAAAAAAACTTCCAATCCGTGGTGGACTGGGGTAAGAAATGGCTCGTAAATTTTAATGCTTCCAAAATGAAGCTGCTATCTATTAACCATTACAGACAATTGTTCCACCTCTCCCCTTTAGCATGGATTAAGCTAGTCTCCTTGAAAGTAAAACACTGAGCCTCCTCGGTTTAACTCTCACATCAGACCTCAAGTGGAATGACTATGTCAAATCCATAGCTAAATCCGCTCCTAAGAAGGTCGGTTCTCTGTGTAGGGCCAGGAAGTTTTTCCCGTCTGAAACAATCCTGCACATACACAAATCTACCAACCGCCCGTGCATTGAATACTGCTGCCATATCTGGTCGGGTGCTCCTGCTATCTCATTAGATCTCCTCGATCAAATCCAACAGAGAATCTGTAATGTGATCGATCCCGACTTGGCAGCTAAGATACAGTCGCTTTCTCACCGACTCAGTGTGGCTTCCCTGTGTCTCTTCTACAAACACTTTCACGACTTCTGCTCCGATGAACTTAGCTCACTGGTGCCCCCTATATATGGATTTCCTCGAGTCACAAGATTAGCAGATAGGCTCCACCCTTTTATTGTGAAACCAATAAATTGTAAACGCCAATTCTACTCTATCGGCTTCTTTTCTCGCACTTCCTGCCTGTAGAATTCCCTTCTGCTTACTTGCTTTCCCGACGGCTACAATCTTCAAGAATTCAAATCAATGGTCATCTCCTGTCTCACTAACTTGCATCCCCTTTCTCATGCTCCTTTTTTCCATTCAGAACCAGCATTTTGGATAAACATTATTATGTATAATATTTGCCTGAAAGTTTCTAGTGAAAAGACTTTGGTCTTGCGCTGCAAGAATAAAGCCCTCAGTCTCAGACTTTAATCCAGATGCACGTAACCATCGATGAGTATTAAATTTATCAACATTGGATTTATTGGCACGTTCTGGATATTGGCCATGCAGAGGTTTGTCTTGCCAGCGCTGTTTCATCTGTTCAAGAGCTTTATCCTTGGCTTTCATTTTCATATTTTTGTCGCAATAGTTGGTTCTTGGCTTCTGTTTTGCTTTTTTACAGAATCTACTAACTGTAAATCTTGTTTGTATTTACCGCCTTCTTTTATTATTGAATATTTTTTCTTTATTATTATTATTATTATTATTATTATTATTATTATTACTATTATTTTCTTTTATTTCTATTGTATGCTCGTTTCTTTCCGGGTCCCAACCAGAGACCTAAGGTCAGAAGAATAGCATCATAAAATTTTCTATTGAAAATTTTTTGAATGAAAAAAAAAAAAAAAAAAAGGAAAAAGAAATAGACACTCTAAAATGACATACATTTTACATACTCCTTCGTAATTATTTTGTATTTCTTTAAGGTATGTGCTACAGGGATACATTAATAGGTCTTTTTGGAACCTTTTCCAATCAAACAGAGGGCTCCAACTACGACTGGAATTATTGATGCGCTTATTTGACATTTATACTTCAATATACTTGCATTTTGATTTTTCTTTGAAGATCTTTACACATTGCAGTCTACAAGAATTGCCATGTCAATAAGAAAGCACATTTCGCTTTGGATCTTCGATCACATATTTTTATTATTATTATGTCATTTTTCATCATATTTCGATTTCTGCTTTGGTCTCACTAACAACCAAATCTGCGGGGAGACCTAAGGCAGGTCGTGGCGTGTTGTTATGGCTCCATTTCATGTTTTTCTATCTTCCCTATCATCCCTAGCATTACATAAATAAAGTTCTCCTTAGTGTGTGGGCTGTACTTAATAAGACAATTTTTTGCATATCTCTTAAGATGGGGTTTCCAGGGATTCTTTCAATGTGTTGTTTTGTTCCATTTTTTATCATTCCAAGTGCACCTACTATCACTGGCACAACTCTTGTTTTCAATTTCCACATTTTTTCTATTTCAATTTCCAGGTCTTTATATTTTGACAGTTTTTCAAATTCCTTGATTGCTATGTTACAATCCGCTGGACAAGCCATATCAATTAATAGACAAGTTTTCTCCTGGTTTTTAACAATAATGTCTGGCCTGTTTGCTTCAATTTTTCTGTCTGTGTAGATGGTGTAATCCCATAGAATGGTTACATCTTCTATTTCTGTAACCGGTGCTGGATGATGTTCATACCAGTGTTTGTTTACAGCTTTTCCATAATGTTTGCACATTGCCCAATGTAAATATTGCCCAACTCTATCGTGGCGATTTTTATATTCATTTGGGGCAAGCACAGAACAGCCTGAGATTAGGTGGTCTATTGTTTCTTGGTGTTTATCACAAAACCTGCATTTTGGATCCATATTATTATGCATAATATTTGCCTGAAAGTTTCTAGTGAAAAGACTTTGGTCTTGTGCTGCAAGAATAAAGCCTTATTATTATTATTATTATTATTATTATTATTATTATTATTATTATTATTATTATTATTATCTTTAAGCCCCGTTTTTCTCTTCTTCATTTATTTCAGCTTTTCATCTTTTCCAGCATAACGTGAACAGTTATCACTGTTTGTGGATCTTCCGCCAAAACAATATGGCGAATAATTAGGGCGGCATTACTTTCTGCATATATCGTTTGCGGATGAGGCTAAGTTTAGAAGCGCGCGCTTTCAGAAGAAAAGTTTACACAGGCGAATTGTCTCCAAGTGAACGCATTGTTACCATTGTATTTGTAATTCTGGGCTCATTAAAAATAAATAAATAAAATGCAATTCAATACTGATGCATGCTGGGAATTTTCTGTGCTCATCTATTTGTGGTTCACATTGAGTGTATATGTGTCTTCAAAGCTTAGTGGTCACAAAAGGATTTCATTCTTGAAATTTAACAGCGTTCTCAAATTGTTTTGTCTTAGCTGTTTTGAAAGAAGCACGAACAATTTTCCCATCTGCTTTTTCCTCTCTCTCTCTTTCTTTCTGTCTTTCTCTTTCTATCCATATCTCTCTTATTTTTTAAGGAATGGATTACTGGCCAAATATATGACAAGACAATTTCTTCATGTGTTTATTTCCAATAAATATCTGTATTTACTAATTGCTCTTTTCTTTTTCGTTCTGTCAGTTCTCTTCTGCTCTTTAACAATTAACTTTTTTTTACACTCTCTTCTTTAGTCTTTTCTTCTGCTCCATTTTGGGTTGGTTTTTCTTTTTGTTTGCTTCTTTCTTTCTTTCTTTCTTTCTTTCTTTCTTTCTTTCTTTCTTAGTTGTATCCACATCACATTATGTCTTTTCCTTTTTATTAAAACTTTTCTTAACATCTTTCTCATTTTCATCCTCTTCTCGTTATATAATTTCTGTTGTTATTGAAACTCTTCCTCACATTTTTCTTTCTTTCTTTCTTTCTTTCTTTCTTTCTAATTTGCTTCCTTTTTTCATTATGTCTTTTCTTTTTTATTCAAAATCTTTGTTCTTTTTTCTTTCTCTTATTTTGTTCGTTCATTTGTTTGTTCGATTCTTAATTGCCTCTCTTTCTTATTATGTCTTTTTCTATTTTTCATTCAAACTCTTCTTCACATATTTTTCTTTCTTTCTTTCTTTCTTTCTTTCTTTCTTTCTTTCTTTGTTGACTCCACTCCTCATTGTCTTTTTGTTTTCTTGTTTAAACTTTCACACATTTCTTTCTTTTCTTCTTCCTTTCTTCCACTTCTCATTGTCTTATCCTTTTTTCATTCAAACTCTACTTCACACATTTCTTTCTTCCTTTCATTTCTCCTTATGTCTTTTTCTTTTTTCATTCAAAGACTTCTTCACGCATTTCGTTCTTTCTTTCTTTCTTTCTTTTTTTCTTTCTTTCTTTCATTCATTTCTCATTAAGTATATTCTTTTTTCATTCAAATACTTATTCACACATTTCGTTGTTTGTTTGTTTCTTTTATTTCACATTAAATCTATTTTTGCATTCAAACACTTCTTCACACATTTCGTTCTTTCTTTCTTTCATTTCTCATTATGACTTTTTTCATTCAGACACTTCTTCACAGATTTTGTTTGTTTGTTTCTTTCTTTTTTCATTATGTATTTTCTTTTTTCATCCAAACACTTCTTCATACATTCTTTCTTTCTTTCTTTCTTTCTTTCTTTCTTTCTTTCTTTCTTTCACTTCTCATTATGTCTTTTTCTTATTTTATTCAGGTTCTTCTTCATTTTTTTCTTTACTCCTTTTTTAATTTTATTTTTACTCTGTTTTTACTTCTTCTGTCTTTTTTCTCTTCATTTTCTCCATTTCATTTTTCTTCTCTACCATATTTATGTCCCACTGAGTCACTATTTCCTTTCCGTTATTTCTTCTTCCCTCTTTCATTTTCTCTCATCTTTCTTTTATTTCATCTCCATTTTATCTTTACCAAATCCACCTCAACCTTATCCAAGAGTCTTCCGAAAACAGACGATAGAGTTCCATAGTTTCCATAGTAGAATTCTCAAACAAAGAATCGACTAGAATTACCGACGTTTTGTTTGAAATCCAAAAATTTTCACAATTCGCAAATTGTTGTGGCGTTTATCTGTGAATTTCACGGGTGTTTATTTATTATCAATTCAAATGCTTTTCCTGACATGCCCCATTCACTTTCACAGCCTTCCCACGTCGCCGGCCATTGACATGTTTGAAAACACTCATAAACAAATTCAAGGAAACGATACCGTTTTGGTTGATTTTCTTTGTTTCTTCCTACCTTTATTTTTGTTCCATTGGAATGTCATTTTTTTTTTTGCTGTTGTTCTGAATACTTCATATACATTTTTTTTAATTTAAACTATTTTAAAAGAATTTTGAAATATTTTTCTTCTTCGGCTTCCCTCTGTTTTTTTGTTTTTTTTTCGAAACGTTTTATTTGAAAAGAATTTCACTTTTTGTTGGATTATATCACATCGTCGAAATCTCTGTTCACACTATTTTAAATCATTTTAAAATACGTTTGGGTAATCGTTTTTTCTTTCTGTCTCTTTTTTTTTCTTTACTTCTGTTTTTCTTTACTTCTGTTTTTCTTTACCTTACCCTTTTTTTCTTTGAATTATTCTGTCTATGCACAACTTAATTTGTTCCTCATCATCTATTAATTCAACATTTAGCGTTAATTTTCTTTCGTTCGCTTCTCATTATGTCATTTCCTTTTTCTTTCTTTCTTTTTTTTCCATTCTTATTATCTTTTCTTTTTTATTCAAACTTTCCTCAAATTTATTTCTTTCTTTCTTTCTTTCTTTCTTTCTTATTGAAACTTTTCCACGTTTTTCTTTCTTTCTTTCTTTTTTCCATTCTTATTATCTTTTCTTTTTTATTCAAACTTTCCTCAAATTTATCTTTCTTTCTTTCTTATTGAAACTTTTCCACGTTTTTCTTTCTTTCTTTCTTTTTTCCATTCTTATTATCTTTTCTTTTTTATTCAAACTTTCCTCAAATTTATCTTTCTTTCTTTCTTTCTTTCTTATTGAAACTTTTCCACGTTTTTCTTTCTTTCTTTCTTTTTTTCCATTCTTATTATCTTTTCTTTTTTATTCAAACTTTCCTCAAATTTATTTCTTTCTTTCTTTCTTTCTTTCTTTCTGCCTTTTTTATTGAAACTTTTCCACGTTTTTCTTTCTTTCTTTCTTTCTTTCTTTCTTATTATCTTTTCTTTTTTATTCAAACTTTATTCAAATTTCTTTTTCTTTCTTTCTTTCTTTCTTTCTTTCTTTCTTTCTTTCTTATTGCCTTTTCTTTTTCTATTGAATCCTTTCCACATTTTTCTTTCTTTCTTTTTCTTTTCTTATTATTTTTTCTTTTTTATTCAAACTTTTTTTAATTTCTTTTTCTTTCTTTCTTTCTGATTGACTTTTTCATTGAATCTTTTCCACATTTTTCTTTCTTTTTATGTTCACTTTGTTTTGTTTTATTTGTTTATTGTTTGGTTTGTTTTTTTCGTTCCTTTCTCATTATAGCTTTTCCTCTTTAGACAAACTTGTCCTCATATTTTCTTTCTTTCTTTCTTTTTTATTTTATTCAAACATTACCACATTTTTCTTTCTTTCTTTCTTTTTTCTTTCTTTCTCTTTTCATTGTCTTCTCTTTTTATTCAAACTTTTCATCACATTTGTCTTTCGTTCTTTTGGAGATATTAAAAAATTTAAACTCAAATTTATTAATTTTTCCCTTTTAATTTAACTTTAATATTAATTTAATTTAACAATATTTTCTTGTATTGTTCACGTTTTTCTTACATTGTTTTTAGTTTGTTTGTTTCTTTTTATTCCTTGGTTTCCTTTTTATCTGGTTATCATTTAAACAATCCTTCTTTTACAAAGTTTTCTATTTATTTATTTATTTATTTATTTACCATAGATATGTATAATAACTTTCTTTTTTTTCTTTATTTCTTTCTATTCATGACAGATAAGAAAACAACCAATCACTATCAAAAACAATTCACATGACTCTTCTTTCTTTCTTTCTTTATTTATTTCTTCGGAGTCAGTGAAAATTTTAAACTTAATTTTTTTATTTTAATTTCTTCTCCCCACTGCCTCCAGATTTTACCATATTATTTGCACGTCACGCAGATTATTTTGAATCAATATTTGAAAAAAACAAAAAACAAAAAAACAAAAAAAAAACAATTAAAAGAAAAAAAAAATGATTTTTTGTGGGGAAGTGTTTTAAAATTTCCATGCCCAGCTTACAAAACAATACAGGTTCAGTATTGAGTACGGATTTCTTTTCCCCTCCTCTTCTCACCCTTTTTATGTATTTACTTTTCTTTTTTCCTTTCGCGGTTTGAATTATATATATATGAAAAAAAAAATCGCTTGGACATCTGCGTCTTATGTGAGAATCATGTTCCGGAAGTTCGTCCGCTAGTCGCGCGTGCGTAGACGAGAACATTGGTCATTTTGTTCTCTGTCTGTTGCTTCGTCTCGTTCCAAACGAACTTCTATTTCAAAAACAATCTTTCTTTTTTTTAGAGAAATTGTCTTGAATTCCGTTTCTCATAAATAAATAAATAACATAAATAAACGAATAAGGATTAGAACTGAGTAATTATTTTAAATCAATAATACTGACACGTTTTAAATTCGTGCGTGTTTTTGCCGTTAAGTAACGAATTTACCCCCGTCAAAATCATAATTCATCGCCAACGGGGTATTTTGAACACCGACAGATCGATTTTAAAACGCGGTCGACAACCACAATAACATTTTCGAAGAGGTCTTTAGTTGTTATATACTATTTTTTCCTAGGCTGACATACAGTGTTGTCAGCCTATTGATTTATTACTATCATAAAAATTTAGGGAACGGGTTGTTAGATTATCCGAAAATAATCTTATATATTAATAGCCGATATCTTCTTTTTCTTCTATGTGAAGTATCCCGTCAGGACGTAGATGATAATGGCCCACTACATCTCCCTATCTCTTGTTCTTAATACCCCTTCTCCTGTTGTTCCACTCAACCCCCACTCCTCCATCCATCTGCTCATGTCTATCAGGTATGTCGTGCGCTGCTTTCTCTTGTTCATCTGCCACGTGAGCATTAGGTTCTCTAAGCCTTTCTTTCTCATTACATGTCCCAAAAACTTCATACTTCATCTGTCTTTCCTTGATGCTAAGTATCAGTTTTTTGTGTGTGACCATCCTGTCTAAAACCTTGTCATTGCTCGCGAGGTCCATTTATGGTATCCTCAGCATTCTTCTGTAGAACCACATTTCGGTTGCTTCGAGTCTTTCCTTTATCTTTGAGGCGTATTCGCTGCCATATTGAAGGACAGACATCACATAGCAATCCAGTACCCTGTTCTTTGTTTCCAGCGAAATTTTCCTATCTCTTAACACTCGACTCTGCTTCTGGAATGCATCGTTAGTCATGCCAATACGCCTTTGAATCCCCGCACCGCAATTTCCGTCTTCTGTTCACCTTTCCAGTTATTTCAGTTTCTATACTAATTTGTAGTCGGAATCATGGGCTTCTCTTTTTACTGATTACCATGCATTCAGTTTTTTTTGTAGTTTATATGCAGTTCTTACTTTCTGCTTTCTTTAACTACCTTCTGTAGGTCTCGCAGTTTCCTTTCCTTGTCTTGTTTGATTTTAGGATCCCTCACCTGTAGTCGGAATCATGGGCTTCTCTTTTTACTGATTACCATGCATTCAGTTTTCTTATAGTTTATATGCAGTCCTTTCTTTTCGCTTTTTTTAGCTATTGAACTCACTTCTTCTTCTTCTATGTGCCCTGTCCCTTCAGGACGTAGGCGATCATGGCTTTCCACGTTTCCCTGTCCCTGGTGGCTCTGAGCACGCCTTCTCCTGTTACACAGTGCAAGCCTCATTCTGTCATCCACCTGATTAGGTCCTTCAAATATGTTATCCATTGCTTTCCCCTGTCTCTTTTCTCCTCTATTTGGCCTGTTAGTATCAGGTTCCCCAGGCCCTCCTTCCTCATTGCGTGTCCCAGGAACTTCAGCTGTCTCTTCCTGATGCTCGTTATTAATTTCCTTTTTGTTTCCATCATTTCCAAGACCTCATCATTGCTCACATGCTCGATCCATGAGATTCGCAGCATCCTTCTGTAGAACCACATTTCCGCTGCTTCAAGTTTTTCCTTCATCTTTGATGGTATTGTCCAGCATTCACTGCCATATTGAAGGACGGACATCACGTAGCAATCCAGTACTCTCTTCCTAGTTTCTAGCAAAATTGTCCTGTTTCTTAATACCTTACTCAACTTCTGCAATGCTTCCTTCGCCATGCCAATTTATCTTCGGATCTGTGTGTCGCACTTTCCGTCTTCTGTTATAACGCTTCCCAGATATTTAAATTTTTGTACCTGCTTGATTCTGGTATCCCCGACCTGTTTTTGGCATATTGGGCTGCCCTTTTTACTGATGACCATGCATTCAGTTTTCTTATAGTTTATATCTAGTCCTTTCTTTCCGCTTTTTTAAAAATTACACTCTGCAGAAGTTTTTGTAGTTTCTTTCCTGTATATGCACTTAAGATGCGCGTTGCGGTGCCGTGGATATCGGCTCGGAACGAGAAATCGGGGAGCCGAGTTCGAATTCCAGTTGAATTCATTGCATTCACTTACGCCTAAATACCCTTGGGACAGGTATTAATCCGTCTCTTCCTTCCAGTTATGGGTTAAATAACAAAACAGATTGGGTTCTATAGCCTTGGTTGGCAACCAGTCTACCTCAGAAAGCAATGGCAACCTACTGCGGGATAATCTTCTGCCCAGTCAGTCATGTCTCTTTCGAGACATGATCGCACAAGCGTGTTTCACGTATGGCACTTAACTGTCTGACTGATATGCACCCAGCACTGTATCATATGCATATCTTTTATTGTTCAGATCGCTGCCACTAATGACAAATCCCAACAGGACTTCTAGAGCTCCCAGAATGGTCTCTCTGTATAGGTTGAATAGATTTAGTGAGAATACACGTCCTTGTCTTGAATTTCTTTCTATCTTTGTATATTTTCTCAACCCCTTTTCTGTCCGTATGCAAGCAATTTGCTGCCAGTAAAGATTCTCGGTTACTCCAAGGTCTTTCCCCAAATATGTCAAGGCTACCGAGCGTCTTTATCAGGTCTTTGTGGCCTACTTTGCCGAATGCCTTTACATAGTTGGTGAAACACAGTACACGTCTTTCTGATAATATTATCAGCATAAATTTCGCGTTCCTTGTTCCAGTGTCTTTGACAAAAACCGCACTGTCCCTGTTCTATTTCCGGTCTGATTTTGCTGAGTGCTCTGTTCATCAGAGTTCGGATGATGGATGAGTTTTGTGATGTGACTCATTAAGCTGACTGTTCGGTGGAGTTCACATTAAAATTCATTTGCATCTAGCTTCTTAAGCAGTGCTATGAAAATCGATCTGCTTAGGTCTTCCGGGATTTCGCCACTGTTGTAGATTTTATTTATAATTTCTGTGATTTTTGTCTACGCTGAAATCGTCTAAGACTTCCAACATTTGTGTTACAATGCCGTCTGGTCCAGCTGATTTGTTTCTATTCATTCTGGTTAGTCCAGCTTCCACTTCAGATTTTAATATTTCTGGTCTGTCAGTATTTTTGTGTATTGTCAGTTGCTCTCTCTCTCTCTCTCTCTCTCTTGTTGTGGAAGAGATCTATGTATTCTTCCCACAGCTGAAGTATTTCCTCTTTCTCTAATATGAGTGTTACATCCTTGGATTTTATGCATGTCATTGAGGGGCATGTTTTTTGTCTTATTAGTTCCCTTATTTTTTTAATGCATGCCTCCTTTATTGGTTATGCTCAATCTCTATTTCTGTGCATTTGTCGTTATGCCATTCCTTTTTTGCTTGTCAGCATCTGCACCTTATTTTCTTGTGTAGTTTCCTTTATTCCGTTCCATGTCTTGGCATTATTTTCTGTCTCTTTTTCACCGTGTTCAGAATCTCATCTATTATCCACTCATTTTTCCTTTTACTCCAATTTTCCTTCGACACTATGCCACTGGCCGATGTCACTAATGCTTCATTTAGGGAGTCCTATTTTATATTTCCGTTTTCAATTTGTCCCTCGTATATTTTATTTCACTCTATCCTTGTCCTTTCCCTACAGGTTGAGTTCATTCAAGAGTGTGTTGTATTGCAGTATGGGTGCTGCACTAGGCTTCTTCATTCTCCATCGTTTCACCCTTAGTTTACATATAACCGGAAGGTGATCGCTTCCACAGTCAGCAGGTGGGTAAGTTTTATAATGAACAGCTGCATTCCTGAATCTCTTGTTTATTGTTAAGTAATTCATTGTTTTTTTTTTGTCACCTTCCGTGCTTCGCCATGTCCATAGGCGTCTTGGGTGTTCTTGAAGCCGTGTGTTGATTATTATCTGGTCATTCGCTGTGCACCATTGGACCCATTTTTTCACTTCGCTCATTGAGCTTTCCTAAGCCGAAGTTGTTAACTGTTACTCCTTCCCTCTCCTTACCTACTTTAGCATTCAGATCTCTCATGATGATTCTAATTTCTTGCGTTTTACACTGAGTCTTGGCGTTATCCAGTGTGGAGTAGAAAGATTCTTTTTCCGCCTTTGTGTTGTCGGCGCATACACTGCTATAACCACAATGTTGTAGGGCCTAACTTTCAATTTGACCAGGAGGACTCTTTAAGTGGCAGTACCCTAATACGCAATTAATAGCCAAAATATTATTAATATTATAAGTTCTGCGGAGGCTGAAAGAGGGGTTTTCTTTGATGAACATAATATATTTTGATAAAAGAAATCATCTTGTAGTTAAAAATGTGGTGAATCTTTTAGTCGTAAATTCGATAGATCTTCCACTGGACATTTGGGACGGCAACGATTCAGTTCGAACGTGGCTAAGAAACCATAAAACAGCTGATGACACTAGAGTAAAAAAGCATCAGACTTCTGAATAGAAATATGTTGAGAACGAAAATTCAATCTGAAAATATCTTAATTTTTTTTATTAAATTTTCCAAATTGTGTGTGCGTGTGCGTGTGCGTGTGTGTGTGTGTGTGTGTGTGTGTGTGTGTGTGTGTGTGTGTGTGTGTGAAAAAGCTTAATGGAAATTTGGTCATGAAAACGAAATCAATAATCAGTTAGGTCTCAACGTGATACACGCTTTGGACGATCATGTCTCGAAAAAAACATAGCTATGATTTTCTCACAGTAGGTTACCATTGCTTTCTGCGGTAGACTGATTGCCAGCCAAGGCTATAGAACCCAATCTGTCCTATTATTTAAGAAATATCTGGAGGGAAGAGACGGATTAATACTTTTCCCAAGGGTATTTGTGCGTAAGTGAATGCAAGGAATTCAACTGGATTTCGAATTCGGCACTCCGATTTGTCGTTCTGAGTCGGTACCCACTGCACCACACCGCACATCCCATCAATAATAAACATTTAAAACTTTAACCCATTAAAAGCTTGCAAATTATGCAAATCATACCTTTTTTCATGGCAGTTAATACTCGTGCATTCACAATTCATACACTAAAAGTAACAATTATTATGGAACAGTTGTTGATGCTATTTCTGTCCCATAATATTTGCCACAATTTCATTTATATATTTTACACGAAATGTAAAAATGATTATCGGACAGTGGCAGTCAGTCAGGTAAGTTAGATACGTGATACCAACCTGGGTCATAATGTCTCGAAGGAAATATATTACTGAGTGGGCAGAAGATTTTCCCTCAGTAAGTTGCCATTACTTTCTGCGGTATAGCCAAGGCTATAGAACACAGTTTTTCTTTCTATTTAACTTATAGCTGGAGGGAGAAGAGACGGATTAATACATTTTCCAAAGGTATTTGCGCGTAAGTGAATGCAATGAACTCAACTGGAATTTGAACTCTGCTTTCCAATTTCTCCTTCCGCTGCAACACAACGCACATCCTATCAGTGTCATACGTGATACACGCTTTAGGCGATCATGTCTCGAAAGAAACATGACTGACTAGGCAGAAGATTATCCCGCAGTAGGTTGTCATTGCTTTCTGCTGTAGACTGGTTGTCAGCCAAGGCTATAGAACCCACTCTGTCCTATTATTTAACCCATAACTGGAGGGAAGAGACGGATTAATACTTTTCCCAAAGGTATTTGTGCGTAAGTGAATGCAAGGAATTCGACTGGAATTCGAACTCGGTTCCCCGATTTGTCGGTCCGAGTTGATATCCACTGCACCAGTGGCCGTAAAATATTATCTCTGTCCCATAATATTTGTTTTATTTGCTTTCATATTTTTTACACTAAACGTAACATTTATTATGGGACATAGATACTAATAAATTGTTATGATGAAACACACCTATTCTATAGTGAATAGGCTCTCCCATCCAATTTAAGTAGGAGTAGTAAGAGGAACAGGGGTCAGTCGATGGTGGACGATAGTAGTCGACAGTTAGTCGAATACGAAAGTAGTCAGCGACCTGACAAGATTACACTGCGTAATACATATTATATCAAGTTCCTAACGTTTTGTACGTCGAACCTATTAGGATCGACTTTAGCACAAATACTAGCCTCCACTGCGAAAATAACTCCACAGCTTAATTACAACCTCTGTCCTACAATAGTTGTTACATTTGGACTCAGATTTCTGACACTAAATGTAACAGATTTATGGAACAGAGATTGTATTCAGCAATATCACTGTTCTATAATAGTCGTTACAATTGTGCCAATGTTTCGGATACTAAATATAATAATTATTATTGGTCAGAGATTGTAATTAATAACATATCTGACCCATGATAATTGTTACGTTTTATACACTAAGTTTAACAATTACTATGAGACAGAAGTAGTATTCTATTATTAAAACCAATAACCATGAATATCGATTTATCATATATATATATATATATATATATATATATATATATATATATATATATATATAACTGCTGAAGCAAAATAGCAGTGAAAGTCTTGTTCAAGGATTCGAACAAAAAAATAAATAAATAACCGGTTATAGGATACAAATTCTATAACATCCATCAACTAACTAAAACACACAACGTAAAATTGCACACCCGCAAACTCGGATCCAAACGACTAAAAACATTGTAGAAAAGCCCAGACCAAGAAAACTTCACAAGTCAGTGTGAAAAGTAAAATCCTGGATCCTGATTGGATGGCAAATGGAGAATTGATATGTGACGTCGGCCAAATGTTTTTTAACACCTAAAGTAAAAATGCTCGATGGAGCCGGTCACATGATCAGATTCACTACTTAAGGACGTTCCTTGCCCGGTCAAAAACAGTCAGAATGGGAGCGGTATTTGATAGCATCTCACAAGGTAAGGGAGAAACTTCAAGCTGACTCGGTCAAGTCTTGTCGACCTCTTCTTCCAACTTTCTTTTCTTCTTTTTCACTCCACGCCGCCAAAGAAAACAAAAACGCGTACACTCTGTCTGCGCTAAGTACACTTTTTTAATTTGTTTTGCCTTCTCTCACACACTCTGTCGCCGACTTACCAAAAAAGAGGAAAGAACATAAGAAGCTTTTACATTCTGCTACTACACAACCATGAACTCTAAACTTCTGTGAACTTTTTAAATGACTGCATTTCTCTTTGAAGAATTTTAACTACAAACCTGTATGCATTTCTCAATGAACATTTTTCTTCTCACAAATATGTTATAGTGTTCAGTTAACAAAATATCACGTATATTTCTCTTCTTACACTTTTGTTAATAAATCTTTACTTTAAGGTACACACGAAATATTTTAACTTTCACATATCAACATCCAACCTTCAACCTTCTGATATTTAAATTGTGGGGATTTCGGACGTGTTTGGCACAAGGCCAATTTACCCCTACACGGTTAAATAACCAATGTCTTTGTTACCTGTACTGTAACCTCTTACATTTTTATACTAAATGTCGCACATATTTGGATACATATGACAGCGAATGGTGGAGGATCTCTTCAAAAATGAAAGGGGGCTTCGAAGCAATAGAAATCTTGTTCTACAGAAGGATGCTGAGGATACCATTGACCGAGCATGTGAGCAACGACAAAGTTTTGGAGAGGATGCAAACGAGAAGAAAACTTATACTTAACATCAGGAAGAGACAGCTGGGGTTTCTGGGATACGTAATAAGGAAAAAGGGCTTGGAGAATTTAACACTCACAGAACGGATAGAGGGAAAGAGAGACAGGGGAAAGCAGCGCGAGACATGTTTGACGGGTTTGAGCAAATGGATGGCGGAGTGGTGTTTGGGAGGCGGAGTGGTGTTTGGGAGAGATGCCAACAAGGAAAATATTAAGAACGACTAGGGGCAGGGGCAAGTGGAAGTCCATGATCGTCTACATCCTGAAGGAACACGAAAGAAGAAGAAGAAGAAGAAGAAGAAGAAGAAGAAGAAGAAAAAGAAGAAGAATATTGTTTGTAATATAACATTTTTTCCTCTAGAAGTGTTATCTCCCTTACACGGATGTCTTAGTGACAATAACGTTGCCGAGGAAAATATTTTTTTCGTTATGTTAGTTGAAAAAAATCGAACAATTAATCTTTAAGTTTGACACAATTTAATTTATTAATCCTTAAATTTACTATTTTTCTAATAAAGAAATGTATGGTAAAAATATTGCATTTTTAAGAGATTTTAAAATATTTTAATTTCTCTTTGGTCAGCGCTTATCAAATTCACGAATTGAAATGGGCGGAAGTGACTTTTTATTACTTAAATAAAATTATGAAATAGTTATTTAAAAACGTAAAATAATTTTTCCTTTTTTTTACGGATTGACTTTAGGCCATTATATTTCAAGTAAAACTAAAATTAAACTTCAAAGAAAACATTTAAGTTATTTAAAATGCATATTTCAGCTTGTTTTTATCTCTGTCTTATAATATTCGTTTCATTTGCTTTCATATTTTTACACTAAATGTAGCAATTATTATGGACTGTAAGTTAGCAAAAAAAATTTTTATCGTTTCACTCCCACCAAGCAAGGGGTTACCGCCACTAGTGAGCAGGAGGCTGCATAAGAGAAAAGTGAAAGTTTAAGCGGAAGTAGAGCGAAAAGAAAGACGAACCAGTTACAGGGGGTGTCGGAGAAAGGGAAAGAGAAAGATGGGAATGTGAAGACAGTGGCGAGGATAGGGGGAGAAAGGAAAAGAACAAGATACACGAGGTGATGGGGAAAGGACGAGAGAAGGACTGTAGTCAAATGGACAAGAGATGGGAATTGACGTTGCATTTAAATTCTTGGAGATGGTAGCCATGAGGAAAGCAAGTATACGAAAGGGAGTTTCACAGACGGGAAGTGCGAGAAAGGAAGCTGATGGTGTAGAAGTGGCGGCTACATAAGAGGAAGAAAAGAAAAGAACAAAAATAATGTTGAATTGCAATAGTTTCTTTTATGTGCCGTGTCCTTTCAGGACATAAACGATAATGTCCCTTCACATCTTTCTGTTCTTTTAGCTATTACTATATTTTGTTTTATTATTTCTCTCAATTTTTGCCCTGTCATTCATTTTCTTAAGCTGATCAAGTATGTCAGGTACTGTTTTCCCCTGTCTCTCTTTTCCACTATCCGCTCTGTGTGTATCAGATTCTCGAAGCCCTTCTTCCTCATTACGTGTCCTAGAAGCCAACTGTTACATGCTGATGTTAAGTAAAAGTTTCTCTTTTGTGTCTATTCTCTACAAAAATTTCGACATTGCTCATATGTTTAGTGCATGGTATTCTCAGAATTCTTCTGTAGAACCACATGTTTTGCTGCTTTGAGTATCTTCTTCATCTTTGCGCAAATTGTCCAGCATTCGTTGCCATATAGGAAAACAGATATCAGTACTCTTTGTTTCCAGCGACATTGTCCTGTCTCTCTATACTCTACTCAGTTTCCGGAATACATCCTTGGCCATGCCAATGCGACTCCTGATCTCAGTGTCACACTTTCCATCCTCTGTTTGAACACTTCCCAGGTACTAAAATTTGTGTGCTTGCTTGATTTTAGTATCCTCGACCTGTAATTAACATTTTGGGACTTATTTTTGCTGATCACCATGCATTCAGTTTTCTTGAAGTTTATGCTTAATCATTTCTTCTCGCTTTTCTTTGCTACATTATGTTGGTTTGTTTGTTTTTATGGCATATCAACCTCGGCGGGTCATTTATTGCCAACTAAATTTTATTTATTTATTGCTGGTAATACCTTTTTCTTTCAACAATTGTTGTTTATATAAGTGTTGTGTCTAGTAATACATTTTTCATTTCGAGTATCAAGATTCATTGAGATTTGTTTTTAAGGGCAGGGTCCCCAAGTCTTACCCTTGTTATTTAACCCATAACTGGAGGGAAGTGACTGATTAATACCTTTCCCAAGAGTACTACTGCTTAAGTGAATGCAGAGTATTCAACTGGAATTAGAACTCGGCTCACTGATTTCGCTTTCCTAGCCGATATCCACTGCACCTCAACGCACATCCGTCACTATAAGCTTACAGCACCTGGAATTCCCAAGCGGTCACCCATCTAAGTACCGACCAGGCTCAACGATGCTTAACTTCGGTGATCGAGCGAGAACCGGTGTATTCAACGTGATAGGCCGTAAGCCCGCTACATTATGTAAAACGTTTTGCATTTTCCATTTTGAGTCTGCTGTCAGCACAGTGTCATCTGCATATCTTAAGTGAGACTGTAGGTTATAGTCACTTTAAAACTAGAAAGAAAGAATCTAGGCTACAGCAGGCAGGAGGCTAACGGGTCTTGCCTGTGCCGTTAAGGTTAGCCAAAGATACCAGGTAGGTTGTGGGCACTCTAACAATAGATAGAAAGAATCTAGGCTCCAGAGAGTAGGCTAAAGAAGCTTGCCTATACCGTTAAAGTTAGCCAACGGTACCATCAGAATGTAGGTCTACCTAATAGTTTATGGTCACACAAAGAACAGAGAAAATTAATCTAGACTACGTGAAGTAGGCTAAAGAAGCTTGCCTGTACCGTTAAAGTTAGCCAACGGTACCATCAGAATATCAGTCAGTTAACTACCATACTTGATACACGCTTGGGCGATCCTGTCTCGAAAGAGACATGACTGACTGGGCAGAAGATTATTCCGCAGTAGGTTGCCATTGCTTTCTGCGATAGACTGGTTGCCGACCAAGGCTATAGAACCCAATCTGTCTTGTTATTTAACCCATAACTGGAAGGAATAGACGGATTAATACCTTTCCCAAGAGTATTTGCGCGCAAGTGAATGCAACGAATTCGGCTCCCCGATTTCTCGTTCCGAGCCGATATCCAATGCACCACAACGCACAACCGCTAAGGATGGCTAAGACAACTCAGAATGTAGGTCTACCTAATAGTTTATGGTCACACAAAGAACAGAGAAAATTAATCTACTACGTGAAGAAGGCTAAAGAAGCTTAACTGTACTATGAATATGTAGACCTACATGCTAGTTAAAGCATATCACGTTGAATACACCGGTTCTCGTTCGATCACCGAAGTTAAGCAACGTTGAGCCTGGTCAGTACTTAGATGGATGACCGCTTGGGAATACCAGGTGCTGTAAGCGTTTACTGACAGAGAATGAATTATGGTGCAGTGGATATCGGCTTGGAAAAAGAAATCGGTGAGCCGAGTTCGAATTCCAGTTAGTTGAGTACCCTGCATTCACTTAAGCACTGGTACCATTGGGAAAGTTATTAATCCGTCACTTCCCTCTCGTTATGGGTTAAATATCAGGATGTGGCCTGGAGGCAACCCATCTAGTGTTGGTGTCACAAATAAAAACAACCTTGGTAGCTCTGGCGAAGCATCAAGCATACAGCTATTTGACAAGATTATGAATTTCGCTACAAACTGCGCCAGGGTTCCAAATGCACTGGGAATACCGGAGTGGTGTAGTGAGTTCTATCTCGGGTAAGACAGCAAGACGACGACGAGGTTAAGATCGCTCTAACAAGAGAATGAATAATTCTACGCTATTAGAGGCAGGGCAAACGATCTTACTGATACCATTAAAGTTAGCCAAAGGTACCGTGAGAATGTAGACATACCAGGTAGTTTAGTCTCCTTCTCTCTTTAACAACAGAATGTAGGCTAAAGATGCTTGCCTTCAATGTTAAGGTTAAGCAAATGTATGAATATAGGCCTACCGAATAAGTTATGGTCACTCTGAAAAGAGAGAAAATAATCTAGTATAAAGAAGGCAGACTAAAGAGCTTATATATACCGTTAAGTTTGCTAAATGTTCTGTGAGAATGTAGTTTTACTAAGGAAACCGAAAATGCATGAGTTTTACATCACCCATACAAATGTACCTTTGTAATCGGCCACCAACATTGTATGAATTTTAACCTCTTAATACAATTATCTTCGAAGATGAAGAAAAAACTTGAAGCAGCTGAAATGTGGTTCTACAGAAGGATGCTGTGAATATCATGAATCGAGCATGTGAGCAATGATGAGGTTTTGGAAAGGAAATTAATACCAAGCATCAAGAAGAGACAGCTAAAGTTCCTGGGGCTTGCAATGAGGAAGGAGGACTTGGAGAACCTGATACTAACAGGCCAGGGGAAAGCAGCGGATATCATATTTGAACGATCTGATCAGGTGGATGACGAAATGAGGGTTGCATGGTGCAACAGAAGGTGTGCTAAGAGCCACCAGGGATAAGGAGATGTGGAAAGCCATGATCGCCCACGTTCTGAAATAACAGGCACATAAAATAATAATAAGAAGAATACAATTCTCATCGTATAGAGTGAACTCTATTTTATGCGTGGCTATTTTATGTTGGAACATCGGTTTCCGTACTATCACCGTAGTTAAGCAACCTCGTATCAGTACTTGGATGGGTGACTACTCAGGAATGCCTGGTACTGTAAGTTTGGATGTTCAGGTGATGTAATTGGTAATGGCTTGGAAGCTAATCCAAAAGCCGAATTCCTGTTTCTGTCAGGTTCATTATATTCACTTATGCGCAAATATCCTTAGGGGATGTATGATTCCACCTATTCTCCTCTAGCTACGGGTTAATTAGTACGACTTGTATCACTAAAAATATTATAACATTATGCGAGAAAAGAAATGTTTTGCCTAGAATTTATGGTTACATCTACCTATTTCAAATTTAATATGATGATACTTACCGCCAATCTAAAAGCGTGCTTAAATTTATAAAGTGATTGATTGATTCATTTTCGACGGCTAATTAACCACCATGAATATTGTTGTGGAGTTGTGGTGGAATCTTCGTCGCCAAGTTGTTGTAGAGTTGTTGTTACGCTGCGTCTCGACTGTCTTAGCTGACGACTATTCATTCCGTTTTCTTACATTTAATAATTAGTCCTTTCTTCTTGCTTTCTCTCACTAATTTGTTTACTTTTTTTCTTCTTCGGTTTACCTTTTGAGTATCATCCGGTTATCTTATGTGTATTTATTTTGTAAACTTACAAACTTACAAAATTATGGCACAAGGCCGAAAAATGGGGAGGGGGAACAAAACTCGGGTTGGTCTACAGATACTCTATCCTATATCTAGCTAATCAGATTCGCGACCCATACATACGTTACAATGATTCTCATTCACCATAAAAATTTGTCCATCAACACTCATACTTGTCGTGCACCAAAATACCGCAAAAACATACCGAGGACCTACAAAACGCCCCAAATGTACATAAAAATTTGTGGTTTGTACAATAAATTACAAAAATAACTTTAAAAATTTTTCATGAAATGACATGATGGGAAGGGGTTATGAAGAAACAAAAAATCCCAAAACAAAACAATTTCAAATGAATATATATACATCGTGTTAGTAAGACCCAAACACACCCTCATAATTAAAGAGGCCGCTGTATTCTGCCTTAAAAGGACAGAATCAAGAAGCTCTCTTTCTTAGGGGAATGGAGATGCCGGGTACAAAATAAATTGGACAGGAGAATATATAAGGCTGACCCAGCCGAGAATGAAAAATGGGACAAAATAACAATGGACAATGGGGATCTCGAACTGGATCATAATCCGGTTATCTTATGTTCGTCTGTGAGGAAAATGTCTATTATATATTAGCTGTCGTGGCGAAACTTCGCCGCCATGTTTTTGTTGTGACCTGTTAGGACTCGGAAGTAAGACAGGGAAACAAGAAGGTAGGTTCAAATATGTATATATCTAATGTACAGAACAAAATATACAATAGTAAATGTTAGTAATCAGCAAATATAGAAGTGTATGTTCGAACGGACTGTCTCTAGACTGTCTCACGATTGCCACTCAGCTGCGTCCTCGGAAGTCACTCCGGTTATTTATAGCAGGAGGAAGAGTCCATTCCCTGTAGAAGGGCACCATAACAAATTTTATCTAAAGACTGAAAATATTTTTAAATTGCACGATTTTTTCTTCAAAGATAAAACTTGAATCTATTATTACGTCATCTGCTAAGAAGATTAGTTTAATGAGTCGCGCGAGACAATTTTTCTTTCCAGAATCTATCTTTCATATCTATAACTGTCATTTGTCCATGCTTAGATTATTGCTGCCACATATGGTCTGGTGATACTGCTATCTACCTTGAGCTCTTGGATAAAATCCAAGGAAGAATTAGCAATATTATCGGTTCTGACCTGGCAGCTCGGCTTCAGACACTTTTCCACGGCTGTAAGGCTGCCGCCCTCTGTCTTTTCTACAAGTAATTTCATGGTAATTATTTGGATGAGCTCCTCGCGCTTGTTGCTAGACTTTATGAACTTAAGCGCAGTACCTTGGGAGAGTTATGGGTTAAATAACAGGACAGATTGGGTTCTATAGCCTTGCTTGGTAACCAGTCTACCACAGAAAGCAATGGCAACCTACTGCTGGATAATCTTCTGCCCAGTCAGTCATGTTACATGATCGCCTAAGCGTGTTTCACGTATGGCACTTGACTGACTGACTAGACTGGTGTTGAAATCTCATCAATTTACAGTTAAGCTGGCAAGATGTAGCCGTAAGTTCTATGTTAACAGTTCCTTTCCTTACAGTTCTCGCTTGTGAAACTCTCTTCCATCTCTATGCTTTCCAGCCAACTTTATTTTGCAAAAATATAAATGCAATTTCATTTGGGATCCTCCTGATTACACTTTCTTCTTCTCGTTCATTAATAATGTTTCTGTTTCTAATTCTTCCAAACCCTGTAACCGCTTGTGTCTTAGTGAATTGACTGCCTTGCATGGAGTGATGCCGATTAAAAATAAGAATATATATTTATTACTACCACTGTCCTATAATGGGAATGGTTATAGGTCCTATTGTTTTCGATAATTGTAAATCAAAACGCATGAAACGGTTTCGAATCTCAGAGTCAGCTCTTTCAAACTTAAAAGCGATTGTATCTTCTGTTGTCATTAGTTTCTTAGGGATTCGCAATAAAAAATTGGGATCTCAAGAGTAGAAATATAAGGAACACAGCCTTAATGTAATAAATCATTCCGTTTTTTTTTCGTTGTCTTTTCCTTTTCATTAAAACCTTTTAACATTAATTAATCCAAAAGTTAATGTGTTCCTTTCTGTCTCTTTATCTCTGTTTTTTTTTTTTTACTTTAAATTGTGTCACGCTAATTTAGATTTTATCCGACTGCGAATTTTTTCTTTTATTATTATATGTTAATTTTTCCCGCATTGCCAAAATATTTTTACATGACGTCACACATCTTAAGCAATTTTACAAGTAGCATTATTTCAATGTTCCGTTTTTCTGTTACGTAATAATTAGTTCGACGACAATACTCTGGTTCGCTAATAATTTATCGGAATTCCATTTTCATTTAAAAAAAAAAGTTACCGAGATATTTAAAGGTTTTAAAATTGCATCACCATCTATAAAGCGTTCTTTTTTTTTCTCCCCGCAACGACTGTTTTAATTAATGTGCGTATTACATAATATTTTGCATCGTTATGATTCGGCTATTCTTCTCATACTATCATAATAGTAATAAAAATCACAAGAGTATATCCAAAGGCGAATTGGCATTGCGAAGGAAGCATTCCAGAAGTTCAGTAAGGTATTAAGAAACAGGAAAATTTCACTAGAAACAAAGAAGAGAGTACTGAATTGATAAGTGAGGTCAGTTCTTCAATATGGCAGTGAATGCTGGACAATATCATCGAAGATGAAGGAAAAACTTGAAGCAACTGAAATGTGGTTCTACCGAAGGATGCTGCGAATATTTTTGATCGAGCATATGAGCAATGATGAGATTTTGGAAAGGATGGAAACGAAAAGGAAATTAATACTGAGCATCAGGAAAAGACAGCTAAAGTTCCTGGAACATGCAATGAGGAAGGAGGGCTTGGAGAATCTGATACTAACAGGCCAGATAGAGGGGAAAAAGAGACAGGGGAAAACAGCGGAAAACATATTTGAAGGACCTGATCAGGTGGATGACGGAACGAGGGTTTTATGGTGTAACAGGAGAAAGCGTGCTAAGAGTCACCAGGGATAGGAAGATGTGGAGAGCCATGATCGCCTACGTTCTGAAAATAAGTAATAAATTTCTGTACTTGTTTGATGTTGGCACCTCTAATTTTTAGGTCGCATCTTAGTTCTTTTCTCATGCTAACAACCGTATATTCTGTCCTATACAGGTTATAGCTAGTCCTTTCTTCTCGCTTTCATTTACGACACTGTATAAGAGGCCCTGTAGTTTTCTGGCTGTGCCTGTCATTAACACAGTGCCATCTGCACATCTTATATTAAGATTATGTCCCTCGTCTCCGATAATAACTTTTGGCCACGTCCCTTGTTCCCTTGGGATAATCTTGCTGTAAAGATTCAACAAATCTGGAGAGAAGACACATCCTTGTCTTAAGCCCTTTCTATTTTTTTGCAGTTACTCCATTTTCCTTCCGTATACAAAGCGATTTTCTCCCAGTATAAGATCTGCATTATTTTAACGTCTTTTCCGAATAGATTAAGTTTACCTCATTGATGACCCCTCCACAAGAATGTACTCGAAAGATCAGACTGGCAATGAGGCCAGGCTCTTTTACAGTTAAATCAACTAAATGCAACCTCCACTTCCACGATAACTAACCCCTCTTTCTCATCACTTTTCGCGATGTAACCCCCTGCGCAAAAGCTGCCTTGCTTAGGGTGAAATGATTATAAAAGAAATGTGCATTGCAATTGGTTTTTATCATTATCATCTTTCATTAATTTTAATTTCTATTAAAATAGTTTTTCGTTCCCCATCATTTTTAATTAGCATTATTTTTCATCAATATCACTTTATAATTATTTTTCATCATTATCACTTGATAACTATTTTTCAGCAATATCACTTTATAACTATTTTTCATCATTATCACTTGATAACTATTTTTCATCATTATCACTTTATAAATATTTTTCATCAATATCACTTTATAACTATTTTTCATCATTATCACTTTATAAATATTTTTCATCAATATCACTTTATAACTATTTTTCATCATTATCACTTTATAAATATTTTTCATCAATATCACTTTATAACTATTTTTCATCATTATCACTTGATAACTATTTTTCAGCAATATCACTTTATAACTATTTTTCATCATTATTACATTATAACTATTTTTCATCAATATCACTTTATAACTATTTTTCATCATTATCACTTTATAAATATTTTTCATCAATATCACTTTATAACTATTTTTCATCAATATCAATTTATAACTATTTTTCATCATTATCACTTTATAACTATTTTTCATCAATATCAATTTATAACTATTTTTCATCATTATCACTTTATAACTATTTTTCATCAATATCAATTTATAACTATTTTTCATCAATATCAATTTATAACTATTTTTCATCATTGTCACTTTATAACTATTTTTCATCAATATCACTTTATAACTATTTTTCATCAATATCAATTTATAACTATTTTTCATCATTATCACTTTATAACTATTTTTCATCAATATCAATTTATAACTATTTTTCATCAATATCAATTTATAACTATTTTTCATCATTATCACTTTATAACTATTTTTCATCAATATCAATTTATAACTATTTTTCATCATTATCACTTTATAACTATTTTTCATCATTATCACTTTATAACTATTTTTCATCATTATCACTTTATAACTATTTTTTTATCAGTATTAATTTTCATCATTACAATTCGTCATCATTATAATTTTTGTGGGTTTTATTTTTAATCATTATCAATTTTCAACTGTATTATATTTTTTATGAGTATCAGTCATTCAGTCAGTTAAGTGCAATGCGCGATATACGCTTGGGCGATCATGTCTCGAAAGAGACATGACTGACTGGGCAGAAGATTATCCAGCAGTAGGTTGCCATTGCTTTCTGCGGTAGACTGGTTGCCAACCAAGACTATAGAACCCAATCTGTCCTATTATTTAACCCATAACTGGAGAGAAGAGACGGATTAATACCTTTCCCAAGTGTATTTGCGTGTAAGTGAATGCAAGGAATTCAACTGGAATTCGAACTCGTTTCCCCGATTTCTCGTTCCGAGCCGATATCCACTGCGCCACAACGCACATCCTCCACTGCGCCACAACGCACATGAGTATCATGTTAACCGTTATCTTCCCCACATATCCGCATAAACTGTGCCTTTTACTCTGTAACCCGCTACCTTGAGTGGCTCTCTGGCCTTGTACAAAGTAAGCATCATTGTATAAAAAATCTCGTTCCGTTTTCTATTTTATCATTGTTGTTTTTCTCCCCCTTTTCTCTCTTTATCTAACTATATTGATATGTTCTCATCTATCTATCCATTGATTTAACAATGAATTGATGTCAAAAAGATTTTTTTATTCCGCATCTTTTTTCGAATTATGATCAAACAACAAAATTAATATTATTAATTATATTTAAAATAATTTTTAGAAATTGTGGAGGAATCCAAACTCAAACATAGTATAAAAAAAAGATTCAAATATCTGGCTAAAGTTCTAACAGAGGACGAAAAATGCGATGCTGAAATCTAGAGATACATTGGGGTAGCCAAAGATGCCATGCGAAAGCGAAGCAGAGTATCAAGAAACAGAAAACTTCGTTCAAAACAAATAGTACAGAACTGTTACGTAATATTAGTCATCCTATATGGCAATGGATGCTGGACAATCCCCTTAAGGATGAAGCAGTTCTACTGAAAGATGCTGAGGATAACATGGACCGAACTTGTGAGCAATGATAAAGTTTTAGAGGAAATGGAAACAAAAAGGAAAGATGAAGAAGAGACTTGAAGCAACAGAAATGTAGTTCTACAGAAAGATGCTGAGGATAACACGGACCAAACATATGAGCAATGATAAAGTTTTAGAGGAAATGGAAACAAAAAGGAAAGATGAAGAAGAGACTTGAAGCAACAGAAATGTAGTTCTACAGAAAGATGCTGAGGATAACATGGACGCAACATGTGAGCAACCACGAGGTTTTCGAGAAAATAGGAAAAAAAGAGAATTTATGCTTAACATCAGGAAGGAACAGTTGAAATTTCAGGAGCACATAATGAGGAAGAATTGATTGGAAAATCTGTTCCTCATGAGGCGAATAGAGGGCAAGAGTGACAGAGGATAGCAGCGCATGCCATACTTGAAGAGCTTCAGTAAATATTAGTGGAACAGGTTTTAGAAATAAAGAAAACACAAAATATATTTAGAGTTGCAAGTGGCAAAAAATTGCGGAGAGCCATGATCACTTACGTCCTGCCGTGAAGAGACAGGCACGTAGAGTTGATTTTCTAAGCGCTGTTTAGATGTGGTACAAGGGCAAAAGTATAGGATACTCAGTGAGGATCGAACTGCCTACTCAGTTGAGACAAGCATACCACATCGAGTTGCCCTACGGCACATCAAAAGTCGCTTTCTCTTTCTAAATACGTTTGATTTATCCCGAATTTTATTCGCCATTCACTATGACGAAACGAGAAGACGTTGTTTACAAATTTTCGTAAGCGTCGACTAAATTTGACAATTCTAGTCTTTTGATAACTTCATGGAAATCAGAAAGAAAGGAAAAAAATATGAAACGGAAAAAAAAGAATGAAAGAAAGAAAGAAAGAAAGAAGGAAATATAGAAGTGTTTGATATCTCTTGCCAATACATAATAAATAATGGATGGACTATTCCATTTTGATTAGTGACAAGACATATCAAAGACGCTACTTGCATTCAGTGAGAAAATGAAAAATAAGTGTTTAACATCTCTTGCCAATACCGCATAAATAATGGACTATTCCATTTTGATTCGTGACAAGACAAAAGACATATGAAATACGCTACTTGGTTTCAGTGAGAAAACGGAAAATGTGCTTAACGGTCGTTTCAGTGAACTAGGAAAAGTTGTCACTTTCATTTCGTTTCATTTGTACCTCCTTACTTCTTAAAAACATAAAAAGCATTTATATTTATTATTGTTATTGCAATATTTTGTTAAAGTTGTTAAGCTCAAATATTTAACGATATGATGGAGGAATTTCCGTGGATATTTTATTGTAGAACTCCCCATGACCTTGCTCAATCATTAACTTAAGTATTAAGGTTCATCAGAAATTTCCAATAGAAAAATTTTCACGGGTCTTTCTTGTCAGTAAAAATATAATTATATCGTCACACTGTGATTACACGAGAACTAAACGATGTCCAAGCGAAACAGATGAGTCACTACTAGCGGGTTCTCATAGTATCATTTTTCTCAGATAAAATGTATAAGAGAACGTTTAAATGTCGTGGTTGAGGCAATATTGAGGTTTTCGGGATCAGCGATGCACTGGTAATAAATTATAACGGAGAATTTATCAATGACTGATTTAGGCGCATTTATTCAAGAGGAAATTATTGCGTGCAATAGATTTTATTAGTATTAGAGATCTTCGGAATTAATTTTTATCATGCAACACTAGGAAAGGACAAAATAATGCTATAACTTCTTGAATTGGGATGTCATCACTTTCTCACCCATTTATTGGAGTAGATAGATCTATCTATCGCCCGGCTCACACTCCACCCACGTCTATTGAACAGGTTAAGAGGCTCATCCCTTGTTCCCTGTTTAGGATGTGGTTTCCGGCTTTCTCTTTTCCAATCTTCTCACTTTGTTTTTTTTTTTCAATTGGAGTAGATAGATCTATCTATCGCCCGGTTCACACTCTACCCACGTCTATTGAACAGGTTAAGAGGCTCATCCCTTGTTCTCTGTTTAGAATGTGGTTTCCGTCTTTCTCTTTTCCAATCTTTTTACTCTTACGTAGCCTCCTGCGCATCAGTGGCGTTACCGCCTTGCTTGGGGTGATACGATTAAAAAAAATATGACATGGCGTCTCCTTCTCTTTTCTACAAGTATTTTCATGACAACTACTCTGACAAGCTTTTTTCCCTGACTCGTTTATTGTTGAAATAGATAAATGCAAACGCCACCTCTACTTAAACAGAGTTTTTTCTCGCACATCCCACTCGTGTAACTCTCTTCCGTTTCGTTGATTCCCTGATAAACTAAAGTGCCATACGTGATACACGTTTAGGTGATCAGGTCTCATTCGATGCATGACTGACTAAGAAAAATATTTTCTCGCAGTGGGTTGGCATTATATGCTGCGGTAGACTGGTTGCCAAACAAGGCTATTGTTGTGGAGTAGTTTTCGCACTGAAGGTTATAATCAGGCTATGTCGTTTGCTAATCGACTTAACGTACCCAAAATGTTAGAACTTGGTAATCTTCCACTGAAAGCTGACTCCTTAGTATTTGGTTAACTGCCGACTAATATCAAGTACCTAGTGGTTCTACTGAACTCCAGTAGAACTCTAAAGAATTCTCTAGAACTTCTAAGAACTCCTATGAACTTCTCAAGAACTTCTCTTTATTTATTATGAGTAATACATAATTGTGGCACAAGGCCAATTTGGGGAGGGGAACAAAACTCGGGATGGTCTACAGTAACTATCTTATACCTAGCTATTCCGATTCACGACCCAAGCATACGTTACAAATTTTCACAATCACCACAAGAACTTGTCCATCAACACTCAATCTGCCATGTATCAAAATTTCTCAAGACAATCCGGGGACCTAAAAGCACCCCAAGTGCAAATAGAAACAACAATTTTATAAAATACAAAATATCGATAAAACTCTCACATGAAATTGCATGAGAGGGAGGAGAATGACAATAATACCCCAATATCAGAAAATGTTACAACTCAAAATACAAAATAAAGATATGAAGTTAGCTGGACCCAACCCCACCTCAAAACAAAGAGGCCGCTGTATTTTGACCATACGGCCGAATCAAGAGGCCCCCTTTCTACAGGGAGTGGATAGGAGAAAACAATTTGGACAGGGGAAAATATAATAATGACCCAGACGTGATCAAACGGGACAAAATAAAGTGGAACTGGGAATCTCGAACTGGATCATAACAAAAGAGACAGTGCCGGGAGCAGGCCGGGAAACAGAATCACTCACATAACTAGGTACACAAGAAGGAGCTTACCTTAACCAGGGGAGAGTTCCAAAGGAATCCACCCCGATGCGACTAGTAGATCTAAAAGAGAAAATCAAGGCTAGCCCCGGTCACACCAACCAGGATCCCTACATTTATCCACCTTTTGCTGAAGTCTGTCGACGTCAACCATTTTCAATCAGTTCTAATCTTCATTTTGGGCTGGTGGTCAAAATATCGGATCAGATCCTGGTGTGATAGACAGCCACCCCGCAAAGACTTCCTCCAGTCGCGTCGTCCATATCGCCATTCTAGCCGTGACTAGTAGCGACAGAAACACTATTTGCTTCACTTCAGAAAACATCCACACCGAACGACCATAGGTCACGAAGCAGACAGGCTGCGGTACCCCGATCCCTCAGTCCATTCGCATTCAAACTGTCTATTTTGATAGACATCTTTTAAATCTGAAAAGAGAAAAAGAGAAGATTACTCTAGTCACATACCGGGAGAAAATCTTTGGGAGTTAGGACCCCGACAGACTGTCCAAGAGAATCTGTTCCGACATCGGACGTAATCCGTCCGCCAAGGACAATTCCGCTAACGTCCGTAGGGTAGATTAGTTTTACTATCCTATATAAACAGGGATGGAACAAACAGGGAACCTCCCAACAG
>JBBBDQ010000633.1:0-12500 GCA_037127315.1 Ascarosepion bandense
CTGCCAAATTTGTCTTTGCTCTCTTTCTTGGTCTGTTTTTTTATCTGTCTATCTTTCTCAGACCGTTTCTTATCTATCTGTCTGTCTCAGTCTGTTCCTTATCTGTCTGTCTTGGTCCGTTCTTTATTTATCTGTCTGTCTTGGACTGTTCCTTATCTATCTATCTGTCTGTCTGTCTCAGTCTGTTTCTTATTTATCTATCTGTCTGTCTCAGTCTGTTCCTTATCTATCTATCTGTCTGTCTCAATCTGTTTCTTATCTATCTATCTGTCTGTCTTGATCTGTTATTTATCTATCTATCTATCTGTCTTGATCTGTTCCTTATCTATCTATCTATCTGTCTCAATCTGTTTCTTATCTATCTATCTGTCTGTCTCGATTTGTTCCTTATCTAACTATCTGTCTGTCTCAATTTGTTCTTTATCTAACTATCTGTTTGTTTCAATTTGTTCCTTATCTATCTATCTGTCTCAATCTGTTTCTTATCTATCTATCTGTCTTGGTCTGTTCCTTATCTATCTATTTGTCTGTCCTGGTTTGTTCCTTATCTATCTATCTGTCTTAGTCTGTCTCAGTGTGATCATTATCTATCCATCTGTTTCTGTGTGATCATTATGTATCTAGCCTTATCAGCATGGTCTCAGGATACACCAACTGCACCTCTGATATTGGTACCCACCACCACCACCACCACCAACTGGGACATCTATTTGGCATGAGTGGCAACCCATGATGCTTGAAGACAGGATCCTGATGGTTGAAGGTCTTTGGAGTTGGGCTATACATAAACTCCAAAACACCACTTTGGCTCTTACTTGAGCTAGGCCGGCTGGTGGACAGGGCCTGATTCAATCAACCATTTTGTCTCATCAAGTTCTAAGTCAGACTAATGAAGCAAACAAAATGCATTCACATTTACTATATTAAACATTAAACTAAGTAAGCAGTGGCTGATGGGTCAACTTTACTGGGAACAAAGGAATCTGACATGGCTGTTTAAACCTCTAAGGAAAGCCCATACTTGGGTGCATGATCCTGGCTATAACAGATGCTTAGAACCCTCCCCACATTTGAGTATACCAGTCATGTAGCCCCTGAGGAATGAGGCAAATGAGATTTTCCCTCACATCTTCTCCATATAGGCCCTGAGGTGGTTGGGAAGCATGGATAATGAATGATAATAAAAAATAAAATATGAGCACAAAAAAATCCCAAAAAACCAAGAGACTACATATTGATATAAACACAGAAAATGTCACAGGAAAATCAATCCATGGAAAAATATTTTGAAATCCATAATAATAGAACCAATGGAAGACAAAATAATAGCAAATTGTCACCTTTTATAAATAAAACATACAATGTGTGTTAGCACGTGCAATACCCTGTCTTCATTAACCACCTACCAGGGGTGATATCATGGTTTTGATGGCTATGGTAAGACCGCCATCCCTGGCACCACCAGCAGCATTTGGCACCAGGCAGGGTATGAAGATAAACTTGTTGATTGTCTCTCTTGTATATTCTCAGAAAGAAGTAAGAAGAAAAAAGCTTTTATTTAACTTCTATCAGTAATGATAGAAGTTAAATAAAAACATAATGCTGAAACACGACTAACGATAACCAAATTTCATTATATAAAGGTCTACCTACATCAATTTTTAAATTTCTCCAAAGGTGTGGTGAGAAGCGCTGAACTCTCACTGTGTACACTGGAGAAAATTAAGAACAATAATTCTATCAAAAAACAAAATATTACAAACATAAAATGAATATCCTTTAAAAATTGATTGAATTATAGATACCAACACTTATATCATTACTTTTGAAGCACCAGAACCACCTCAGGAAATAAAAATTAGCTATACAATTTGTAAAGTAGAAACATAGATTTCAAATGCATTAAGATGCTTCAACTGCCAAAGATATGGATATAAGAAGAATGAATGTTCATGTCAATATGTAAAATTGTGAGGAGAATGGTCCTAACCATACCATCACATACCCAAATGTAATCAAATACCCTAATTGTAAAAAATCATAGGGCAACTACCAGGGACTGTGAAACCTTGAAAAAGAAAAAGAAATATTAAAAATTAAACATTCCGAAATACTTCCTACTCAGATAGTATTGAAACTCCAATATACCATCTGCACAAAAATTACCCACGAAACATCAAGTTATAGCTATGAAAATCTAATATCAAATAAATTACATGAAACATAAGAAGTAAGATTTTTAATTTAAGAATTAAAAATATATTTTAGAAACAATACTACGAGAAACCGGGTAGCTGAGTTCGAATTCCAGTTGAATCCATTGTATTCACTTACGCGCAAATACCCTTGGAAAAGGTATTAATCCATCTATTCCTTCCAGTTATGGGTTAAATAGCAGGACAGATTGGGTCCTATAGCCTTGGTCGGCAACCAGTCTACCGCAGAAAGCAATGGCAACCTACTGTGAGATAATTTTCTGCCCAGTCAGTCATGTCTCTTTTGAGACATGATCGCCCAAGCGTGTATCACGTATGGCACATTAACTGACTGACTACTGAACTAAAAGTATCCACAATGTAAATCCAACACAAACTTCACTGACAACAACCTCTCAACAACAAAACTTCTCAAATGAAAAATTCCACAAACAGAAAACTGACAGAACAAATACCAATCAAACCTTGACACTAAATGGAATTAAGATCCAAAAAACAGAATTAAAAGTACACAAACAAGACGACAACCCACGTAAAGATAATAATAATAAAACGAAAAGGACCTAAATAATTAAGCACATACAAATACTTGACAAAGAACAAATTCACAACCAAGGAAAAAACCTGTCTAGAAAGTATGGAATATATGGAAATAGGTAACCAAAAGCATAGTTATCCTTAGATCTGCTCATTAAAATAAAACAATTACCATTCAAACAGACAAGGTCCTGGGTATGACCTTAAACTGCATCCGGCAGCAAGGCCTCTGATTGGGAGGTTGTGAGGAGCATGGAACCACCTCTTAATTGCTGCTGTTTCCAGGTTCACCCTGAACCAGAGTGGTAGCACCTGTTAGGGTTCCAGCTATGGGTAAATAGTTAACCCCCAAACTGGTATCAAAATGCTATGAAAGTATTTACCAACAAAACTTTTTTGAATGAAAAATATTACCAACAAAACCGTTTTTAAATGAAAAATATTACCAACAAATTTTTTTTTTGAATGAAAATGTTACCAACAAAACATTTTTGAATGAACAATCTTAACAACAAAACCTTTTTTGAATGAAAAATCTTACCAACAAAACCTTTTTTGAAAAAAATATAAACAAACAAAAACAATAAAACAAATAAACTAAATAAAACAAATCAAAACGATTTTCAGCATTAAATGACCTAATGAAGGTTGATATGCTGGTTAAATGAACCAACTCAAAAACGATTTTCAGCATTAAATGACCTAATGAAGGTTGATATGCTGGTTAAATGAACGAACTAAAAAACGATTTTCAGCATTAAATGACCTAATGAAGGTTGATATGCTGGTTAAATGAACCAACTCAAAAATGATTTTCAGCATTAAATGACCTAATGAAGGTTGATATGCTGGTTAAATGAACCAACTCAAAAACGATTTTCAGCATTAAATGACCTAATGAAGGTTGATATGCTGGTTAAATGAACCAACTCAAAAATGATTTTCAGCATTAAATGACCTAATGAAGGTTGATATGCTGGTTAAATGAACCAACTCAAAAATGATTTTCAGCATTAAATGACCTAATGAAGGTTGATATGCTGGTTAAATGAACCAACTCAAAAACGATTTTCAGCATTAAATGACCTAATGAAGTTTGATATGCTGGTTAAATGAACCAACTCAAAAATGATTTTCAGTATTAAATGACCTAATGAAGGTTGATATGCTGGTTAAATGAACTAACTCAAAAATGATTTTCAGCATTAAATGACCTAATGAAGGTTGATATGCTGGTTAAATGAACCAACTCAAAAACGATTTTCAGCATTAAATGACCTAATAAAGTTTGATATGCTGGTTAAATGAACCAACTCAAAAATGATTTTCAGTATTAAATGACCTAATGAAGGTTGATATGCTGGTTGAATGAACCAACTCAAAAACGATTTTCAGCATTAAATGACCTAATGAAGTTTGATATGCTGGTTAAATGAACCAGCTCAAAAATGATTTTCAGCATTAAATGACCTAATGAAGGTTGATATGCTGGTTAAATGAACCAACTCAAAAATGATTTTCAGCATTAAATGACCCAATGAAGGTTGATATGCTGGTTAAATGAACCTACTCAAAAATGATTTTCAGCATTAAATGACCCAATGAAGGTTGGTATGCTGGTTAAATGAACCAACTCAAAAATGATTTTCAGCATTAAATGACCTAATGAAGGTTGATATGCTGGTTAAATGAACCAACCCTCCAACCAACTAACCAACTAAATCAAACGGACAAACAGAACACAACATCATTCAGTGAAACTGTAAAGATGTTGACTATTTTCTGTATCGGATTCACTACACTTTTTCAAGATTTGTTTCTTGTGGGAGCTAATAAAGTTATACATATTATCGATGCATGCATTATTAATCTTGATCGTTTTTCTGTTGAATATTTTACTCAGAGGATTATCTTTATGAAAATGATTACTTATTAATTTAAGAATGATCTTACCTATGTTAATAGTTTATAGTCTACAAAATAGGTGGGGGGTTGAACCATATAATTTTCCTTTTTTATGTTTACCTTTAGCCTTTTGCATTTCAGAATTACTAGTGGGTGTTAAATAAGTTAATTTCTCTTCATAGCCGCTACCCTGGAGGGCCTTATCCTAGATCAGTATTAATTCCAACCACCCTAACGCCATTATAAAGCAAATACCAAGGAAGTTTAATATTAGAATTAGCCGATTATATTCTAGCCTCAGAATCTTTAGGAATAACAAAAAGCTATATGATAAGGCCCTCTAGAGTTGCGGTTATAAAGAGAAATTAGCTTAAGATAATTATCTTCTTTAATGGATATGAAACGTATCACAAAATAAATGTATCAACAAAAAAGAATAGGCCAAGTGGAATTACTTCAATATTGGTTAAAAAGAAAAATTACAATTAAATACAAATTTCTAGACCATGGCAGTAAAAACTTTAATTCACTGAACAATAACCATATGTTCAATTTATATTCCCATAAGACACAGACTTAATAAGACTGAAATAGAAAGGCCAACTTTCTACTCTCTTTCTACTAATGGGAGATTTTAATATAAACAACAAAATTTGGGGCTATAGAAACCCCAATCAAACTGGCAAAATTATAGGATCTCTATTAGAATCATCTGATCACTATATCCTTAATAACCAAATGTACACATACCTGCACCTAATTACAAGATCAACATCAGTTATTGACCTAACCATATGCTTCTCACCAATTGTTATGGATTTTCAATGGAAATTTCATGATGATTAATATGGTAGTGACTATTCACTTATTTTCCTAAATATAAGTAAGCCTATGCTAGAAGAAAGAAATCCAAAATGGCAACTACACAAAGCTAACTGGCTAAAATCCAATAAACTCAGCTCCTCCCAAACCAACTTTGCAAACATACTAACACAAGTGGCAAGACGAACAATACCCAAATATTCTTTTAATCTTTATACCAATTCAAGATATTGGTTTGCAACAGAATGCAGAGAAGCAGTTAAAACTAAAAAAATATGCTAAAGGTATTCTTACACAACTCAACCACACTCAACCAGCAAAACTGCAAGCAAGCTCGGAGAAAAGGATAATATATAATCAAAAAATACAAAAGAGAATCTTGACAAAAATACATCTCCATACTAAACAACAAAAGCCCAATAAATAAAAAATCAGAAATAATAAGGAAAATTAATGGAAAATCATCACAAACTGCAACAGTCCACTTAACCAAAACAAATGGAGATAAATCATACTGCAAAAAAGAAATATCTAATTTAATAGCAACCGAATTTCAAAGAGACTCCTCAAATCCCTATAATCCTAAATTTAAAAAATATAAAACATTATGAAACAAGAAAGAAGAATACAATATTCTCTTTACTATGACAGACTAGAAGACTTCATAAATAAAAGTAAAACTCATGCAACATGTCCAAATGAAATTCATTACCAATTTTTAAAACACCTGCCAGAAATATCTCTTTTAATACTTCTTCTGATATATGGTATTGTTAGGGCGCCACTCCTATTTGACTACAAATGGACTGTTCCCATTGCTATATATAGCAATGGTGGATTCTCTACAGGAGAGTCGTAGAGAGTCACTTGAGAGTCTCTAATGAGTTACTGAAGAGTCAGTGCGAGTCAGTGAAGAGTTAGTCACACTTCCGGTGGCGTACCGGAAGTAATCACATATACACACGTCTTACGACGGATTGGACTCTTGTATCTTTCTATTGTAAATATTACTAATCACTTCTGTACATACTAACCATCTTTCCGCGGAATACAACTTATATTCTGATTCTGTTGTTGAGTTATTCATTTATACTTGGCGACATAACAGGTATCCAAACAAATTTTCTAAATTGTGACTTGAGTTTGTTATAAAGAGAAATTGTTCCAATTCTTAAGCCCAGCAAAGTCCATTCTAATCCAACAAACTACTGGTCTATTGCACTAGCAATTAGCATTTGCAAGATGATGGAGAGAATGGTAAATAGTTAATTAATGTGATACCTGGAGAAAAACAGTCTTTTACCTAGCTACCAAAGTAAACTCCTGAAAAACTAGGGAATTAATGATCAACTTATATGGCTAGAATTCTTTATTCATGATGACTTTATTTCAGGTCATCAAGTGGTATCAATATTCTTTGATCTTGAAAAGTCTTATGACACCACATAGAAGTATAATATTCGACAAGAGTTTGAGTTTTTTTTGTTTAACAGCATATCAACCTCTGTGGGTTATTTAATTCCAAAAAGTAGGGTTTTAAGGTATTTTCTTTTAATGTTTGGTTATAGTGAGAAGGTTGATTTAGTCGGATTTTAATGAATTTTTTTTGTTTTTATTCTTTTTTATTTTAGAAAACTGAAATTGTAATTTTGTATTCAAAAATGTTTTGCTGACAATAATTTTTTTTCCTTCAAAAATGTGTTATGGTAATAATTTTTTCTTCAAAAATAATTTTTTCTATAAAAGTCTATTTTTATGCATATATTTCTATAAAAGTCTATTTTTATACTTTCATAGTGTTTTGATCCCAGTTTGGGTGGGGTTAACTATTTGTCCATAGCTGGGAACCTAACAGGTTCCCACTCCGGGTAAGGGTAGACCTGAGAACAGTAATTAAGAGGTGGTTCCATGCTTTTCACAACCTCCCAATCAGAGGCTCTGCTGCTGGATGCAGTTTACCATAATGCCCAGTTCCAGTATCCTAAATGATGGGAATAAAAGGAAGAATGGTGATATACATCCAAGACTTTTTATCAAAACCAAACATTCAAATTACATAATGTAAACACAACATCAGAAACCAAGAAGCAGGAAGAAGAAGTACCTCAAGGTATCATTTTATCAGTTACAATATTTATTCTCAAAATAAATATTATCACAATCATTAATACAGGAATTGAAAAATCTCTATATGTAGATGATCTCTCAATATCATACTCATCATTAAACAGTCCTTCTCTTGAGAGATATGTACAAATATGTTTAAACAAGATAGAAAAACAGACAAATGAAAATAGGTTGTGTTCTTCAAAGCAAAAACTGTTTGTATGGTATTCTGCAAAAAATGTGCCTACCACCTCCATTTAGAATTAAAATTAAATAAAAACTTAATTTCCATAGTCAAGAAATGAAATATCTAGGAATCATACAGAAAGCAAACTTAACTTCAAAGCGCCCCATGAGACCTTAGAGAAAAATTGTCAAAATTGACTTGGGTACCAACCAAAGAGTAAATCTCAAAATATGTAGGCCTCACATCAGATCAAAATTAGACTATGGATGTATTATTTATCTCACATGAATAGTATTTTAAAAACTACAAACCATACAAAATCAAGGACTGAGATTAAGTCTCTGAGCCTTTCAGACCTCACCCATGCAAAATCTCTACACAGAAGCCAATGAATCACCAATATCTCTGAGATGGGAAAAACTATCCCTCCAATATACACTAAATCTAAAATCCAACCAAAATAACTTAGCATACAAAAAATTTATGAACCTCAATATATCAAGTTCTTCAAATCAATTAAGTACTAGAATAAACAAAGATCCTGATAATGTAACACTAGTAACCGTAAATAAAGTAGCTTTATAGACAAACATCATATAGACCTAAAATTATTACACAAAAAAAAATCAACAAAATTATGTATGGAGAAAATGGCAACTACACAAAGCTAACTGGCTAAAATCCAATAAACTCAGCTCCTCCCAAACCAACTTTGCAAACATAGTAACAAAAAGCTATATGATAAGGCCCTCTAGAGTTGCGGTTATAAAGAGAAATTAGCTTAAGATAATTATCTTCTTTAATGGATATGAAACGTATCACAAAATAAATGTATCAACAAAAAAGAATAGGCCAAGTGGAATTACTTCAATATTGGTTAAAAAGAAAAATTACAATTAAATACAAATTTCTAGACCATGGCAGTAAAAACTTTAATTCACTGAACAATAACCATATGTTCAATTTATATTCCCATAAGACACAGACTTAATAAGACTGAAATAGAAAGGCCAACTTTCTACTCTCTTTCTACTAATGGGAGATTTTAATATAAACAACAAAATTTGGGGCTATAGAAACCCCAATCAAACTGGCAAAATTATAGGATCTCTATTAGAATCATCTGATCACTATATCCTTAATAACCAAATGTACACATACCTGCACCTAATTACAAGATCAACATCAGTTATTGACCTAACCATATGCTTCGCACCAATTGTTATGGATTTTCAATGGAAATTTCATGATGATTAATATGGTAGTGACTATTCACTTATTTTCCTAAATATAAGTAAGCCTATGCTAGAAGAAAGAAATCCAAAATGGCAACTACACAAGCTAACTGGCTAAAATCCAATAAACTCAGCTCCTCCCAAACCAACTTTGCAAACATACTAACACAAGTGGCAAGACGAACAATACCCAAATATTCCTTTAATCTTTATACCAATTCAAGATATAGACCAATAAACCAATTGGTCTACTAAATAAGGCACCCATCTGTACAGCTGAACTATAAGCCATTTAAATGGCACTTAAAATGATAGAAAATTCAAAAGATAGGGAGTTTGAGAATATTATAAACTTCCTATCTAGTTTAACAGCAATTAAAAAAACACAAACCATCCCTATATTTGAAAAATCCTAGAAATTTGTCATCAGTTAATAAAGCACAAAACAATAATATTGGCTTGGATTTCTAACCATACAGGCATCAAGGGAAATCATAAAGCCAGTACACTGGCAAGCAAAAGAGGCAACAAAAAAGAAAATAACCAACATCAAACTCCCATATATAGAGTACAAAAACAAAATTACACAGCACATCAAAAGAAAATAGCAAGCAATTTGGGACATGTTCCCAAACAATAAACTATGAATGTCAGCTGACAATAAGAAAGAATATAGAGCTATTTGCTGACCATAGATAAGATATAATGCTCAACAGAATCAGAATTGAATATACTGACTTCGCACACACACACACACACACACACACACACACACACACACACACACACACACACACTTCAGAAACTATACCTCAGTGTACCTATTGAAATCAATTTCTCACCTTCAAACATACCTTGATAGAGTGCAAGAAGCACTAAATATGTGTAGCAACTATTAGAAAGTACAAACTCATAAGATGCCCTGAAAAAATGTACATATTGACAAAATAATAGGCTATTTGAAGAAACAAAATACTTACATCTTCTATAAAAAATAGAGCTAACATTTTGAAAAACTCCTGAATTGTAATATTTTGAAAACAATTTTAAAAAACCTCATAGCTAGAAATGTTTTGAAATATTCCTGAATAAAGAAAAATCCAGTTTCACCATTAAATGACTAACTGGAGTTGATATTTTGGTAAAACAATAGAAAATCAATCAATCATGATCTATCTATTTATCTATGTATCTCAGTGTGTTCAGTATCTCAAAGTGTTCATTAGCTATCTGTCTGTCTGTCTGTCACAGTGTATCCATTGTCTCTCCATTGTCAGTCTCAGTGTGTTTATTGTCTATCTCAGTGTGTCCATTGTCTGTCCATTGTCTGTCTCAGTGTGTCCATTGTCTGTCCATTGTCTGTCTCAGTGTGTCCATTGTCAGGCCATTGTCTGTCTCAGTGTGTCCATTGTCAGTCCACTGTCTGTCTTAGTGTGTCCATTGTCTGTCCATTGTCTATCTCAGTGTATCCATTGTCTCTCCATTGTCAGTCTCAGTGTGTTTATTGTCTATCTCAGTGTGTCCATTGTCTGTCCATTGTCTATCTCAGTGTGTCCATTGTCAGTCCATTGTCTGTCTCAGTGTGTCCATTGTCAGCCCATTGTCTGTCTCAGTGTGTCCATTGTCAGCCCATTGTCTGTCTCAGTGTGTCCATTGTCAGCCCATTGACTATCTCAGTGTGTCCACTGTCTGTCCATTGTCTATCTCAGCGTGTTCATTGTCAGTCCACTGTCTGTCTTAGTGTGTCCATTGTCTGTCTCAGTGTGTCCATTGTCTGTCCATTGTCTATCCCAGTGTGTTCATTGCCTGTCCATTGTCTGTCTTAGTGTGTCCATTGTCTGTCCATTGTATAGCTCAGTGTGTTCATTGTCTGTCCATTGTCTGTCTTAGTGTGTCCATTGTCTGTCCATTGTCTGTCTCAGTGTGTCCATTGTCTGTCCATTGTCTGTGTTAGTGTGTCCATTGTCTGTCCCTTGTCTATCTCAGTGTGTCCACTGTCTGTCCATTGTCTATCTCAGTGTGTTCATTGTCAGTCCACTGTCTGTCTTAGTGTGTCCATTGTCTGTCTCAGTGTGTCCATTTTCTGTCCATTGTCTGTCTCAGTGTGTCCATAGTCACTCCATTGTCTATCTCAATGTGTTCATTGTCTGTCCATTGTCTATCTTATTGTGTCCATTGTCTGTCCATTGTCTGTCTTAGTATGTCCATTGTCTGTCCATTGTCTGTCCATTGTCTGTCTCAGTGTGTCCATTGTTTGTCCATTGTCTATCTCAGTGTGTCCATTTTATGTATAATTTTTTTTAACTAATCAGTCAGTCAGTCAAGTGCCATACATGATACACGCTTGGACAATCATATCTCAAAAGTGACATGACTGACTGGGCAGAAGATTATCCCACAGTAGGTTGCCATTGCTTTCTGCAGTAGACTGGCTGCCAGCCAAGGCTTTAGAACCCAATCTGTCCTGTTAATTAACCCATAACTGGAAGAAAGAGATAGATTAATACCTTTCTCAAGGGTATTTGTGCATAAGTGAATACAAGGAATTCAACTAGAATTTGAACTCGGCTCCTCGATTTCTCATTCCGAGCCGATATCGACTGTACCATAACACACATCACAGTTATTTAACTAATCACTGATCTTAAAAATTTATGAAACTATTCTAAGTAATCTATTATTTTCTTGAATTTTAGGTACTTTGGCTTTTAATGATACTTGTTGAAATATTAGAAAATTATGAATAAATTCTAAATTTATTATATTTACTGCTCTTACTTTCTGATAATATCATATATGGACAACCATATTTACTCATATTGACATACAAAAAAATTAAAAATTCTTTTTAAAATACTATGGGTCATTGAATTGTAGTATACTTTTCTACTTATGATAAATAAAAATAGATTTTACTTAATAACAATATCACCTAACTGCTACAAATAAGGACAGAATGTGAAAAGATTTAAGACTTTGTAAATTATAATTAAGATTTTTTAAGAAATGTTAACATTTCCTGTAAAATTTTATTGTTCATAGGAAAAATGTTTTTTCTTAAGACTTTAATGTCCATAAAGTCAATTAAAACCTTTTCAAATTAAATAATAAATCTTATTGCTTTTTTATTTTATGGCCCAGAGCAGATTTTTTATGACTGGTGACCCTTTTTAACAAAAAAAAAAAAAAAAAATGAATTACATTCTCCAAGGACTTGCGCTTATAACCAATATAATCATTAAGATCTACAAAAAATAATTTTTCGAAAAATTTAATAAAATTAAGTAAGTGGTGAGTATCAGATGTAAAAAAAATATTTTTTCCCAAGATTTTTTTAAGAAAAAAGATTCTAAAATAATTTAATTCGTTTATGAATATGTTCTCAAAGTTCCATTAAAATCAGAAAATTATCTGATTTTTTCAAGGACTTCAAAATCAATGATTTCTTTACCACAAAAAGATGCTAAAATTTCTCATACTAATTTATGGTAA